>JANAVB010019794.1:7131729-7655375 GCA_029216955.1 Iris pallida
ATATATATATATATATATATATATATATAAAGGAAAGAGGGGGTAAACAATACATGTAAGTGTGTGTGTGTGTGTCAAAAGGCAGTGTGTGGGTGGTATACTGTCAAGGGGTTAGAAACCCAATACCTGGAAATAATCCCCAGGTATCAGACCCTAAGCTAATGCAAAACCCAACATTCACATTAAATAACATATATATATATATATATATATATATATATATATATATATATATATATATATATATATATGAAAGTATATATATGAAAGTATAGCATAAAACCTACTGTAAACTAAACTAACTGACATATGTAAATCCAACTAATGTGATTCATACTGAACTCAAACACCATCACAAAACCCTAAACTCAATCTCAGCTATAACCCTCAGCCAGAACTGTACAAATCCAACCCAACTCTAATACATTCATCAAACATAACACATTCAAAAAAATCCCAAATTCAAAGTGAAATTGGGAAATTTGGAAGGGGGTATGAGTCTACACATAGTGTCAACAAGGGGATGTCCAAACAGTGTCCAATTCGTGTCAAAACAATGGTGTTAGAAACTGTGCAGAGGCCCAGCCAAGTGCATGCATGTCGAGTCTCCTAGGACACGACACATGCAAGCTCGTGTTTCGTGGTCGTGTCTACAAGTCGGGTAGGTATAGGGCTACCTGTCAAATAGCCTAAAAAGTGTCCAAAGTGTCTCATGTGTCGTGTCCAACCACGTATCAGTGGCTCATTTTTGCATGTGTGTGTATCAGTGCAGACCAGCACGGACACGATTTCTCAGCCGACACGACAACAAACCACATGATACTTTGGGAGGAGTCTATCAGTCATTGCCCACACCCCTGTGTCAAATACCAAGTGTCCACGTAGCATGTACAGTAAGTACGAGACTCACGTCATCAGGACACTACGTACAGCCTCGTGCGGTGTCCCTGTCCAAAAACGGACACAAAACATGTCCAAAATGTGCTCAGTCACAGAGAATATTAATCCACACATCAAGGCCTACAAAATCATGTAATTAGTTTGGAAATTTGTTAACATTAATTCCTATGTGGCATTTCACCAAACACTTTATACTACACTCTGATACGCCTCTGATACACATATCAAATGGATTCGATTTCTCACCAAACTTGGCCTAGGGCAAGGAGGGACCCTAAATGAATGCATCTATGGAAAAAAATCAGAAAATTAATAGGTTTAGAGGCCATTACCTATTGAGAGTTGGAATCTCAATGTAAATGCACTTGAGAGCAAAATCACTCCACTTCTAATGGTCAATTAGCTCCAAATCCTTGCTAACTAGCTTCTAGAGGCTTCCTCTATACTAGGGGAGTGTATTACAATTGATTATGCTCAACTTGGAGTTGATTTGGATAAAGGGGATGAATTTGGGGAAGAACTCAATTTAGGGTTTGGAATTGTGTAATGAAATAGGCAAGGGTCTAACATGATGTTATATAGGGGATGGACACCTCTTGGCCGGCCACACAACCTTCCTAGGGTTAGGGTTAGGTTCAATTGGAATTAAAGGCCTTCTACAAGTATAAGTCAAGCCCTTCTAGCAAAGGTCCAAGTAAATTAGGGTTTCCAAGCTAAATATCTACTTAGACATAATATCTAGATATTACTAACATTGTCATTTCGTTGGAAGCTACTAATCAAATATCTTGGCTCATGATCAATATCTAGATTAGGGCAATTCTAGGTTAAAGCCTAACACATTAGTTAGCACATTATTAATTAATCAAAATTCAAATTAATTCAAATGTCACAAATGACCAAAATACCCTTAGGCTAAAAAGTGGTAATTAGCTAATCTAATCACATTAGTTAGGTCTCCATGGCCGTGGTTAGTCTATAGGCTAAGTAGTTCTAAGGTTTCACTAGCATAGGACACAATCACAATACATCACTTAAATATTATAAAAATAATCTAAATTTCACCAATTAGTCATATCATGATTTAAATCTATTATTCTATAACTAACATGATCAATTTTACAAAAGTTCAAAATTACCATTTTTTAAAAAAGTGGTAGTTACACATAAGTTGGATCCACGCCAGAAAGATCAATATTCATAGGAGTTGGATGACTGGAACTCCCGGTGCAACTGCCTTCTGGTGCCACCTCCTCCTTCACAGCTATCTCGGCTTTAGGAATCACTCTCCTTAATAGTAGAAGGAAGTTCTTCCTTGACCTTCATTTATGCTTTAGGTACCATTTCCTCCTCAGCAGTAGGAGGAAGCACTACCTCCTCAGTAGTAGAAGGTACCACTACCTCCTCAGTAGCCATCTGTGACTCTCTCAAGCGACGTGCTCGGGTCATAGGTGCCATCTGGATAGATTGATGGAAACATAGAGATTAATTAGGGATTAAACAAAATGACAGTATTAGACGTGTAATGTGGAAGATTTATTGTTGCATGGAGATTAATTAGTGGTTAAACATATTATATATTTTATTTTATTTTCAATCATCTTCTGAAAAATCATCTTCTTCGTCCTCCACGTCCTCATCTTCCTCTTCATCCTCATCTTCGCTTTCATCTACTTCGTTTTCCTCTTCGAATACTTCTACCTCTTCTACACGATTAGATGTGTAATATGGAACTTTCGTTGTGTCCATGTCAACTGTATCTGTTACGAGAGGTAGCTTGTCCTCCTGATAAGCTATTTCATCAACATCGTTGGTATTTCTGGCTTTAGTCTTGCATACTGCCCACCAGTCCAACCTAGTTGTTCCCCGTCTACGATGAGTAGTGAAGTAAACTAGTTGTGCCTGACTTGTTAGGACAAATGGTTCGTATCCTTGATATTGATGTCGGTAGTTAATATCCACAAGACCATGCTTGTTAATTTTCCAACCTTGATCTTGGATCGGATCGAACCAATCACACCTGAACAACACGATCCTAGCCGGCTCTATGCCGTAGTTATATGTCAACTCCACAATCTCCCGTAAGATGCCATAGAAATTATTGTCCGGATCGACATCTTTATATTTTGTAGATCGAATACACAAATAACTATTTTTGGTCGAATCAAGATCCGAAAAGTTCTTTCTGATCGGAGCATTTGTTGACTTGAACCTAAACCCATTCACACAATAGCTTGGCCAGATTTTGACAGAATAAATGGGCCCCTTGGCTAGAGTTCTAATAGTCTCATTCTCTAGTATTGCGTCCGGACGATTGACCTAAATACCACAAGATAAGAAATTAAATTCAGCGTTCTATTAATTACTGTGCAAAGTGCAGATACAAAAAGTAATTACTGAGCATCTTACATATGCACTCAGCCATGAAGAAAAATGACGTCTCATTTCCTGTTCCAGTTCTTCATCCGTTATGTACTGTCTACTCGACCTCACCTCATCAATAAATGTGCTGAAATAACAACACATCGACCAATTAGTGTAATAATAATATTAGATACTATTACATGCATAGATGATGTAAACATGGACGAATTAGTTACTTATCCCTTGAGCTTCTCCATTTCATCCTCATCGCAGTTGAGTAATATATATAACTGAGCAGCCCTTAGTTCCTCGTCATTCAGATATATTTTCTTTATTTTTCCTGAAGGCTTTTCGAAAGCATTAAAGACTTTCAGTATTACATCATTAGATTCAATATATCCATTTTCGTTTCTCGGAGCTCTTGTTCTATTATTAGCAACATGTGGCTTGAAATATATCGAGCAAAAGTTTATAATCTCCTCGAGAACATAGGCTTCACAAATAGAACCCTCGATCCGAGCCTTATTTTTTACCTTTCCTTTTAGGTGGTTGAAATGCCGCTCAAACGGGTACATCCACCGATAATCGACGGGCCCACCAACACGTGCCTCGTAGGAAAGATGAATTGGCAAATGCTCCAGGGAGTCAAAGAACCCAGGAGGGAACACCCTCTCAAGCTTGCACAGTGTTACTGTAATGTCCTTCTCTTTCTTTTCTAGACGATCGAAAAGCAACTTAGTAGAACAAAGATCTCTGAAGAATATGCTCAGCTCTGTCAACGGATCCCAAACGACCGACGGTAATAATTCCTGAAATGCGATCGGAATTAACCTCTCCATAAATACGTGACAGTTGTGGCTCTTCATACCCGTAATTTTGTTCTCCTTCGGGCTGACGCATCTTCTTAAATTCGACACTTATTCGTCAGGAAATTTTAGGCCCTGAATCCACCTACAAAGTCTCCATTTATCCTCCACGTCTAGTGAGAAAATTGCATTAGGCTGCTTATACTTCCCATTGCCTTCCTCTATCAAATGCAACACAGGACGTCTGCATATATCTTCCAAGTCCAACCTGGCCTTGGGATTGTCTTTCGTCTTTCCCTTTACGTCCATCACAGTATTAATTATGTTGTCAAACACATTCTTCTCGATATGCATGACATCAAGGTTATGTCTGATCAGATTAGTGCTCCAATATAGCAGGTCCCAGAATATACTTATTTTCGTCCAATTATGAGTGCGGCCAAATTCATCACACTTGTATCCCTTAGTAGGCTCTTCAGTAGGACTTGAAAAATCCTAGACCTCCTTCCATATCGTGTCTTCGGTCTATCTTGGCGGTGGATTGGACTTCTCCACAACGCTGGCACGAAAAGCATTCTTGTTCCTCCAGAACGGATGGTCCTTCGGCAGGAACTGTCGATGACAATCGAAGAAGCACAGTTTTTCTCCGTGTTTCAAACTGAAAGCCTTCGTGCAGTCCTTACAATACGAACATGAGAGACGACCATGAGTGCTCCATCCAGATAACATTCCATAGGCCAGAAAGTCGTTGATGGTCCACATCAGTGTGGCCCTCATCTGAAAATTCTGTTTTCTAAAAACATCGTAGGTGTTGGCACCTACTTTCCACAGCTAATTCAACTCATCTATCAGTGGCTGTAAATACACATCTATGTTCCTCTTCGGATTGTTCGGACCCAGGATAATAACGGTGAGAAAAATATACGGAGTCTTCATGCACATCTAAGGCGGTAGATTGTATGGAGTGACGATCACAGGCCAACACGAATACTGGGACCCCGAAAGTCCGAATGGGGTAAAACCGTCGAAGGAGAGACCCAATCTGACATTACGCGGATCCGAAGCAAAATTTGGATACTCTCGATCAAAGTGCTTCCATGCTTCTCCATCAGATGGGTGATCCAACACTCCTTCGGTATGTTTTCATCTGTGTCAACTTATGTTTTCTTCAGTCTTCTTCACCATAAACAACCTCTACAACTGCGGTGTCATTGGCAAGTAGTGCATCGAGTCGGTAGGCTTCCTTGCACCGGGAGTCCTACTTGAACTTGTTACCTTGTAGCGATCAGCACCACTAAATTTGCATGTGTCTTCATCCTTGTCATCTTTGTAGTACAATATGCACATGTTACGAGATCCATCGATTTTCTTGTATCCCATCCATAGAGATCTCACCATCCTCTTAGACAGGCAGAAGTCTGTAGGTAACTTTACACCTTTCGGCAAGATCTCTATAATCAACTCGATGATTCGGTTGTAACATTCTTAAGACATGTTGAAATCGGACTTGATGCTCAGCAGTCTTGTAACCACCTCCAATGGTGAATGATCTACACAACCAGGATACAAAGGAGTCCTTGCATTCTACAGCAACTCCATGAACTTTGCAGCATCAGCATTCGGTGCCTCCTCAGCCGCATCATGATTGTCCAGATCGAAACTAGGCCTCGCAGCATCAAAAACCATGTTTATCTACCCTTTGTCGTAACCAGCATGGTCATGGACATCCATATATGGCAAATTAGGCTCCAGCTTCGATGCTAAAGGCACAAGTTATCCGTGTGAGGTCCACTGATAGTAATTTGGCATGAAACCTCTCGAGTACAAATGATATGTCATGTCCACTTATGGATGATATTTTATGTTGCGATATCTCACACATGGACACTTAATTTTGGTACGGTCCATGTACTGAGGGAACACCTTGGTAAACTGCAGGAACTGCTCTACCCCCTGTATAAATTTATTCCGTACACCGCACATGTCATCAGGATGACGATTATACATCAACGAATGATGCCGCAGATAGTAATTCATATCCATTAATTGACAATAATTCTGCAAAGATAGATATACATTATTCGAGTATATTCCAAATGGATGCATAGACACATGAGTATTAAATAAGTGTCGTCACATGTTCAACAAGAAGACCCCCTCTCTGACCCCCCTCCCCCTCTGACCCCCCTATACTTCCCTGCTTCTTATTCGACTCTCTCAGCATCCTATTCCGTATCATAGGATATCTTCTTGAACCTCAGCCTAGAGAAGTGTGGAAATATTAATATTAACCATGGTTCACAATATCAGTATCGGTATCGGTATCGATATCGAAATTGGTATCGGTATCATTTACAGTTGATATCATGAATCTCATGGCTTCTATTAGCAGAGCAAAATATAAAGTCAAACGTGAAGCAGAGCTTCATATTCAAAATATCAGAAGTAAAAAAGTTTTCAATTGGTGGTAGTACAATTGAAAACTTTTTACTTCTGATGTTTTGAATATGAAGCTCTGCTTCACGTTTGATTTTATATTTTGCTCTGCTAGAGAAAGCCATGAGATTCATGACATCAAAATGATAGCGATAGCGATTCTGATGCCGATATCGATACTGTGAACCTTGGTTAATATTAATATTTTCACACTTCTCTATGGTGAGGTTGAGGTAGATATTATATACGATGCGCAATAGTCGGCTGAATGACCCGAATGAGAAGAAAGGAAGTAGGGAGGCTCACTCTATACATCTAGGATACTCACTCTATACACTCTAGGATACTACGATATACTACGAGTATACTCACCCTATACACTCTCACTTATGCAAGCCTTTTGAGGCAATCAGCGTTATACTAGATTTTGAAAAAATCTATAACTCTGATAGGCCCAAAAGGCTTGGCATAAGTAAATTTAATTTCTAGAGAAGGGCTCAAAACAGTGTACCAATCATACAAACACTTATAGGATACTCTATACACTCTAGGTACTTGGATACTTCTTAGCAAGGTTCTCAGAGTAGGTAATTCCCAATATCTTAGGATACTCTATATACTCTAGGTACTAGGATACTATATACACTCTAGAGGATACTCTATAGGTACTAGGATACTCTATACACTTCTTAGGATACTCTAGACACTTCTAGAGGATACTCTATAGGTACTAGGATACTCTATACACTTCTTAGGATACTCTATACACTCTAGGTACTAGGATACTCTATACACTCTAGAGTAGGTAATCCCCAATATCTTAACCTAAATTAGGATTCACATTACCTATCCTAGGTAAGTCCTTATAGAGTAGGTAATACCTTAACTATGTTACTACTAGGTAAAAACCCCAAGTCAATTTGATAACCCTCACCTTAACCCCAAATGTGGATCAAGTATTCACATCAAGATAGCAATGGCAGTGTCAACATGTCTGTAAGTCGTGTGTGTCTACGTGTCTGTATGTCGTGTGTGTCCACTTGTCTGTGTGTCATGTTATATACTTCCGTGTCTATGTATTAGGATGCATATATCTGTGTATATGTGTCTGTGTCTGTGTCTCAGTACATGAATGTTTGTGTCTGTGTCCGTGTTCATGTCGTGGCAGATTTAGGGAGTATGTCGGTGTCGTGTCAGTGAGTGTGTCAGTGTGTTTGTGTCGTGTTAGTAGGAGATAGGGTTAGGATTAGGTATACCTGGATGGGGTCGGGTCGGGGATGCCAGAGCGGTGAAAGGGACGAGGGGGTCGATGGTGGAGGAGCGGCGATGAGGTCACCAGGGGAGAGGGGGTCGCCAGGGCAGGGGACGAGGGGGAAGGGGTCATCGGAGGGAGGCCTCGCCGGAAGGGAGGAGCTCGACGGGGGGAGGAGTCACCGAAGATGGGGGGGAGGAGGAGAGAGATTTAGGGCTCGAGGCGGGAGATCGAAAATTTAGGTGAAATAAAATGAAATCGATCGGGTTTCCAGAACCATATATGAAAGTTTTTAGCGACGTCTGAGTGAGAAGTCGCTAGACGTCGCTGTTCACTAATAGGATAGCGACGTACTTGATTAAATATCGCAAAATGTTGCTGAATAAAATAAATCAACGATGTTTTGCGACTAAATCGCGACTTGTTCTTTTCAATTATAATTCTAGTCATTATAAATTGCTAAACGTCGCTGATAGTGACGTTCTGCGACGTCATTTTCATACGTCGCTAAATATACAAAACATAGACATTTTTAACTGGAGTCGCTAATCTCGTCACTAATTTGACATATTTTGGTAGTGTTATAGATACTTTTCTAAGTTTTAAGTCATCACATAGTATAATATAAGGCCTAATCCTAGCGAACAACCTTGAAAACATTAGACTAAACCCTGCTACCTTTTGCTTAAGATAGAGTCTAGAATAGAAGTACTAGAAGAGTTAATATCGAAAGATTATATCAGGCTGATAGGTAGCCTAAGAATATTGGATAGGTAGGCAAATTTGAGTTAGACTAGCCTTAAAATGACCTCTAGAAGGCCAGGACTAGAAGATTGACCAATAGGTTTACGCATTTGACTAGCTCAGTCTCGACCTTTACCCAACATATAGGTAAAAAAAAGTTAGGGCATTGGTAAGAATATTATCGATTGCTAAGAGGATGTTATATGACTTATATAAGTATAATGAAGAGCTTAGAGGACTAACAGGGATCATGGTTAATTGTAAATTCTTTTATCTCTATGGTTAGTCATAGATAAAGACTCAAGAGCCGATTTAGAAGCCTTACCTCTATATTACTAACCCATTAACATTTATAGGTGGTGCTAAAAAAGTGGCATATCGTCCTGCATTGCCCTATCTCTATAGGGAGTGCATGATGAATTCAATGTCTCGCAATGGAGGAGGTATGTAACTGATTCCAGTCATGTGGTTGACCATTCCAATATCACAATGGGACCGAGTCTTTCATATGAGAAGCAGCCAGTCTGGATACTGGATACCATGAGAAGATGTTGAGGAGGCAGACTATCAGATTTGTTCGGGTATCATGGAAGCATCATTCCCCATGAAAATATACTTGGGAGCGTAAAGATTCCATACGAGAACGTTATCTGTATTTATTCGAGGATTCTGGTATGATTCTAAAACTAACTTTAGTGCCATAACTTTATAGAGTTCTAATTATAATCTTAATTTCGAGGATGAAATTTTCTAGGGGTAGATTTTAAGCACTCTGAATTTTAGGATTATTTTAATTTATTTTTAATTAAATAATATTAATAACTTATTTTAATTTTGAGAATAAAGGCCTTTGCCTTAGCTTTGACTTTAGGAGCACAACAAATTCTATTTTTCTTGAAAAAAATTTATATGCTTGACCTAGACACAAAAACTTTCATTCATGACTATTGTGTCCCACTTAGACACTTATCCTTGTGCACTATTTTTATCGTACAATAATCAGGTCAAAAACCTCAATTTAAATCCTACTGAAAAACTATTGACCATTGTGACCGTACATAGTGACTCGATTCTGATTAAATTATACCGACCCAATATATGATTTTCACCCACTCGAAGTCTACTGCTCACATGCCACTAGTGTCCCACTCAATTGAGGTCTCATATGTTATTTATATTTAAATGGCAGAAAAGACCAATTATAAGACTTTCAGGAACTAGTTACATGCCCTGACCCGAAACTGACTCAATGGGTATCAGTAGAACCTATTTTAGGTTGACCTAGCCTAAAGAGGATCAATAATATATATATATATATATATATATATATATATATATATATATATATATATATATATATATATATATATATATATATATAGCAGCCTTTTTGAGTGGATTATCCATATCTTCACATTATATATTGAGGAGGGGGTTGTAGTGCCTCAACCTACTCGGTGCCTTATGATGGCTGGTTGGTTCGATGAAGCCTTGTTAGACTTGAGATTATACAAAGGATCGCTCGAAAGGCTATGCGATCATGGCAGGAATCGTCTTATCATGTGAGTAGTGTTAAACCCTTCGAAGATCCTTTAGCTTCACACTTAATAAAAAGGATTGTATGCTATATTTCTTCGTAGTGTTGAACCCTTTGAAGATCCTTTAGCTTCACACTTAATAAAAAGGATTGTATGCTATATTGCTTGTCGAGTTGCTAAATAACATCATGCATGGAAACCAGAAAGATAATAAAAGATAATTAATCACATGATGCGAAATCTATTGCGTATCATGTCATGAATTGTGTGCTTGTGTGTTATGATATAAAATACATGACAGGTGAAGAAAAAGTCTCAAATACTTAGGCGGTGAGTATATCGAGTCTTAGCTCAATGAATAGATGGTAACACATATATGCTAAGTCCCAAGAAATGGGCAGTGAGTATGCTTTAATTATGACCGAGAGAACGTATGGTATCAAAGATGTGGGAAAGAGATTGAGTAATCAGCATTTTATTATCCTGGCGTCGATGTAGAATGTTGATTACACTAAGTTCCTGGATTGGACAATTAGTATTTGTGAGCTCAGCTCAAGGCAAGATGGCAATACGAATAAGAATAGTGGCTTATTACTTAGTTTTCCTATCATGCATTATATGTTTTCTTCATAGATAAGTTGCATATATTTGCATGGTCATGGGCAACTTGTCGACAAGGTGGTTCCTCGAACGGTATTCTGAGGCCTTGGAGACCAATTCGTCCTAGCGGGATCCTCGTACCGAAGTAGTAGCACGGTATGCGGAACCTTCAGTGAGGCTAGCTACCCGTACTGCAAGGGGCACCGTTATACCAGAAAGACGGCCTAAGATGGCGTATCTCCAGTGACCTTCATATAGATAGGTCCAGTACTAATGATGTCTTATGCAAGCAGCATAAGTTATTACTCAATTACAGGAAAGGATATCGGTTGTAGGTAGGAATCACCTAAACGGTGACAACTATGATAAATATGATATTGTTTCTAACAATGTCTTGTGCAGGCAGAGTAAGTATTATAAATGCACAGGGATGGCTATACGACCATGGGTAAGAAATTACCAAAATAGGATGATAACATATGTTTTATATTATGTTGGCTATGAGATTTATATGCTTTACTTCATGTTGGATATAAACAATGAAATTGACCCTAAGGTAACAAGAAAGACCACTATTAATAACGTTCTATAACATGATTACTTAGTGTTGTCTTCTTAGGTGAGTTGGGCCAGCACCGCTCGCCAGTACATAGATGATGTACATACCTGTAACACCCCTAAATTTCTGGAATATTTTTTTATATTAGCTATTTGACTTAAATAAAGATTTTTGGAATTTATAAAATAATTTTAATTAAATAGTTATTATTATAGATGACCTTAGCCATGGTTAAGTTTTTGGAGTGCAAGATGACAAGAAATTGTGGCACGGATAGTGTACTCGTGCTTTGACTAGTGTTTTAGCCATGGAAGGGAAGGTCGATCCATAGGTGAGTTCTAACTAGAAAAACCATGCTAAGTTGCGACTTAACCCCCCAGATGATTTATTAATTAATTAATTATATTATTGACTTTTAGGAGACCCGGTTGCACCAATTTAGCTCTGACTTGACCCGAACCCAGCCTAAGCCCATGTAGGCATTTAGTGTATCCAAAGATGCCATGTAGACATATTTTATGAGTGTACAGACATTTCTTATTTATTTTTAGGAATTGACACATAATTACTAAATGTTTGTTATATGTAAATTATAGGTATTATTAATATTTAAAAGGTGTTTTAGAATATTTATACGATTTTCTGGAGCCAAATAAAGAGTGCGCATGTTATGTTCACCAAAAACTACTATTGGTCTATTTTTATTGTTATTAGGATTATTATTATTATTAATGTTATTGTTGTTGTTATTAAATTAAAATTATTTAACAATATTGGTTATTTATATTATTTTCATACGTAAATGAGCATATCTATATATATACACATCTCCATAAATAGGCCTACACTAGAAAAAGGATATTATTGATATTTATTTAGATAACATGGAGATTTTTATGGAGGTTATTATATAAAGATATGTGGGCATATATAAATATATATAGATATAGATATAGATATATAAATATATAAGGCTATATAGGGTTATTAAAAAAAAGGAAGAAATGCTTGTACTGTTCCTATACGGGAATAGTAATCAAGCAGACCCGTATCAAAGCAGCCCCCTCCCATATATATATATATATATATATATATATATATATATATATATATATATATATATATATATATATATATATATATATATATATATATATCCCACGAGATAGGGGAGGAAAATATATATATATATATATATATATATATATATATATATATATATATATATATATATATCCCACGAGATGGGGGAGGAATTCTCATCAAAAACTCTCTAAAAATCCTAAACGAAAGTTCCTGCCACCCTTCCCCGACCTAGCCAACCTCCCTGCGTGCGCGTCCGACCACCTGCACCGACCCAACATCACCGGAGCTCCGCCACGTTCGCTCAAGACCGATGCAAAACAGGGCATACTCTGTTTTGGCCGCCACTAGGTACCTTTCTTTGCGAGTCCCTTTCTCTTTTCATAGTTGATCGTTTTTTATTTCATAAGTTTAGATGGAAACCCTATATGACCCTCTAGAGATCCCAAAAAATAGATTCCATTGTGGTAGAGCCATCGATTCATAAAATTGACACGAACATAAGAGAAAAACTGTTTCAAGAACAGTTTAGAAACTGTCCAAACACCAATATTGGGCGCCACCTTGCACTCAACATGTCATGTGTATTAACATTATGGTTTAACAATCTTGAAGACAACATATAGGACTTCAGAACATAATTTGTAGTTTCGAATTTTATTGATTGTATGAGAGAAAACTGATTTCAAAATTACAAAAAACACAATAAAAACAGTTTTAGAAATTAGAATTATCTCCGATACGACGTGCGTCCCGCCAAACCAGGCGACATGGTCCCGAACCGAATTCATCAAAAGGTGCGTATCAAATTCGTGGACGTGTGGACTTTAACGGAATTCAAATTTATTGCGTGTGTGCGACGAATTTGATGCGTATCCGTCAAAATTTACCGTATCGGCCTTTTTTGAAATTCTCCAATTACTTTGTGCACGTTCGTCAAATCGAGACAAAACTTTTACCAACATGACCGTATTGTTTTTCTGGTCTTGTATGCCAAGTTTGGTCCGATTTTGAGACATTTGATATGGATCGTCGTTTTACGGGCCCCACTATCCGACTCGACGGGCTAAATTGTGCACGGCCCACCGGAATCCAACTTTGGACATATCATTGGGTTCGTCTCGTCAAACCGAATCCGTAGACATATAGTTTGATGACTTTAGAGACCATAGACTCTGGTATGCTTTTTGGTGTAAAGCGGGTCCAACGGCGGACACCGTTTTGTGTCCAGAATTGGACTTATGGGTAGCCTATTCTAGCTATTTTTATTTCGGGAATGTTGGCAATGTCTGTTTCAACATTCGGAGTTGTTTGCGGGAGTCCAGGATTTGAGACTCTTTGATTTGATGAGTTGTTGTGGGACTTTTTGCTACCACCAGGCAAGTACACCTTGCCAAACTTTACAGTACTTACATGCTTTTCTATACCGCTATTCTGTTATGTCTCACTTGGTACATATTTTTCTCATGTTTCATGTCATAGTTACTTCCTAGTTTTACGTGCATATAGATTATTACTCATTCTTTTCTCATGTTACTAGCCATATTTTTCTATCGTGTTCCTGTCTAGTGATAGTATTGCTTAGCCTCTATTGTGTCCCTTTCACATAATTGAGCTGGACTTGACTTGTTGCCTTGACTTGACTTGACTCGAGAATCGTGCCGTCGAGCGAAATATGTATTACTAGCACGATTCTAGGCGAGGACCTTGTGATAGACGATGATTATACTTGACGACTCTCTGTTGTGAGCCCCCACTGAGCTGCGATAGAGACTTACTATAGGTTGTGAGCCCCCACTGAGCTGTGATCTATAGGGACGTGAGTCCCCACTGAGGTTTGGTTTATCCTGATTTACTCATAGTCATGTTTATCAGCACGATTCTCGACGGCATACCATTTTCATTCTTGTATTCTTCAGTCCTTATTTGTTGTATTGTTCCATTTCTTCTATGCATGTTATTACTGTTACAGTAGGCTTGTATATTATGTGTCTTGCTAGTCCTCTGAGGACCTGGTGATCTCTCCAGGTATTAGATAGAGTTTTTATGGTTTAGTACATTGATGGATGACGGTTGCGTCGCCAAGACTTCAGGTATATTTAGTTGTGTTATTATCATATCTTTCATATTTATATTTTGTCCAGTATTTGACCCTTGATGTTATTATAACCTACTATTTTATAAGCTTGCATTTTCTTCTAGCTTGTTCATAATAAACGTGTTATTGGGGATCCACTCTAATACGTTTATCTATTCTAGAATCAGTGTATTATGGTCTGATCAGCCTCACTGCACTTGATTTGTTATTGTTATCGATATTTAGTGGATTGAGATATAGTTGATTCTAGAACAACCAGACAACTTATACATATTCGAGCTGGACTGGAGTCCTCTCAATACGTAGCTGTCATGTATACGTATCCTAGTTCTACGTATTTTGGGACTGGAGCGCTACAATACCCACGTTTGTGGGCATTATTACATGTGCTTGTGCATGGGAAATCGTTTGATCAATGCTTGACATCGATGAATCGGATGGGTGCACAGAAGCTCTTCTTACAAGACAATGTCTTCTGCTATACGTGACATAATGTATGGAACAGTATAACTCAGTAGTAACAGTGAGATTGTAAGCAAAGTCGGCATGTTCGGTTGTAAGCCTAAATGGCAAGTATATACTCAGTTAGATATTCTAAAGTCTTTATAATCTGTTGTAAACTTTGTATTCAGCTGCAAGTCTTGTAATCTATTACAATTATCAATAAAGAGATACATTTCTTCATATCTTTTTATGACTTCAACTTATCTGCTTGGTTTTGCTGTGTTATCGTTATTTTCTGAGAAATACCAGGAACTGTAATGGTTTTGCCTTGTACAAGTGCAATCTAGACTTGTAAGGCATCACGCCAGTGGCTAGTTTTTGATCTTCCGGGATCGGGGCGTGACATAATGGTATCAGTGCACGGCTTTACGTCCTTAGATTCTTATTTGATTTGTTTCAATTAAAGTTGCTCTTATGACGAATCAAAGTTGCTTCCGCGATGACTCAAACGTTGCTTCCGCGATTATTCAAAGTTACTTTCGTGATGAAATCAAAGTTGCCTTTACGATGACTCAAAGTGCTTCCGCGATCATACAGTATTACTTCTAAATTATTCTAAGTTGCTTCCTTGACTGAAAATTCGTTGATTCTCCTGGCCGTTCATTGGGTGTTCCATACGATAAGTCTAATATGTGGGCTATAATTTGTGTGCTTTAATGAATTCTTAATGATACAAAAATAAATAACAATGCGATGTTATAATAAGTTGGTAATGTGTGCATGATGTCTTAAGTATAGGATTCATAGAAGTCGATTGTTATGTTGCAATCAGCAATGGGTGATGGCATGGTATGTTGGAACAGAATTGTGCATGGATTTCAGTGAATGGGAATCGACAGAATATTTGAGTTTGCTTATATGTTGCCTTGGTTATGTTTCAGATGCAAGGGAAGTAGTTGATATTTGTGGTCAGCAGAGCCACTACGGGATGGATAGTCCAGAATAGACATTGGTTTGATACGAAGAGGAATATTGTGTCGGTGATGGCTTGAGCTATGAGAGGTATATGGCTCTACCCTCTTATACCCTCTTAGTGATATGATGTCCCTCGTCCCTGTTCATTGTATCGTTGCTTTACCTGTAGAGGTATTGGGTAGTATCGAGTCATAGCTGGGATTACGATTGATATATAATGGCTTGGTATGTCCCTTGATAAGTTAGTTCGGATAACTTGTTGCGAGATTTTGATGAGTTCAGATGAACCGTTGCTAGACTCTGATAGTTAGCATTGCGCTGGATAATGAGAGATTGAGAATATGAAATGAATACCTTGGTTGGGAATAATACAAATAATAGATTTAGGCGATGACTTAAATCAGTTAGGTAAAAGGATTGTAGTCTCAAAAATGATGGTGGGGTATTGCTATCAAAAGATTTTGGGAGAGCAATAAAGACCAAATATAGAATTATGCTGGAATTGAGTAGATGGAATTGCATGTTGAACATCAACAAATTGATGGTGATGTTAGACGTTTATCGAGATGTTGCGAATGATTTAGAAGATGCAGAGAGTTACATCAGCGACCGAAAAGTAGAGAATGGACTTGAGGAAATAAATGGCTTAGCACGTTGTGCAGTTGTGCTTGAGAAAATTTGACGTGTCCCAAATTAACAAGTTATGACCCTTGAATTTGTTGAGGCATAGAGAATGAGTACTTATCCCTTGATGCATGAAAGAGTAGATGTTCCTTATGAGACTCTGATGGATGGAATACAGTTGAGTATCGAGATGCAGTAACATGTAATGGACCCTGTCGGTGGATGATGTTGTCACATGAACGATAAGTTGGGGTGGACTATAGAATTGTTGGATTTTGACTTAGCTGAATGAGTTATGTCATATTCACTAGATGACCGAGATACGAATGTTAAATGATCGGTGCTATAGAGATTGGATCGGTGCATGAGTAGATCTTCTTATGGATTCACAAAGAAGATGATGCAAAACGAATATTGATGGTTAACGTGAGTTGCTAAGAGATGTTCATGCTGGTGCTAGCAAAAATTTATAAAGGATGCTTTCGAAGTAAATACGATTATACAGTTGCCTTAATTTTTGGTTGAAGAGTACAGATCGTACAAGATGAACTGAAATATGGAAATTGAATATGTCGCAAAAGAAAGAGATTATAAATGATTGACTATGGAGATAGCAATGTTGGATTATGACTATGAATAGTTGGCCCAAATGAATAGACATAATTTGAGTATGATATGAGAATACAAGTCGGATCCAGCAGGTGATGATGCGTCTATGCAAGTGAAAAACTAAAATTGGATGTTTCATTGATAATTTTATATGATTGCTTCGAGATTGACCTATAAGAATTGTCGGATAGATCTTGTCGGTTGTGGGTAAGTCTAGAATAACTTCATTGGATATAATCCAAGGATGAGTACAGGTAGATAGACTTGACCCTAGAGTGTCGGTTGTTGCCTAAGTTTCAAATTTGTTAGCTATGATATTTCAGTTGTTCGATTTGGGAATAAGTTATTTAGATTGGGGTGGTGTCCAATGTCCCTTAGATTAGTCATATCATATATTATCCCTGAGATAGGATAGAGTCCCTATGATAAGAATTTGTTGCCTCTAAGATAAGAGATATATCCCTATTAGCTATCATCTCATATGAGTTAGTTGAATGTCTGGTTTTGCTTAGAATTGATGACCGTAGAGACTTGACTAATGGCTAAGTTGATTATTGGAGAACCTTAGGATGTCCATATTGATGTTGTATGGGTATAGTCGGAATAAGTGAGATGTATCGGAAAGTAAATTTCGGAATGGAATGAAGATTGGAAAATTCGATGTTACATTGTTGGACGGAATGACGGATTATGTTGGTTTCAAAATTCGGTAGCCTTTATTTTGGAATGTCAAAATTTGTTCGAATTGGTTGGTCGGTTGAATCATATTGAATTGTACAAATTGATGGTAGTGCCTTGAGACTGTCAAAATAATTTCTTTGATTGATAATTGGATCAAAATTTAGAATAATTGTACGACAAAATAGGATAATGCATGTAGTCGAGATCGACGAGAGCGAATGCAATTTTGAAATAACCCTCGGAACTAATGCTGCTGAAAATGAGAGTTGCTCATGTGAGATGATAATATATTAGCTTGATCAATACGAGAAAATTTTAAGTACATCGAGAAATTTTACTAGAGTGGAATGATAGTACAACTTGGAAGATGGATCATAATCGAAAAATTTACGAGTTGCAAATAAGGTATATAGATGCGTACGATAATGAATACATAATTTGATCGATGAGAATCGTGGTGTCGAAATGAAATATGGCTATTAACCTTATTAAAATTTTGATGGTATGAATAATAATAAACTTGAAAGGGAACTCTGAATTCATTAGAAAATTTGATATAACTATGTTGGAATGCTTTAGGAATATTTTGGATCGGTTGTGGGGAATTACTCAAGTTGGAATCGGTAAAATTATTGTGTTAATAGTTGGTTGGGAGATTGAATAAATGGGTTGAGACTATACGAGATGCTCAAGAGGATTTGCTAGTATTCGGGATTGAAGTTATACCGGTAGCTTGTTCGTTTTCTCTATCACTGAACTTGGTTGAAATGCATGTATTTTTGGGATGCCTAAAATATGTGTATGATTCCAACTAAGTTCTATGCTGAATTCAAATGAAGCCATAGGAGAAGATTATCATGTGCCATAAAAATTGCACAAGTGTTAGAGGAAAGAACAAGGATGGTAAGCTATTTTGAATCAATTTGAATGATGTGGAGAGATGGTACGTTACTTGAAATCAATCAAAATAGTACAAGTTTATCATAAGAAGTTCCATATATTCAGTTGAAGTTATGGGGATGAGTTTTGTTTAAGTTTTGAGGGCAAAACTTTTTTTGAGTGGTATATATTGTAGTGCCCTGACCTACTCGGGGCCTTATGATGGATGGCTGGTTCGATGAAGCCTTGTTGGACTTGAGATTATACAAAGGATCGCTCGGAAGGATATACGATCATGGCAAAAATTGTCTTATAATGTGAGTAGTGTTGAACCCTTCGAAGATCCTTTAGCTTCATGCTTAATAAAAAGGATTGTATGCTATATTGCTTGTCGAGTTATTGAATAACATCATATACGGAAACCAGAAAGATAGTGAAAGATAATTAATCACACGACCCAAAAGCTGTTGCGTATCATTTCATGAATTGTGTGCTTGTGTGTTATGTTATGAAATACATGACAGGTGAAGGAAAAGTCCCAAATACTTGGACGGTAAGTATATCGATCCTTAGCTCGATGAATAAATGGTAACACGTATGCTAAGTCCCAAGAACTGGGCAGTAGGTATGCTTGAATTATGCCCAAGAAAAAGTATAGTATCAAAGATATGGGAAAGAGATTGAGTAATCAACATTCTATTATCCTGTCGCCGATGTAGAATGTTGATTACACTAAGACCCTGGATTGGGCAGTTGGTATTTGTGAGCTCAGTTCAAGACAAGATGGCAATACGAATAAGAATGGTGGATTATTACTTAGTTTTCCTATCATGCATTATATGTTTTCTTCATAGATAAGTTGCATATATCTGCATGGTCATGGACAACTTGTCGACAAGGTGTTCCTTGAACGGTATTCCGAGGCCTCGGAGACCAATTCGTCCTAAGGGGAACCTCGTGTTGAAGTAGTAGTATGGTATACGGGAGCTTCAGTTGGGCTAGCTACCCGTACTGTAAGGGACGCCGTTATACCAGAAAGACTATCCAAGATGGCATGTGTAGTGCCCCGAAATTCGTGATACGTATTTTATACGTGATCGTATTTCTGACCAGTAATTTTTTATTTTCTTGACCAGTTAAGTTGTGGTATATTTCATACTTAGCATTGTAGTTTAATTGTCATTTATCATTCCTGGATTAATTCTGATTAATGGAGCTTAGTTTTATTTGGATAGGAGAAGGAATTGGTTTGGTTTGGTTTATTATGCATTGGACCATCTTAGCTAACCTCCACCCTCAACATAATTTATCCTCCCCCATTAAAATCCCCACCTAACACTCTCTCTCCTTATTATTTTCCTCCATTAATTCTTCTTCTTCTTCCTCCATACAACTCTCCAACCCATTAGGCAAGTGCACCTTGCCATCAAATAAGCACCACTTTTTATTTGTCCATTAGCTAGATTAGGCCATGGAGAACAACTTTAGAACTTGACATTTTGTGATTTGGAGTTTCCTTTGTTCTAGATCTAGGTTTTTACTATTTTCGGATTTACATGGTTTTGATCTATTTAACTTTGATTTTTGTATGTTTTGATGCTTCCATGTGGAAGAGAATTCGATTTTACTCAAGTTAGAACTTTGAAAATCTAGATTTGGCTTTGATTTGACAAAGATATGAAAATTTGAATTTTTGGTGTTCTTGGTGTTCTTCTCGGCCTGGAGTAACAGCCTGCAGCCTGCGCTCTTTAGCGCAGTGCTGGATTGTGCATCCCCCTCGGCCAGCGCTCTTTAGCGCAGCGTCGCCCTTGGCAAACTGCGCTCAACCCGACTGCGCATGGATTCATGCGCAGTCTGCCCATGCGCAGTCTGCCCATGCGCAGTCTGCTCATGCGCAATCTGCTCCTGCGCAGTCCACTTCTGCGCAATCCATCTCATGCGCAATCTGCTCCTGCGCAGTCCACTTCTGCGCAATCCATCTCATGCGCAATCTGACCCTGCGCCATCTATTCCTGCACAACCTGATCTTGCGCAGACCATACTCTGTGCAGTCTACCCTTGCGCAAGGTAACCCTTGTGCAAGACAACTCTTGCGCAGCTCTTCCATGCGCAGTGCATACCCTGCGCAGCCCAACCCCTGACCCTCTTGCACAACCCACTTGTCTATGATGAATTTGTTTATTTCTTGAGCTTGGCTCTTCTATAGTCCTATATATATTGATATTGTATTAGATATTTTACGCCCATTTTATATCCTTACGTCTTTTGTCATGAACTTGATTTTACTTAATATGTTGGAATGACTATTGTACATGGCACGGTATGACAAGGAACTAGCATAACATGACAGTGACCCGTAATGGTGCACTCCTGACATGACCAACCTGACTTGATAGTGGCCCATCGTGGCGCACTCCTGACAAGTACCCTGACATGAATTATCTTGATAACTTTATAGTGGCCCGTGGCGGCGCACTCCTGACTTGACATGACTTGATAACTTAGCTTGACTTGTCTTAACACTGTGGGTGTTCCTGCTTGCTTGTGCAATCCACTCGTATTGTCTTGCATCATGTCTAGGACGTGACTCCCTGGTTCCCACGGTCAGGGATTCATACTGAATCTGGCTAGGTTAATGACTAGATTGATCAATTAGTTCATGGAGAATTTCCCAGTTACCTGTTGCCCCTTTGGTCCCGGCCTTATATATATATACATGGGATTTGTTTCTATCCGTCGAGATGAGCGCACTTCCAGCCCGCCGTCGAGCGTGGTACCTTAGGACACATGTATCTTACTACAGTGTGTCTGCTATATCATGCTATCTTTTTCTTTTCTTGCTGGGAGCATTCAGGTAGTAACAAACAGGTAACCGGACTTGGAATTCTCATTGCATCTTGTTAGTAATCAGGTCTGTGATAACCCTAGTTAGTTAAAGTAGTAAGCCGTAGTACTTGCTTAGCCGTGATTGATTGGATGGAGTCTAGTCCCTCTTGTCCAGTCCTGATCCTGTGCAAGGTCATGACATGACATGATTACTCGTGCTTTACCTTAATCATGTTTAATTGCAAGTCTTGAATTCGCGTATTTTATCTTGCCGATAAATGGTAGGAGAAACCAAGTTCCGTTCAAACGAAGGGTTACAACCCCGGTCCTTGTTTGGTTTACGGGTTGTAACCTGGCTATCTGAATAGTCCCATGGTCATCTCATCGTATATCATCCTGTCATGCCTTTCCATATGTTCTGTCTTTTATCGATTCTGTACAAGATTTGTCTTTTATATCTAACTATCATGCCTTTTCTTAAATTACTGTCTCTTGTTATGTAATTATATTATTGTGCTGATTGCTGGCTTTTGTTCTTATTTCGTGGCCTCCTTTGTGGCACTTGCTCTTTCTGGGGTCTGACCCAGCTGGTTTTGTATGGCCAGATACCGGAGCAGCAGCAAAGGATCTACCTGCTTTCCAGCCCGATGGTGAACACTAGACGGAACCCGGGCAACGAGTGGGTTTTCTCTTTTTGTTTCTCCCACTGTATTGTTAACTGATATTCTTTTGAGGCGTTTAGCCGACGAGCACTTGTTAGCTCGATGCACTTTACTTTCTGTCTGCCTACGGGCTGTAATCATGATTGGCAACTCGAGGTTGATCATGTATGACTTAACTCTTGCTAGTCCTTACATTTTGTACGACTAGCTTCATGATCATCTGGATATGTAATGTTTGGGACGCCTTACAATTGTATATTTGGTGGTCTGATATCTTGTTACTATCATTAGTTGTTGAGATTGAGACAATAGCTTGATTTGACCCTAAGAGACTGATGGTTTGTAGCGTACCCTCACATAGCTAGACAGCCGTGACCGTATAGCGGGATGGTTGCCGTTCCGTTATACGTAGCTGGCTGTGCACGTCCCCGTTCTTCAGTATTCTGGTTCTGGGGCATGACAGCATGTCACCAATGACCTTCATATAGATAGGTCCAGTGCTGATGATATCTTATGCAGGTAGAGTAAGTTATTACTCAATTACATGGAAGGATGTTGACTGTTGGTAAGAATCACCTAAATGGTGACAACTATGATAAATATGATATTGTTCCTAACAATGCCTTGTGCAGGCAGAGTAAGTATTATAAATGTACAGGGATGACTACACGACTGTAGGTAAGAAATCACCAAAAAAGGGTGATAACATATGTTTTACATTATGTTGGCTATAAGATTTGTATGCTTTACTTCATGTTGGATATAAATAATAAAATTGACCCTAAGCAACGAGAAAGACCACTCTTAATAATGTTCTATAACATGATTACTTAGTGTTGTCTTCTTAGGTGAGTTGGGCCAGCACCGCTCGCTAATACATAGATGATGTACTGACCCACGTTTGTGGACATTATTACAGGTGCTTGTGCATGGAAAATCGTTTGATCAGTGCTTGGCATCGATGAATCGGATGGGTGTGCAAAAGCTTTTCTTACAAGACGATGTCTTCTGCTATACGGGACATAATATATGGAATAGTGTAATTTAGTTGTACTAGTAAGATTGTAAGCAAAGTCGGCATGTTCGATTGTAAGCCTAAATGGCAAGTATATATTCAGTTGGCTATTCAAAAGTCTTTGTAATCTGTTGTAAACTCTGTATTCAACTGCAAATCTTGTAATCTATTACAATTATCAATAAAGAGATACATTTCTTCATATCTTATTGTGACTTCAGTTTTTCTGCTTGGTTTTGCTGCGCTATCATTGTTTTCTGAGAAATACCAGGAATTATAATAGTTTTTCCTTATACAAGTGCAATCTAGACTTGTACAGCATCACGTGCACTGGCTAGTTTTCGATCCTTCGGGATCGGGGCGTAACAGGGGTATATGCAAGTAAACCAACTCTCTATAAATTGAGATAATCTTTCATATCTAAATTAAATGCAAAAGTTTATCTATTCCTCAGAAACCCACTTATATCCGTAACCCATGCTACCCTTTCCTATTCTTAAATATACGTTTGGTATATTTAATTCTCAAAACCGTGAGAAGCAAAGAAACTGATCGGTCCCTTCTATTTCATTCTCATCCGTGAGCATACCTATTTCCTCTTCAATTCGCCAACATCCCAAAGCTTTCCAGCCTCTTCCACCACCTCTACTTCATCCTTAACCCTCTCCTCCACAGTCCTTTATATTTTACTCCACCAAAACATGGTCGGCTAAGCCGTCCACAACCCCAAAACTGAACCCCTCTCTCTGCAGCTGTGCTGCTGCCACCTTGCGCTATTATAGCAGTTTATACCACTTTTCGATGTCCCATAATGCTCTATGAGGGTTCGGTATGAAGCTAATACGTCCCTTTATATTTCCAATCAAGTATATTTTTATATCCTGAAGTCTTTTATGTATATATGCTTGCATCTTCATAAGTTCTGTTACCATAATCTTTTTAACTTTGAAATTGAGTTGTAAATGATTTGTGCCAACTTGTGGTATATTATAAACCAATATTTTGAATCAAAATTCTAAGATGTTTATCTTTTAATATTCTTTACTTTTGGTTTAATTTCAGATTATTAAGTTAAATAAATTTGTGTGATAAGTGATAGGAACTATGACCAATTTTCGGGTATGTCGCACTAGTTGCCTACTAATTTCTTTCGGTAACTATAACCATGTCAACCATATTTTTTATGATTAAATTATATAAAATTGTGATATTCCAGAATTAATTTAAATTATATTTTATAATTATTTTATTTATAATTTACTTAAAAATTAAGGTATCAATGTAGTAAACTAGACTAGTTTAGATACCAAGAACCTAGTTTGTTTTGAACCCAAACTTCGTAGTACTTTTCTAAAAAGTAAATAATGTAACTTTTGATATGAATTCATGATTATCCCTATTTTTCTAATTCAATGCCGAATTAAAATATAAAAGTTTTCTACCATAATTGGTTCCAAATAAATAGGTAAGTTGGCAATATTGTGTTATTAATTAGACATACTAACTAGATAATTATTTCTTGTATATATTATGATTAAATAATATTTATAAATATTTTTAATAAATATTTCAGAATTAGTATCTCATATTTTAGTTTATAAATTATTAGTTTATCAAGATATCATAATATTGTCTATAGTAGATATGGTTATATATATGGTAATGGGTTAGTTAACTAGACTATACCTAGTAAGACTATATAAAGTATGGATGTATATGATATGTGTGATATCGCCGAGTTGGCAATGATTGTAGTTTCTATTATATTTTAGGAGCTCGTGACTACCCGGTCGGGACTGTTGCATACGGTTCATTGCTAGCTCATCCAAAGTTTCCAGGAAGTATACCTTGCCAAGTTTTTAGTATATGTTCGCTTATTTACTTTGCTCTCTTATTTCTATCTTCATATATATAATGTAGGAATAGTTGGTACTTAGCGTCCGATTACTATTCGGGTGTCGATGTCTATTTATAGATATCGAGTATCGACACTAGGCATGATGATATGTTAAATTCATGTCCATTGACACATAGACCACAGGACAAGGGCACGATGGATGATGATGATATGATACAGATTTTGACATGAGATATTTGTGGCTACAGAATCGGTGATACCATATAGTACTAGCTCACGTGACTTTTTACTTGTCTATGAGTTCTACTTGACTTGACGTACTCGATTGGTTAGTTTAGAGCATGGAGTGGGGAGGACTCTACCAAAGTACCCGACAATCGTGACTGGTGACCATGTCTCCTTATTTAGGGTTTGGTTATTTTCGCGTGCCAGGGTCTCTATAGCAGAGCCTTGGAGTTGTTTTGTGTTCACTCATTGGTATCACGACACGGTGCCATGAGTGATTACCGGTTTGGTTGTGCCTGGTATTAGGATTGTCCTCAACTGCATATGTGCACTTAGATGGCTATGGTAGTTACCTTTCATATTACATATTATCTTTACTGTTACTTGGCATGTATATTATGTACCTTGTTATGTCCCCTGAGGTCCTGGTGATCTCTCCAGGTAGTCGCTTCTGCAAAAAAAGTTTGTTGATCCGGGTGGTGTTGCTGTGTTCGACTTAGGTGTATAGTTGGTTGATGTTTTCATTATATTCATCCAGCATTATACTTATTTTTCGTCATTTTATTCTGCTGACGTGGCCTAATTTTGCAAGCTTTATTCTTTGTTATAAGTTTGTTCAGACAATTGTAATAGAGTTTGGTCTACTTTATTATATATTGTTTATTCTTGTTTGTCTGTAGGATCCATTGTGTTAATGTCTGACTAACATTACTACACTTGGTCTTAAGAAGGATTTATCTTCAGTGGATTAAGATATAGAATTATTATAATGATGTAGAGATACAACTACCTTACTTAGACAACGTATACATATTTGAGCTGGACTTGAGTCCACGGATACGTAGCTGGCATGTTAGCGTATCCTAGTTCTTTCATATTTTTGGACTGGGGAATTACAAGTCTAGATTTGGTGGCCCATGCAGGTCAGAGCATATCGTATCGGTTACATAATTGTGCTGATACGAGCCTGCGACTATGACTAAACCTTAGAAATCTCAATCCACACTGCCTTGAAAATTCTCCTAGAAATTTCTCTACGTCCTTGAAATTTCATGTTTATTCTCAATTACTCTTCCTTGTCTTCCGAACCATTGATTTTTATCTCTTTCTATTTCGGGGTGACGAACAATCATGCTGTCTAGAATTTATCAAAAAATTCTTAAATCATAGTATAATATTGCTTGATTATTTAATTTTCGGTTGTTTGATACATATGGGAGGATTATAGATGCCATATGTCTTAGATATCTATGGGTAATGATTCTAGCAACTAGATGGAAGGTTATAAAGTTTTAGTGACATACCTTTTAGAGAGTAGTGTGACCAAAGGTGGGTAGAAGTCCTCGAGGTTTTGTAGTTACAAAATGGCTAGGAGAAGGATATAAACTATTTTTGAGAAATTAAAATTTAAGGAGATTAAGGTTAAGGTAGACTTTCTTTTTGAATTTTAAGGAATAGTTATGAATTAAAATTTCGAGGACGAAATTATTTTTAAGGTGGGTAGATTTGTAACTCCTCTTCCCGAAAATTTTGGAATATTTCTTTATTATTTATTTGAATTAAATGGTGATTTTTAGAATTTATAAATAATTAATTAGTTAATTATTATGGTAGATGACTTTAGTCATGGTTAGGAATTTGAGTACCAGATGACCAAGAATCATGGCACGGATAGTACAGTTGCGTGCTTTGACTAGTGTTTAGCCATGGTAGGGGAATGCCAAGCCATAAGTGTGTTCTAACTAGGAAAACTAGGCCAAGTTGTGACATGACCTCCATAAACAAGTTAATTATTTATTATTAATATTATTTGACTTCTAGGACACCCGGTTGTACCCAGCTAGTCCGGACATGACCCAAACCAAGCCCCAGCCCATGTAGGCATGTAGTGTGTGCAAAGACGCCCATGTAGGCATATTTCCAGTAGATACATATACTTCATATTTTATTTTTGGGATTGACGAATATTTTCTAAATATTTTTTAATTAATATTTATATGGTATTTTAATAAGTTGCACGATTATTGGTGGACCAATTAAGTAGGAGTGTAATGTGTCACCCAAAACTATACTATTATCGGTTTAATGTATTTTGTTATCACTATTACTTTTTATTATGGATCATATATTTTAGTATAAAAATATCTTTAATATTATTTATTATTTTGTTCTTAGGAAAATAAATAATATGTATGTACATATTTTTTTACAAAATGAACGCTACATGGAGAATAAGTTTTTATATATATATATATATAATAAGAAAGAGAGAAAACCGAGACTAAGCCCTCGAAAACCCTAATCGATCACCCACGCCACATTACCCCCGCTGTTTGGGCAGCCACCTCGACCCCGCATGTGTCGCCTGCAACTGCCCACGACCGCCGGAGCAGGTGGTGGCCGACCGCATAACACAGTCGCAGGAAGAAGCAACAGCAGCAGCGGGTTCAAACACGCCACTTTGCATATAAGTTTCTCCCTCATTAGTTGATGGTTTTACGAACTATAAACTCTTACGTGTAGTCAGCATGACCCCCTAGAAGCCCTATTGATTGAGTTTTAAGTAAACCAAAAGATCGGCCCATGAAATCAACTCGAATTCGATGAAAACTCTGTTCGTAAATAGAGTTTGTAACGGGCATAACACCCAACTTGGAAGCTATTTTACTGTCAGGATATTAGGTATTTGTAACACCCAGTTTTCCAGATGAGGGTAATTTTGAAATTTTGTATTTAATTTATTTAATTATGGTATTTAAAATTTTAATATAATTTTTAATTAATTTTAAACTATTTAAATTCATGACTTGTGATTTTGGTGTTGTGCTAGTGAACAGTAGAGACTACCTACCATAGAGCCTAGCCATGTGATTAGGGTATTTTTGATATTTTTAGGGTTATTTAGATTTATTATAATTTATTTGAATTTATGGGAATTTTCAGAATTTATTTTGGAATTGTTTGAACGAGGGTTGACTAGGTTGACTTTGACTAGCAATGACCTTGGTAGGCTAACCTAGAAGCTAACCCTAGTTGTGTTTGGACTTGGCTAGGTTATGTAACTCTAGTTTAACCTAAGTTAGTGAGGATTAACTCATTAGAATTAATTTGGAGAAACTAGGATTTGAATTGATTTAGAAATGGCTTGTGATTTCACAAGTCATGATTTGTGACTTAGGCTTAATAGCCCATAGGCCCACACCATGAACCAAACCTAACCCTAATCAGCCCATGGCAGCCAACCTAGGGTTTCCCACCCTATTTAATGCCTTTTCCATTTGTTCTTGCCTCCTTTATTATTTTTCTCTCAAGCTTTAGGAAGAGGTGAGCCTCCATCTTCAAAAATTCATAGTAATTCCATTTTATCTCCTTTTTCCCTCCAATCAATTTCATTAGATCCTAATTTTCATTTTCTTGCTGTTTGTGGTGTTCAACCTCAGCTTTGGGGCAATTTGGAGAGTTTGGCTAACAAGGAGAAACCCCCCTTTTTGGAGCTTTTCATTGGAAATTGAACACATAGGTAACTTTTTATTTTCTCCACCAAATCTCGATTTCTTTGCATGGATAGGAAGCCCTAGGTGTCCCCTAGCTGTGTGGAGTGTTTGGTGAAAGTTTGGATTCGTTCGTGTCCGTATTGGACACGTATCGCATGTATGTTATAGGTGTTTGTTGAAATGCCACAAAGAGAGTTTTTGTTCTATTTTCAAAAAGTTTTTGATTGATTCTGTAGATCTCAGTATGAACATCATTTCCCACTGTGTCTCGTGTCCTGATAGTGTCGTGTCGTGCCCACAGGAAGACACGAACTCGGCTGCGCCCGAGCTAAGGGTTTCCCCTGCTCATCGTGTCTTCTCCTAGACACGACACGTGACCTCTGGACACGAAACTTGACACAGACCTTGGGGTGATGTCTGACACGCCACGTGTCAAGTCTCAGATGACCACATGGCGTGTCGATGGAGGAATCAATGTCGTACTGGTTTTTTACTGTGCAGTGTCGCGTGTGTGCAGCGTTCTGATACGCGTGTTTCGACACGTCCATGTGACTCGACACGGCGGTGCAGGGTGCCACGTAGGTAGCCCTATATGGGGCGAACCTAGGGGCACGAGCACGAGGCCAGTGTTGCGTCGTGTCGCGAGCACGAGGCATCGTACTCACTGCACGACGTTGTGCCCTGTGCACTGTGTCTGTGTGTGTGCATATTCTGTTTGGACACGATTGTGTCCGTGTCTTGGATGCGGAAACACTCTCTGGACACGAGTATGCATACCATGTTCATTACCAACCCCTGTTTTTGTATTTTAGATTGTTTTGACTCATTTACCCCAATCAACTGACACATGTGATTTCTCAGGTAAATTCCAGTTTTAAGTTCGATTTTGTACAACTGTTTCAACCCAATTATTACTGTTAACATGTTGGTTTAAGTTCCTAGATTTATTCTCCTATACTTGAACTAATTGTGTTTGAAATTTGGGTTCATTTGGTGGTTCTTTTGCTGTCATTGGGTTGAATGAAAAACTGGAAACTGGAAGTTCAGATTTCTGAACTGAGTAATGGTTTCCAGTTTTGATTTGTGTTTTGAATTCCCTTCCCTTTTGCTGATTTTTGTGCCTAAGTCCAGTACCCCTCATCACACACTCACATACACCCATGTATCACCACACACATGAGCCCCTTTATACATATGTATATATTTATAAGTACTATCATAATGTTGTAAAAAACTGAACTTTATGTTTGTTAAGAACTAAAAAAAACTAAGTTTGTTGATATTTAGAAAAGCTGAATTGAGATAGGTTCTTGGACTGATTCCATTCACTATTTGTTTCCCTATTTTACTGTTATGTATAGTATCAGTTAATTCCTGTTGGTTCCAGATTTCTGAATTCAATTTTGTCTATATTTTTAACCCTTTTTTAAACTGTTAATTGCATGTTATTAAACCCCTAATATGTTCATCTATGTACTATCTAATTGTATGTTGAAATCGGGGTCAAATTGATGGGGATGGGATTAGAAATCTGGGAATTCAAATTGGGTTTGGTTTGAACTGTTTGGGATATGTTTTCTTCTCAGTTTTTCTCATGATTCACTGTTACACTGTTTTATCAAATACTCACTGTTTCACTCATGTCTCACTGACTTTTTCATCACTATTTTCTATTTCTTAAATTGTACACACACTCTATAAGATATCACACATACCCCCATTTCCATGCCTTAGCTCACACACACACACAATTGCATTCATGTTCTCATATACACACACAGCTCCCCACATCCTGTCCTTTGCAGCCCCCAACTCAGTGCAATACCTGTCCATACATTCCTTAATTTCATGTCTAAATTCAGTCCCTAAGCCCCTATTTTCAGCCTACATTTCCTCCAGAAATTCAGTCCAAGTTTACACCCTTTTCCCCCACTTATCAACCCCTTTATTGTCCCAATTCAGTCCCCTTTTCAACCCCTAAATGGCTATCCTAACTTGGCCATTAGATGGCTGTCCCCTTGCCACTAAACAGCCCACACACCATCCTTGCAGTCTCATATTTGTTTCCCCCCATACATGCCTATATGGTTGTCCCTTGTTCACATGTTTCAGCCCAACATTACACCCTAAGCACAGCCCTATATCAGACCTGTACTGTCCCCACTTGGCACCCCTTGACTGTCCCAATATCAGCTATTGTATTGCCCATTGCTGTCCCAATAACCTGTCCCAAGTAGCCCATTTACCTGTCTATTCTATCCCAAACTAGTCCCTATAATTCCTGTCATAACAGTCCACATATTAGCCTACATATCAGTCCTCATTCCCCTAAAACTTGCTCACCAAATCAGTCCATGTACACCCTTTCATAGCCCCACAAATTAGTCCCTATACATCCTATAGTACTGTCCCATAACAGCCTCAAACTTAGCCTACATATCAGTCCTAATTGGTCCCCTACAATCAGCCATTAAACAAACCCCAAATCAGTCCCTACATTGAGCTTGTGTGTGTGTGGTTGTAAACCATTTGAGTGAGAGCCTATATGCATATACGTGTATTCTATATAAGTTGTGTATATGCATTGTTGTATATATAGGTATACCTAATATATAAATATATGAATTTTATGATAGATAGCTTAAATAGCTAATATCATGTACCCTATATATTATGTATGTGTGTTACTAAATTATATTATATTGATAAGTATATATGTGGGTACAAGATATATGGCCTAGTGTTAAATCCTCTTTTCATGTACACCTCCATGTTCACACACACACATAGCTCTACATGTTAGCTTCCTTTCTCTTATGTATAATATTGAATGTGATGGCTTGTGTTTGGCTTGTATAGCCTTGTGATTGGTGTGTGATTGCTAGACTAGGCTTGGTTAGGCCTAGTGAGACTTATTAGACTTGTTGGGCTAGGACTTGACCTAGTTGACCTAGTTTGACTAGTCTAGTTGACTAGAGTTGACCGAGGGTTGACTATTAGTCTAGTTTGACCTAGACAGCATGCAGATGCATTGTACATTTCATATGTCACCCTCTGTATACATCTTGACTTGTGTTGCTCTAACTAGGAGTCAGGTACCTCATCTCGGACAGTACATTTATTTCAGACATTCAGATACGAGGCGAGTACATTCTCTGATCATTTCATATCCTGCTTAGAATTATTTCCTGTATTAAATTACTTTACTTGATACTGTCACGTTGGTCACACGGATTAGTACTATACGGATCCCTTCTTGAGATGTTATCCCTTCAGGGAGCATCGGGTACTCTATGTTCTGTGCGTTTCACTTACATAGCGTATCATATGCTTCTTTGGTTCTTTGATCACTTGTGACATATACCCATATGATCACAGAGTCTTCTTTGAATCCTTATCCCATTTGTGGGACTACTATGTATCACCCTTTAGGGGCATATCACCCTTTGAGGGCTTATCACCTTTCGGAGGCTTATCACCCTTCGGGGGGCATATCACCCTTTGGGGGCTTATCACCTTTCGGAGGCTTATCACCTTTCGGAGGCATATCACCCTTTGGGGGCTTATCACCTTTCGGAGGCTTACCACCCTTCGGGGGCTGTTACATAGAATCATAACATAACCTGTTTGGATCCTTGTGTATTAATTGGGGGTACGAGGGAGTATAAATAGCCATGTGAACAATTCTAAAGTAGAATAGCCATGTACGCCTCTTTAGTATAGCCATGTACAAATCAAGCCGTTCATATGTCGACTTTGTGCTCTAAATCACTAGTCACTGGTAGCTCTCTACTTATAGTAGATATTTCTATTATAGTTCTCTCTCTGTTTACATACTGCATTTCCTTCGGTATCTATATCTTACTTTACTGCATGATTATATTTTCTAACCTGCTAAGAACTGTTGAGATGTATTGTGCTATATCCCGTCCTGACTGGACCTGTTGAAAATTTATAGAGGATGATGAGGAACCCTGCACCCCTTGCCTTGGAGCTTGCCTAGATGACACTCGCGACCTGGACCCCTGGGGAGGTTCAGGCAGCTGCTGAGGACGATACCTTGCTTAGTATAGATAGCTTAGATTGTTTCCTTTTCATGTTTAGTTGTTGCCCTGGATTCCAGAGTTGTATATATTTTAGAGATGTTGAGACTAGTATTTCATTTCTGTTGTACCTCAGTTGAGGATTCTCTTATCTATTTTATCATGCCAAATTCTATCTCTAGATTGTGATTGAGTTGTACCTTTGTGTTGGCCTCCTTATAGAGAGTATTCATATTATGTTAGTTATAGTTCATGACCTAGAACAGCGTTCTACCACCGACACTGCGGCGTAGGCTGGGCGTTGTTACGCTCTCGTACCCTCACAGTGGGTGCGGGTCGTGACAGTATTATTGAAATCTAATTAAGCAGACTTGTAGACAACCTATAGGACTCTGCAACCCAATTTACACAAGTCGATTTCATCGACTACGCACCGAGAAATCGGATCCCAAATATTGACAAAAAACCCGTTTTCAAAACTGTGAATTTTTAATAAAACTCTCCGATACGACGTGCGTCCCGCCAAACCGGGCGACGTGGTCGCGGACCGAAAGTATCGAAAGGTGCGTATCAACATCGCAGACGTATGGGCTTCGACGGAATTCAAATTTATCACGCCCAGAACCAAAATACTAGCAGGTGGGGACGGACAAGGCCAGCTGCATGATACCAAAGTACGCAAGTACTCTGAAATTACGTATAAGCTGTCAAGACATTGTAAAACCCCTAAATTTTCTACTATTTTTTTTATATTAAATTTGATACCGATTTAAAATTTTGTATTGTACGTCACGTAGTCGTATTGTACGTCGTGTGCGGAAGTTCGTTTTCTTTCGAATTTGCTCGACGAGTACGAATATGTGCGAGCGTACATATTTTAGAAAAATATTTTGTTCTATTTTTATAGTTTCAAATAATATAATAATTAGTTTTGCTTTCATTTCTAAACTTGTCATTTCTAAAAAATTATTAAATATAAAATAATATGTTTGTATACTAGAAAAGCATAATTATGTAAAGAATATTTTTGCATACATATGTATCGTAATTATTTATTTGTCTATTTTAAATAAAAATATAATTTTCGAGGTTTATTAATATTAATATTTTATTATTCAAAAAGATATTTAAAAATATTTATTATTTTCGAAATTATTATTATTGGTATTTTGAAAAATATATTTGGAAGTTATTTTTGGCTATTTAAATCGTGATTTGATTTTTGGATTTATTTAAATAGATATCCATGTTAGAATTTGATTTATTGATTTGATTTAAACTAAAATTTAATTTGATTTAAATTGGATTTGATTTGAGATTTGATTTATTGAATTATTTAAATTAAGTATTGAATTATCTAAAAAGGGGATTTAAATCAAATCCTAATCCAATCCAAATGGGAATTTCCACATCCTATAAATAGGCAGGTACTCATCCATGTATTTTTATTCCTCCACAAATTCCATGACCCAAGTTCGTACCTCGTGTCGGTGTCCATCCCTTCCGTGTCAGCCGTGACGGCCTCGGGTCCGACCCCGGGTGACTCTCTTATTCCAATTCTTGTACATTTACATTTAATTTCCTCGTGTCGGACACACCCCGACATCAATGAAATTCCTAATCTAAACCTAACCCAAACTCCCCGTCTTCCTCGGCCTGTGCCTTGACCTTGGCTCAGCGTCATCACCACCAAACCTACTGTCACCACCATCCTGACCACCCATCGACACCATCGCAGCCCATACCCAAACCCGACGACAACACTCCGTCGAACCGACACAGCCCACGCCCGTCACCAAGACGTCGCAGCCACCGCAGCCTACCAAACATCACCGCCAGTCATCACCATCACCGCCGCCACCACTGCCACACCCAAATAGCCACCACCGTCGTCACCTGACCACCCAACACCACCCGACTCAACCCGACAGCAACCACCAATATCCGGCCAACCACCGTAGTCGACCCCCGGCAAAACCCCTAAAAATCGAGGAAAATTTAACCAAAGAAAAACCCACACACCTCACCTGACGTCGCCGGCCGGAGATCCGGCGACCGCCCAAGCCGTCCTTCCGACGATGAGCCCGCAAACCCTCCGCCGCTCCGCCATCACCGTCGTCTCCTCCGCCCCACTGACCTCCGACGCGCGCGCAAGCCCTAGCCGCCGAGTCGTCCCCTCGCTCCGTTCGCTGCCGCCGGCCATCTACTATGCGCCGGCCGATCCTTTCCGCCCGACTAAAACCCTCCGTCGCCGCTCTTCGTCCGACCCACCTCCACTTCTTCCTCCATCGCACAGACCCCGACGCCGGATCTGCCCAGCACCTTCCTCGCCGTCCACCGTCGTGGGAACTGTGGCGTGACCTCGCGCCGTCGCGTCCCTTCCGCCCCTTCTCCGCCGACCGTCCGTTCCCTCACGCCGCCTCTAGTCCCCGCTCCTCCGCGACCAAACCCTCACGGCGACCACCCTTCCGCCCCAGTCCTCCTCCGCAGGCCGCCGCGCCGGAGAACACCTCCGCGCGCCGAGCCGTCCGCCGGAGACGCGCCCTCTCCCGAACCCCCTTCCACCGCCGGCCCTCCCCTTCCGACCCATTCCCCGCCGCACGCCAAGCCCGGCGCCGGACCACCCACTCCCGCCGTCCCTCTTCCGCTCGATCTCCCCTTTTTCCCTCTCTCTTCTCTCTTCCCAATTCTTCGATTTTCTTCTCTCTCTTGCTCTACTAGAGACAAGAGCAGCTGTGCTTTTGTTTTGTTGCTTTTTATTTTTTTTTTATTATTTGTTTCTTGTTGTTGAGTGTTTCGAAGAGAAACTACTGCTGTAGTCAATGGTTATTATTATTATTATTATTATTATTATTATTATTATTATTATTATTATTATTATTATTATTATTATTATTATCATTATTGTTATAAGTATCATTATTATAATTATCATTATTATTATTATTATTATTATTATTATTATTATTATTATTCTTATTATTATTATTATTATTATTATTATTATTTGAATATTATTAACATTGATATAATATGATTTTGTTATTTGATATTGTTAACAATTCTTTCTTATTTATTATAGATATCATTCCATAAAAATATTTATATAATTATTTTTACAAAAGATAGTATTAAGTTTGACTAATATATATGCTGTTACATGCATATTATTTTATCAGTTATTATTTCTTAGTAACAAGCAAATATATATTATATATATTATTAAATTTATAAATATTGGCTTCACTAGTATTATTATTATTATTATTTATTAGTAAATTATATTATTATATCTTATGGTATGATTTTTGACCTAAAAAGATACTCTAGAATTTTCAAGTATTTTTAACTAAGGAAAAATAGTTTCTTTCTAGTTCATATTTTTACTACTTAGAGCTTTAGACGAAAAACGATTTCTAATCTTGCGAGTACGTATTTTATCTAAAATATTTTTCCAAATTTATTATAAAATATTTTCTAAAGTCATATATATGTTATTTATCTAATTTCCTTTGATTTCTCTCCTGTCCGTAACCGATCCTCTTATTCCCATTCTGTCACCAAATTCGTACCACCTTATGTCCACCCTAACTAAATTGACCCTTCTGGACCAAATGGAACCGACCGTGTCACCATCCGTGGTCACCTTGCATAGTTGTTGCACCGAAGTTACAGTTCGTGCCACCTTAATTATCGCAGCACACCAGGCGCTCTACCAGGCAAGACACATTGCCATTTGCTGTTTAATTATTTTAGCTCATATTACATGCATGTTCATTATTTTCTTTATACAAAATAAACTGTGATACATGGCATAACCTGTTAGAATTTACTGTTCAGTTTCTTGCTATGTATTATTTTCTTACACATTAAACCTAGATTTAAGGGACCACCATTGTGTGTTGCATACATGGCCTTGACACGTTGTACCACGAAGTTGTGTGTCGCATGTAGAACACGGAAGTGCGTGATTGGCTGGCTACCAGTACGTACAAGCCGTACGATAGGAATAATCGCTAATAGAGGTTGCATGCTAGTTTAACTTAGCGGTTATAGAGTTAGCATTGGGCGGGGAGAACATGATTGGAAGTTGACTACCACCCTATCTATCGTAGACTCGCTCGCTACTGAGGAACGATAGGTAGACTGTATGCTATAGACTCGCTCGATACTGAGGAATAGTATACGGTGTTGTGACTCGCTACTGAGGTACTGCATTGATATTTTCTCGACTTGACTGGGTAGTCATGCGACCATGAACTATTCTTAAACTGCATTCACCTAGATTTGGTTAGGCGCCCTTATCCGTTAGGTACGAGTACCTTTGGTTTGGGTACTTGTATCTGACTGTGGCTTGGAACAATAACTTGTCGCGGATTAGTTCGTCACATCTTGTCCTTGTTTGGTTGTAGGTGTGACTTACTACTTCGATGAGAAGGTATTGAACCTTGTTAGGGTCCGGATACCATATCGGATTTATAGCATGGGAAGATACGTTACCGTGAATTAGTTTACCATCTCCTGTCCTTGTTTGGTTGGGGGGATGGTACGCTCGTTCAGTAGGTGTGTATTGGAACATGTTATAATTCGATTTACTTATTTATTTGAGCAATATTTATTCAGATTATATGGCATGATATTATGTGTCTTGTTACATCCCTCTGAGGACCTGGTTATCTCTCCAGGTGTGTGCTATTAACTTTTGCAGGTATTCTAGCTCTAGCCATGATCTTCGCTATTTCCTCGAGGATGATTGCACTTTGATCGTCTTCGCTCTGCTCGCCAAAATCATTTATTCTATCATGTACTTTTCCTTATTTTGTTGGTAGTGGATTTGTCTCCGCCCAACATATTGTATCAAGACAAATTCATTCTCATTATATGATCTTTTATTTATTTATTCTGTGTGGATGAGATTAGCTATGGTTCTACTGCATTTTACAGCTTATGTATTTATACGAGGCTTCCATATATTGGAGTATACTTCGTATGAATACAGCTGGCATGTCTACGTTCCTAGTCCTACGTATTTTGGGACTGGGGCGTTACAGACATGGGGGTTACTTCTACAAGCCAACAGTCGATCCTAGGTCAAGCAATCCGAGGCATCTCTATCACAGGCAATTATACGAGGTACAAGAAGTATGATCATCAGACATACAATAGTAAAGCGTCCCAAACCATATATATACATGGATGATCATGAAGCTAGTAATACAAAATGAAGAACTAGCCAGAGTAATAGTCATACATGATAATCTCTAGCTATAGTCCGCACATCATGTTTTGGCTCGTAGGCTAAATATCAAGAACCAAAATACGAGCTAAACACGTGCTCAGAGGCTAAAACCCATAAAAGAATAATATACATATCAAGTGGGAGAATGAAACAAGAAACCCACTCAGGTACTCTGGTGCTCCGGATGGTCACCGTCGAGTAGATGGTACGAAAGATCCTCTGGGCTCCTCTATCAGATCTGGCCAAACAAAACCAGTGGGGTCAGACCCTAAATAGCAAGTACCACAAAGGAAGCCAAACTTATAAACTAAAACCAGCAATAAGTAACACATTAACGGTTAGAGATATAATTAAATAAAAGTAGATCGAGACTCGTACACTACTAATGCACTTATTCCGAGAATAGAAAAGACAATAAGTAAAGCAACTTGAAGCATAAGGTAATTAACATGTGACGTAATGTAAAATGCAGACATGTTAAGTAAACGAAAGCTTGAGAGTAAAATAAACTGAACATGTGAGCTTGTGAAATAGCCGGGTCATGAGCGCATGGTGACTCGGCATAGCTAGGGATCATGTATAGCTTATGAGATAACAAAACATGTGAGCATGTGGGATAACTAGAGCATGAGAGCATGTGAGAACTATATAGAACAACAATTATAGGATGACTTAGGAACTATTCCAAAAGTCGAGTTACAACCCGTAAAACAAACAAGGACCGGGGTTGTAACCCTTCTCCTGAACAAAACTTAGTCTCTAATTATTGTACAACATAGGGATCATGTAGAACGTGTGAGTACTGAATAGGACGATAAATGATAAGATGACTTGGGAGCTATTCCGAAAGCCAAGTTACAACCCGTAAACCGAACAAGGACCGGGGTTGTAACCCTTCTCATGAACAGAACTTAGTCTCTAATTATTCATCGACAAAAGTAAGGCGTAAACAATAATGTACTAAAATAACGCACGGATACTGCCTAGATAAATCTAGATTGGACTGGACTGACTCCATCCATCAATCACGGCAAGCAACAAGTACGGCTTGATACTTTAAGTAACTAGGGTTATCACAAGCCTAGTTACTAACAAGATGCAACGAGATATTCCCATAGTCGCAAGCCCTGCAGCTATCCAGTTATCCTTCCACAGGTTGAGTGTTGTATTAGGTGGATACATTGCCCAGGAGATAAATGTATCCTATGGTGACTTGGGGGTGCAACACATGACAGTGTGCAGGAAATGCGACCTACTCGATTGGAGGCTACAAGTCCAATTAAAGCACCCAGATAACGGGATCGACCGTGACTGGAAAATCTCTCTATATGTACTACTTGATCAATCTAGTCATTAACCTAGTCAGATTCAGTATGAATCACTGACCGTGGTAATCAGGAATTCATGTCCTAGACATGATGCAAGACGAGACATATAGTTTGTGCACGCATACACAATACATTCAACCATGGTGTCCAAAAGATTTGTATTAGCAAGAAGAATGGACGTCGTAACAGTATCTTGATTATACATGTCATGTTAGATTTACTTGTCATATCAAGAGTGCGCCACAACGGACCACTATCAAAGGTTATCATGTTAAGGTTGCTTATTAAGAGTGCTCCATGACGGGCCACTATCATGTTAGCATGTAAAGACATGTTCAAGAGTGCACCACGACGGGTCACCATCATGTAAACAAAGAAAGAAATGTACTAGAGTGGACCACAATAGGTCACTATCTAGTATAGGTAGAGAAGAGACGTGTAGCATGAGTGCACCACGATGGGCCACCATCATGCAAGCAAAGAAGTGACATGTAACGTAGGTGCATATAAAACAAAGAAAAGACAAACCATCAGTGCACCCCAACGAGCACTATCTAAGAAAAGAAGACATGCAACAAGGATCGCATGTAAGAAAGAATTTGATAAAGACATATCATGGCATGGGAGAAGAAATAAATAAAAGTACTACTTGACATAAAATAATAATTAAATATATGCTAGTGTTAAGAATATAAGGGGGTACAATTATTCTCTAACTGTACAAAATCATCTACATGATAAAAATTTATTACAGTCGAAGGAAACCTCAAAAACGTCAAGTACAGAAAATATGCCAAAAGATCAAAACTATGATTGAAGTTATCAATCGCATATGAACTCCAATTAAAGTGAAACAAGACGTTTCTTACAAAGATCTACAACTTTCATGCTTTGAGTTTTTTGAGATTCGAGCTACAAAACAGCTTAAACGGGCAAAATCAACAAAATAATACAATTCCAGTGCATGGAAATTCCTCCGCATCCGCGCATCAGAATTCCTGTACATCCGCGCATCAGAATTCCTGCGCATCCGTGCATCAGAATTCCTGTGCATCAGCACATCCGCGCATCAGCACATCTGCGCATAGAAAAACTCACGTTGCGTCTTCAGTACTTACGCATAGGGGACCTACGTGCATGACACGCTCGGAGTCAAAGGATGCTTTGCCGGGACTTCACGATGCATGGCCTCTCGGCGCATGGGGGTCATCGTTCCCAACAGCAAGTTCTGCCATGGAAGTTCCAAAAACTTGCCATGGACATAACTTCCTCATCCGAAGTTGAAATCAAGCAAAAAAAGCCAAAACTGCATGAAATTGAATTCTCTACAACATAGAACCATTAGTTTTCGAAAATATCAAACTTTAAGATATCAAAACCAAGAAAAATAAAAAAATCTTAAAACTTAGATCTACAAAAATGTAACCATCAAAACCAAAAACTCCAAGTTCTAAAGAGGCTTAGAATCATGAAAGGAAGATAATAAAACAAACAAAAATAACATTGTTCAAGATTTGGCAAGATGTACTTGCCTAGGTTTTGGAGAAGGAGCAAATGGAGAAGAAGGAGATGAAAGGAAATAAAATAATAGAGAAGAGAGGAGTTGGGTTTTACATAAAACCCTCTCATATCAACCCAAACTAAACCAAGCCCAAGCCAGGTTGAACCAAAACAAAATAAACTAAGTACAAGATTAAACCAAGTCAAGGCTAAGAAAGACAAATCAAAACACGGGTTACCTGACAAATGTCAGAATCCTATACACGTATACTAAAAATATGTATAACGGAAAATGGGAGTGACAGGTATGCCGTCGGTATACACTGGTATACTGGCGGTATGCCGGTCAAGGAGAAAATCTATAAGTTGGAAAAAATTTAAAGAGTTCCAAAAATAAAGAAAATACAAAACACAGAACAAAAATACGTATCCGTATATAAATACCAATACAGTGAGACAAGTCTCACAACTCTTCCATCCTTAGAAAAATTCCGTCATCGGAATTTCCTAAAGCTAGTCGAGGATGATAACCAAAACAAAAGCTCAAGAAAATACAACTATCTAAATCAAACAAGGCATGGCATATCAGTAAATGAAGGCAACAGTAATATAAATAAATGCGTAAGCAATAACACAACCACAATCAAGAAGGGCTGGAGGCTTATGAATATATATGTCTCCTGAGTCAGTAGAGTAGGGACAACCTCGCTGGCCTACGCTGACTCCAAAAATGGATAACGGTCAATCTCAAAGTAAGTCGGTACCAATGACTTAGTCTAAGACATGACTCTACCCAGGACGTATCATTGTAGTTGAGATACCTGATATTTATCACATGTCTCGACTATGAGGACAGAAGAGTAGGACGAGAAACTCGCCTTCACTCACCGAATAAGTCAAGCCGACCGTTGTACTCCATATATAGATAGAATACAAGGTTATCGACAGGAACCCAAGATATACTACCACTACCTGGTATGCTACTGAAAGACAGATCTAAAGGTCATAACTGAAGGAAGACCATAAAAATGGTACCTGAGACTCCCACGGTACTACCCTCATGTCGATACTACAGCTACTCCTGGTACTGTGCATTCAATCACGCTCTCAGCTGCCTGACCCTCTGAGCTCGTGATGGCGGTGGGTACTGTGCTAATGGTTGAACATCTAGTATTGGCCCTAGCTGCTCATCTACTATTGGAGGTGATGACGGAGGTGACTGAAAGAATGGCGGTATATCTGGTGTAGATGGTCGTCTTCGAGATATCGAATAGGGGCAAGTACTAACTGAATGGTCCTCTGCTCCATAGCGGAAGCATCGTCTATTGGTCGTCCAATAAACTGATCTAGAATACCCTAACTTTCCACAATATGTGCATCCTACTTGTTCTGCCTCGCTGGTTCCTCTGTCTTTGAGCTTGGGCTTGTTCATATTATTGAGGTCCCTGCTGCTGGAATGTATTGGACTATGTCAGTAAAGGCCTGTGAGACTGATACTGTTGAACTGGTGCTGGTGCATGCTGGTTGGAAGGCTAGAAGGATGACGATTCAGCTTGACTCCTCCAGGGACAAATTTCTATCATGTGGTCAGATGAACCGCACGATAAACATAGAAAGTTAGCCCTTCGACATGAGTGTGCCCTTCCCTTCCACAGAAGGAACATATGACTGGTAACTCCCGGTGCTGGTATGGACGTTGGTCTGCTGGTACTGGCGATGGACGTTAGGGTAAAAAGCCTGATACTGGTGAATAGTACCTCTTACGACCCTCGGTTCTAGATTCGGTCCTCCTGGCTATATGTTCTAACTCTCGTACTGCCTCCACGGTAGGTCGGGCTCGATATGCTGACTGACTGGATGACTGGTACTGTCTGGCTCCAATCTGTACTCCCTCTGGCTATAAGTCCTCGGCTTGAAATACTTCTGGTATTCCTTGCCTACTACGGTCTATCAACATCTAGATACTCTGCTGGAGAACAAGATCTCGTCGTTGTTGTGACTCCATCATTTCCTTGATAATCCCTATGAGTGCAGGTACATTGGACTAATCTGGAACTACCTCCGCTTGGACTACTGATTGTACGGGCACACCTGGATGATCGGGATGGACTGACATCTATGCCCTCGAGTCAACTCTTGACTCTGCACCTGAATGTTGAGACTGACCCTCCACAACTGGCCTGACAGAAGATTGTTGACCTGCCATCGGCAGAACCCAAACAAGATAATCAGAAGGATTAGGAACAGTACCCCTGAAAGATAAAGGGCACAAGGATTAAATTAAAAGAACATGAAAGATCAACGATCAAGGCAGATATCAGGTCAAAGGATCAGAGATTGAGAATAATACGAAGGATATCAATAAAGGATAATTGTGATTAAGATAACTAACATAGTAACCCCCACATATCTGATAAATCAGACCTGTATGGGCCACCACTAAAACCTGTGTCATGCCCCAGAACCAAAATACTGGCAGGTGGGGACGGACAAGGCCAGCTACATGATTCCAAAGTACGCAAGTACTCTGAAATCATGTATAAGCTGTCAAGACATGGGATTACTTCTACAAGCCAACAGTCGATCCTAGGTCAAGCAATCCTAGGTATCTCAATCACAGACAATTATACAAGGTACAAGAAGTATGATCATCAGACATACAATAGTAAAGCATCCCAAACCATATATACATGGATGATCATGAAGCTAGTAATACAAAATAGAGAACTAGCAAGAGTAATAGTCATACATGATAAGCTCTAGCTATAGTCTAGAATACGCACATCATGTTTTGGCCCGTAGGCTAAATATCAAGAACCAAAACACGAGCTAAACACGTGCTCGGAGGCTAAACGCCACAAAAGAATAATATACATATCAAGTGGGAGAATGAAACAAGAAACCCACTCAGGTACTCTGGTGCTCTAGATGGTCACCGTCGAGTAGATGGTACGGAAGATCCTCTGGGCTACTCTATCAGATCTGGCCAAACAAAACTAGTGGGGTCAGACCCCAAATAGCAAGTACCACAAAGGAAGCCAAACTTATGAACTAAAACCAGCAATAACTAACACATCAACGGTTAGAGATATAATTAAGTAAAAGCAGATCGAGACTCGTGCACTACTAATGCACTTATCCCGAGAATAGAAAAGATAATAATTAAAGCATCTTGGAGCATAAGGTAATTAATATGTGATGTAATGTAAAATGCAGACATGTTAAGTAAACGAAAGCTTAAGCGTAAAATAAACTGAACACGTGAGCTTGTGAAATAGCCGGGTCATGAGCGCATGGTGACTCGACATAGGGATCATGTATAGCTTGTGAGATAACTGAACATGTGAGAATGTGGGATAACTAGAGCGCGAGAGCATGTGAGAACTATATACAACAACAATTATAGGATGACTTAGGAACTATTCTAGAAGTTGAGTTACAACCCGTAAACCAAACAAGGAACGGGGTTGTAACCCTTCTCCTGAACAGAACTTAGTCTATAATTATTGTACAACATAGGGATCATGTAAAATGTGTGAGTACTGAATAGGATGACAAATGATAAGATGACTTGGGAGCTATTCCGGAAGCCAAGTTACAACCCGTAAACCAAACAAGGATCGGGGTTGTAACCCTTCTCATGAACAGAACTTAGTCTCTAATTATTCATCGACAAAAGTAAGACGTAAACAATAATGTACTAAAATAAACATACGGACACTGCCTAGATAAAGCTAGATTGGACTGGACTGTCTCCAACCATCAATCATGGCCAAGCAACAAGTACGACTTGATACTTTAACTAACTAGGGTTATCACAAGCCAAGTTACTAACAAGATGCAACGAGATATTACCACAGTCGTAAGCCCTGCAGCTATCCAGTTATCCTTCCACAAGTTGAGAGTTATATTAGGTAGATACATCGCCCAGGAGATAAATGTATCCCATGGTGACTTGGGCGTACAACACATGACAGTGTGCTGGAAATGTGCCCTACTCGACGACAGGCTACAAGTCCAATTAAAGCACCCAGATAACGGAATCGCCCGTGACTGAGAAATCTCTCTATATGCATTACTTGATCAATCTAGTCATTAACCTAGTCAGATTCAGTATGAATCCCTGTCCGTGGTAATCAGGAATTTATGTCCTAGACATGATGCAAGACGAGACATGTAGTTTATGTACGCATACACAATACATTCAACTATGGTGTCCAAAAGAGTTATATTAGTAAGAAGAATAGCCGTCGCAATAGCATCTTGATTATATATGTCATGTTAGGTTTATTTGTCGTATCAAGAGTGTGCCACAACGGACCACAATCCAAAGTTATCATGTTAAGGTTGCTTGTTAAGAGTGCGCCACGACGGGCCACTATCATATTAGCTTGTAAAAACATGTTCAAGTATGCACTACGACGGGTCACCATCATGTAAACAAAGAAATACATGTACCAGAGTGCACCACAACGGGTCACTATCTAGTATAGGTAGAGAAGAGACGTGTAGCATGAGTGCACCACGACAGGCCACCATCATGCAAGCAAAGAAGTGACATGTAACATAAGTGCATACAAAGCAAAGAAAAGACATAAACCATGAGTGCACCTCAACAGGCCACTATCTAAGAAAAGAAAACATGCAACAAGGATCGCATGTAAAAAAGAATTTGATAAAGACATATCATGGCATGGGAGAAGAAATAAATAAAAGTACTACTTGACATAAATCAATAATTGAATCTATGCTAGTGTTAAGAATATAAGGGGGTACAATTATTCTCTAACTGTACAAAATCATCTACATGATAAGAATTTATTACAGTCGAAGGAAACCTCAAAAATGTCAAGTACAGAAAATATGCCAAAAGATCAAAACTATGATTGAAGTTATCAATCGCATATGAACTCCAATTAAAGTGAAACAAGAAGATTCTTGAAGCTAAGACAAAGATCTACAACTTTTATGTTTTGATTTTTTTTGAGATTCTAGCTACAAAACAGCTTAAATGGGCAAAAATAGCAAAATAATACAATTCCGGCGCATGGAAATTTTTGTGCATTTGCGCATCAGAATTCCTGCACATCCGCGCGTCAGCACATCCGCGCATCAGCACATCCACGCATCAGAATTCCTGCACATCCGTGCATCAAAATTCTTGCACATTCGTGCATCAGCGCATCAGAATTCATGGAAAAACTCACGTTGCATCTTCAGTACATGCATGTAGGGAACCTACGCGCATGACACACTTGGATTTAAAGAATGCGTTGTCGGGACTTCACGACGCATGGCCTCCCATGCGCATAGGGGTCATCGTCCCCAACAACAAGTTCAGCCATGAAAGTTCTGAAAACTTGCCATGGCCATAACTTCCTCATCTGAAGTCGAAATTAAGCGAAATAAATCCAAAACTGCATGAAATTGAATTCTCTACAACTTAGAACCATTAATTTTCAAAAATATCAAACATTAAGAGATCAAAACCAAGAAAAATAAGAAAATCTTAAAACTTAGATCTACAAAAATGTAATCATCAAAACCAAAAACTCCAAGTTCTAAAGAGGCTTAGAATCATGAAAGGAAGAGAATAAAATAAATGGAGGTTTTGGTGGAGGAGCTAATGGAGAAGAAGGAGATGAAAGGAAATGAAATGATGGAGGAGAGAGAGGAGTTGGGTTTTATAAAACCCTCTCATCTCAAACCAAACTAAACCAAGCCCAAGCCAAGTTGAACCAAACCAAAATAAACTAAGTACAAGATTAAACCAAGTCAAGGCTAAGAAAGACAAATCAAAACACGGGTCACCTGAAAAATGTCAGAATCCCGTACACGTATACTAAAAATACGTATAACAAAAAATGGGAGTGACAGGTATGCCGTCGGTATGCACTGGTATACTGGCGATATGTCGGTCAAGGAGAAAATCTGTAAGTTGGAAAAATTTTAAAGCGATCCAAAAATCAAGAAAATATAAAACACAGTACAAAAATATGTATCCGTATATAAATACCTATAGTGAGACGAGTCTCACAAAATTTGTGGCATGTGCACGACGAATTTGATGCTTATCCATCGAAATTTACCGTATCGGCCACTTTGCAGATTTCCCACTTACTTTATACACGTTCGTCAGATCGAGACAAAACTTATGCCAACATGACCGTATCATTTTTCTGGTCCTGTCTGCCATGTTAGGTCTGATTCTGAGATAGTTGATCGGATCGCCGTTTCGTGGGCCCTACAATCCGATTCAATGGGCGATTTTCTGCACGGCCTGTCGAAATCCAACTTTGGACATACGGTTGGGTTCGTATCATCAAAACGAATCTGTAGACATGTAGTTTGACAACTTTAGAGACCATTGACTCTGACACAATTTTCGGTGCGAAGCGGGTCCAACGACGGACATCATTTTGGCCCGAAATTATCGTTTTGCCCCTGTGTCCAGAATTGGACTTATGGACAAGCAATCCTAGCTAATTTGACTATTCTGAGAACATTGGTAATGTCTATTTCAGCTTTCGGAGACATTTATGAGATTTGGACTTTATGGCTTACTAGTTGACGGTATATTTTTGGTTCTTCGTGCTACCACCAAGCAAGATACCTTGCCTCCCTCTACAGTTTATTTTCATGCTTATAGTTATTCTGTTTTTATTATGTTATCATTTAGTTACTCTAGTTGATATAGATTATATGTTTTCTTTATACCATGTTTACCAGTTTATTGTCTTGCTTGTATATCAGTATTTTATGACTTGATAGTGTAGTTGTACCAGGCTTATTCACATTATAGTCCATACTAGAGTTGTCCTTACCTGCGTCATGATTGAGTTGTACCGTGTCATCACCTGTATCTTGACTGAGTCGTGTCCACAAGTATGTGTAATTGAACTATTATTCCTATATCGTTTCCACAACCTGCGAGTCCACAATCGGGGCGAGGGTTGACCGTTTGCACCTGCGAGTCCACACTCGGGACGAGGGTATTGTCTTGATCTATTTGTACTTGCAAGTCTACACTCGGGGCGAGGGTGTTTGTCATGAACTAACCTGCGAGTCCACATTTGGGGCGAGGGTTAGTGATTAGTTCAAACCTGTGAGTCCACTCGGGGCGAGGGTTTGGTATTCCATTGATCTCTTGTTTACTTGTTCTTTCTGCAGTTTATTTATACGTAGTTGTTCCCATATCCGTGTTCATAGTCACCTGTCAGTAGCCACCTGTCAATTTCTATCTCGTTTCCTATTTATAGCATGTTCATATTCTTATGCATGATAGAACTGTTAGATAGGCATATTTTTTATGTATCGTGCTATGTCCCCTGAGGACCTGATGATATCTTCAGGTTTTAGCGATCGCATGGAGTAGTTAGCAGAACAGGATGGTAGATGTTTGTGATACACTTGCAGGATCCAGGTATTGATATTACGTTTATTATCCATTCGTGCTTTCATTCCTTATCAGGATACTCTGCTTGTTAGTTTACTTTATAGACTCACATTATTTTTTGGAGTATAATCGGACATGTATGCTAGTGGGCTACAGACCATGACCTATAGTGTTCATTCATGTTTTACATTCTTATTGTGGATTGAGATATAGATTAGCCTTCCCATGATTAGGCGTGATACCATAGTCTAGACAGCATTTACGTATTCGAGGTAGGGTGGAGTCCGCTCGATATGTAGCTGGCTTGCTCACGAGCTCGCATCCGAAAAGCGGGTGCGGGTCGTGACACTAGATTTGGGGTGACTGGACTGGTGGGGGCACAGGTGCGCCAGCGCGGAGGGAAGAGCGGTTGGGTGCGGTCACAGGCAGCGGGCTAGGGAAGGCCACGACGTTGGAGGCAGTGACAGCACACGTGGTCTCTGAAATGGTCGGACGACAATGACTAACTCACTGGCCAGGGATCCAGTGGACACATGGCGCTATGGTGGTCGGGGCACTCGACAGCCGATGCGGCTTCAAGATCATCCGCCAGAAGCAAGGTCGATGGTTATTGGGGTCATGGGTGGTGAAGGTGGTGATGGGTGGTGGCGACGAGTTCGAAAGCAGCGGATCCGATCGTCGATAGAGAAGACGGTGGTGGGTTTAGGTGGCCGGACGAAGTGGTGATTGGTATGAAGATGACTAAGGTCCAGGCGATGGAGGCACTAGGATAGGGGGCGGCCGGGGTGTGGTTGAGCGGCGAGGTAGGCGAACACGGTTGGTGTCGTAGTGATCTTGGTTGTGGCATTTCGACAAGGTGGCGCCAGTGGGCTGTGGATGCTGACTCTGGCGGCTAGTTTAGGATTAGGGTCATGGTTTCTCTATTTTTTGGAGGATTGTATTAGGGTTGTGTCGGAGTGTCCTGCGTGACACTGAACATGGTTGTGTCGGCGTCGTGTCTGGTATGTCGAAGACGAAGATTGGGTTTATAATGTGTAATATAATAGAATAAGATAAAATGGACACGGATAGACGGGTACAAAAACGATTGATATGATAATTGTACTTGACGTAGCAACAATCGAATATGAAGAGGGTAACAATGATGGTGGTTGGTACTGATGTAGATGATGATGGTGGCGGGTTGGAACTGCAACGGTGGTGGCTGTTGAGATAGCGGTAGTGCGGGGAATGGTGAAGATGATGGTTGAAAGTGATACATGGCTTGTGGCATGGAGTTTGAGGATGAGTACGAGGTGTGAGAATACGTTGGATTGGATTGTGAGAAAAAGGTAGATGAAACTCTCCTTATATTGTTGGAGGACTCCTAATTAGATAAGGAATATGAGTCCTTGTAGGTAAATCTTCCCTTTAATTTAAAATCAAATAAACTTTTAGAACAAAAGTCAATCTATTCATAATCCATTTAAATTAATACTTGATATTATCAAGTAATCTAAATCATATGAATTTATATCTATATTAATTAGATGATCAACATAATAATTTAAAATTAAAATTTAATATTTATTAAATAACATATTTTTCAAATCAAATCAATAATTGAATATCACAATAATATAAATAATATCCGATGTCATCGAACAATTTAAAACATATTTTATTAATCCCAAATTCTATAAAATATTTATAATTTTCAAAACAACTTTCGAAGCCAATAATTTGTGAAAGTCCAAAATGTAATAACCAACATCTTTTGTAATGCCAATAATGAATTTCAAGAAAAAAAATATTTTTAAAACTAATTACTCTTTTTGAACCATAGAGGGTTTTAGAAATACAAAAATAATAGAATATAATGTTTATGCGTTTCAGAGAAAATTTATTTTAAAACACGAAAAATAGAATAAAATAAATAAAATTTTAAAAATTTCGGGAAGAGGGGTTACATTATGTAGTCAAGAAGTGTATGTATGTATATGTTAGGCAGAGAAACAGTAAAGAACAGAGGGTTAGTAGCCAATTGTAGGTATGTGTTAGTTGTGTACGATTGGGGGTTTGTGACAAGTACATAGTTCAATTGTCTACAGGTGGAGTATATTGCAAGGTGTAGAGTAGATATTCAAATGTAGTAACATCTGTGTAGTACAGATATCTGGGCAGTAGAGAATCAGGTAGCACTGTGCAAACTGTACCTGCAATAGAGAATCAGGTAGCAACTGCAGCAATCGTCAATAGCCGCAACAAGGTTTACAGGGGTCTAGTGTAGGTAACAGCAGAAGTTGGGACAGCAGTATTATGCACTGCTAGTACTGCATTTTGTGCAAACTGCTCTAGGAAGCAGGATAGGGTATCAGTTCCTATATACATATATATACAAGGGTGTCAAAGGGTATCATCCTTGTGTATTAGTATATGTATGGATATGTACATTGACAATTTGGGGGTGGTATGCAATTATACATATAAAGGGATAGCAGGAAGTGTAGGTGAAGTAGCTGATATGGGTAGTGACAGTAGGATAAGGGGATATCTATGTACCAGTAGTGCAGGGTTGTAGGTTAGTAACAGTGTAAGGCATGCACATGAGTAGTGTAGGACCGATATACTAAGCAATATATACTCTAAGGGGGGTGAATAGAGTGTGCAGCAGAGTATTAATAATTAAAACAAAGTCACTACTGTATCACTATCATGTCACAGTTATATAAAAGCAGTAAACAAGAGAGACAGAGAGCAAACGCAAACACAACGATATATCCTAGTCTCCCTCTTGTGAGGACTAATCCAGGCCGGAGGACTCTTACTCCGAGTTGAAATCCTCTATTGGAAACACAAGCTTTTATCTGAAGTGCTTGTCGACTTCTTACAACACTGAGCTTTAATCCGAAGTTCTCGACCGACTTCAATTGTGAAGTGTGAACATCTTGATCAAGCCTCTAATTAAGCCTCTATAAAACTTCTAGATCGTACAAAACTGGAAAGTAGGCTAGAGGTTGTAAAACTGGCTTGAGATTTGAAAATAAAAGCTTTGAATAGCTGAGAAAGCTTAGAGGAAATAAGATAGAAAGTGAATGAGTAAATTAAAATGGAAATTTCCATCTCTTCTCTATTTATAGGATTTTTGAAATCCGAGTTCGGGCCGAATTCGAATGCGTCATACCCCAGAACCAGAATATTGGAGAGCGGGGGACAGACACAGCCAGCTACGTACATTAAGGTGCAACCTACCTCGCAATACGGTCATGGCTGTCTAGACGTATGAGGGTTTATCTACAAGCCATCAGTCTCTAATGGTCAAGAACAAGTCTAGTGTCTCAATCTCAAACAAGCAAGTAAATGTTACAAGATATTAGATCATCAGACATACAAGGTAAGGCATCCCAAACATTACATATTCAGATGATCATGAAGCTAGTCATATAAAATGCGAAGACTAGCAAAAGTTCAAGTCATACATGATCAACCCTAGGATTTGTCAATCATGTTACAGCCCTTAGACAGAAAAAAAAAAGTAAGTTTTTATACGAGCTAACACTTGCTCAGCGGCTAAACGCCTCAAAAGAATAATTTATAAGAGAGCGGGGGAGCAAAAGAAGAAACCCACTCGTTGCCAGGGTTACGCCTGGTATTCACCATCTGGCTGGAAGATATGTAGATCCTCGGGTGCTACTCCGAAATCTTGTCATACAAAACCAGCTGGGTCAGACCCAGAAAGTGCAAGTGCTACAAGGGAGGCTTCACTTAAGAACTAAAACAAGCATATTAGCACTTAAAGACATAAATGACAATGAAAGACATGAGTTAGAGAAAACATGGTAATAAACGATAAGATAACTAAAGGACTATTCCGATAACCAAGTTACAACCCGTAAACCAAATAAGGACCGGGGTTGTAACCCTTTACCTGAACAGAGCTTAGTCTCCAATCATTTATCGACAAGAGTAAAGCATAACAGTAATGTACCGAAGTAATCATAGACTAGCACTGTCTAGACAAGACTAGACTGGACTCCATCCATTAATCACGGCCAAGCAATGAGTACGGCTTGATACTTTAAATAACAAGGGTTATCACAAGCCTAGTTACTACAAGATGTAATGAGATGTTCCAGCAGTCACAAGCCCTGCAGACTATCCAGTTATCCTTTTGCAGGTTGAGAGAGTTGATTAGGTGACTTTGTGGTGCAACACATAAAAGTGTGCTGGAAATGTGCCCTACTCGTCGGCAGGCTACAAGTCCACTTGAGGTACCCAGATAACAAGATTGCCTGTGATTGTGAATTCTTTTTATGATCTACATGATCAAACTAGTCATTAACTTAGTCAGATTCAGTATGAATCCTTGACCGTGGAAATCAGAAATTCATGTCATAGACATGATGCAAGAAGGGACATATCGTTTGTACAGACACAATCAAGATAAATCACCTACGGTGTTAAGACGAGAGTTACTTAGCAAGTTGACATAGCCGTCGTAACAGCATTTCAAGATTATCATGTCATGTTAGGTTACTTATCATGTCAAGAGTGCATTACAACGGACCACATCAAGAATTATCATGCCAAGTTGCTTGTCAAGTGTGCACCACGACGGGTCACTATGAAGAGTAATCATGTAAAGCCATATTGTCATGTCGTGTTCATGTTAAGCGTACTTATATGCCAAGAATTTACTGGTCAAGAGTGCGCCACGATTGGCCACTAAAGGAGTTATTAGAGAGTATACTTGCCATGTTGAGATCGTGCTTAAAGCCTAGAGTACATACGTAACGTAGATAATACATTATACGAGGCCATCATGGAAGATGTCCATCATGCTCAAAGGTCACAACTTACACTAAGGACCATGGGGTCAAGCATGGAGAAAGTAACATAAATTATCATGGCAAAAGGAAGGGGGCCAGGGACAACATGCGCCCACAAACTGGCAGGCGCCCAAAGAAGCATGTACTATGGAAGGGCATGCGCCCACCTGCTTAGGGACAGGGTGGGTGCACTGGAAGGAAAGCAAGGAGACTATCTTCCATGACTAAGTAGGCGTATATCTAGAGCCATGCACCCAAGCTGAAGAGCCACGGGCGTATATCAAGAGCTATGCGCCCAAGCTGAAGAGCTGTGGGCGCATATCAAGAGCTATGCGCCCAAGCTGAAGAGCTATGGGCGCATGTAAACAGCCATGCACCCAAGCTGAAGGAAGTAGGGTGCTTTGGGCGCATATATAGGGCTATGCGCCAAAAGGAAAGGTTGTTGTGGGCACATAAAAAGTGCTATGCGCCCAGCACTGTTCTTCTTCTCCAGGCCGAGAGCATGAGTTCATGGAACCCATAAAGTAAAAATGTCCTAATTTGCTCAAAACAAATCAAAATCCGGGTTTTCAAAGGTCCATTTTAGGTAAAATCAAATTCTCTACAATATAGAACAATCAAAACATTTGAAGTTTGATAGATCAAAACCCAAGAAAACCAAGATTTGAGTAAATTTAGATCTACAAGATTTTATCCACCAAAACCAAAAATACCAAGTACTAAAGAGTCATAAAACTATGTAAGGAAGACATTGGAACAATAAAACATGAGATCTCTCATGAAGCAAGATTGCACTTGCCTAAGGGTTTGGGAGAAAATAAATGAAAAAGAAAAGTAGATGAAGAAATAAATAAAAGTAAAGGAGGAGAGAGAAAGGGATTGGGTTATATAGAGGGTTCAACGTGATAAACCATCTTGACCCAAACCAAACCAAAATAAACCAAGCCAAGCTAAACCAAGACCAAACCATGCTAAACAAGTCAAAATACGGGTTGGGAATCCGTACACGTATACTGAAAATACGTATAACGGAAAACGGGAGTGACAACTCTACCCACCTTAAAAGAATTCTGTCCTCAGAATTTAATCTAGAGGCTAGAGATGTCGGGGCAAGCTATACTAATCATAAGCAATCTACGACTAGAAGCCAATCAAGCAATCATTCATACAAGCAAGGAATTAAAAGCATAAGGCATAAGGAAGATATTATACCTTATGAGTGAAACAGGTGTAGATATCGCGATCGGATATCATCCTCACACTCCCACGTTGACTCACCCAAAGAGTGATGACCCCAAGCAACGTGGACTAAACTAATAGTCTTGTTCTTGAGGACCTTCTCACTTCGGTCCAATATGGATACAGGCCTTTCCTCATACGAAAGGTTGGTTCCAACAACCAATTTCGAATGGTCAAGAATATGGCTCGAATTCGGGATATACCGTCACAATTGGGATACATAGAACACGTCATGTATCTCACGTAACGACGACGAAAGAGCGAGACGATAGGACACATCACCTACTCGCTCAAGAATATCGAACGATCGTATATACCTAGGACTGAGATTTCCATGCACACCGAATCGAATGACACCACGGGTAGGCGAGATCCTAAGGAATACATGGTCGCCGATAGAAAACTCGAGAGGATGCCGATAGGAATTGGCCCAATGGCGTTGACGATCTTGTACAACTCGAAGATGATCTCTGACTTGCCTGACCACCTCGATAGTCTGCATAACCATCTCTGGACCAAGCATCTACCTCCCATCTACATTATCCTATGCTAACGATGATCTGCACTTCCTGCCATATAGTGTCTCAAAGGATGCCATCTGGATACTGGCCTGGAAACTATTATTACAGGAGAACTCTACCAAGTGCATGCGATATTTCTACGAACCACCAAAGTCAAGCGTACAAGACCACAACATATCTTCAAGAGTCTTGATCGTACATTCTGACTGACCATCTGTCTGTGGATGATAAGCTGAATTAAACTTGAGACGAGTCTCCAAGCTCTCTTGAAGACTCCGCCAAAAGTGCGATGTATATCTTGAATCTCTGTCCAATACAATATTGACTGGTACTCCATGCAACCTGACTATCTACCTGAGGTACATCTCTGCTAGCTGATCCGTCGACTAGCCAATTCTGAAAGGAAGAAAATGAGCTACCTTGGTGAGTCTGTCAACTATAACCCAGATAGCATCGCTCCCAGCTGGGTATTTAGGTAACCTAGTTACAAAATCTAAAGTAATGTGCTCCCATTTCCATTCTGAAATCAGTAAAGGTTGAAGAAGTCCAGCTGGTCTCTGATGTTCATCCTTAACTTGTTGGCAAACTAAACAACGAGAGACAAACCGGGCTATCTCCCTCTTCATGCCATTCTACCAAAAATGCTGACGGAAATCATGATACATCTTCGTACCGCCGGGATGAATTAAATACGGTGAACTGTGAGCCTCTGCCATGATCTCTCGTCTGATGTCGCCATTGGGTACATAAAGACGCCTTCCATGTCGAAGTATACCGTCCTCATGAATACATAAATCTGCTCTCCATCCTGCTACACATTCTGTCCTAAGTCGCTGAAGCTTAGAATCCGTTGACTGAGCTAACTTAATCCTCTCAACTATACTGGACTGAACTTGTATACTGGCCATCAATTCCACATTGGTAGGAAGAACTACCTCAATACCCATCTTCTGAAGATCTGCTAACAACTCTGGCTGTGTTGTTAGAAAATCAACTCCGGCTCTTCTGCTCAATGCATCTGCAACAACGTTGGCCTTCCCAAGATGATACTGTAGGTTGATGTCGTAATCCACAAGTAGCTCTAGCCATCTTCTCTGATGCATGTTAAGATCCTTCTGGGTAAACACATACTTAAGACTCTTGTGGCCAGTGAAATCTGTACCCGATCTCCATACAAATAATGCCTCTACAACTTAAGTGCGAAAACCACCGCTGCAAATTCCAAGTCGTAAGTTGGATAATTCTTCTCATGATCACGAAGCTGACGTGACGCATAAGCTACTATATTATCATGCTGCATCAAGACGGATTCCAATCCTTTGTCGGAAGTATCACAATAAACCGAAAATCCTCCAGTCCCATCTAGAAGCGTGAGAATGGGGGTCGTCATCAATCCTTGCTTCAACTTCTCAAATAAACTCTGACACTCTGATGTCCAAGCAAACTGCACATCCTTGCGGGTCAACTGCGTCAATGGTGCTAAAATTTGAGCAAAGTCTGATACAAACCACCGGTAATAGCCGGCCAATCCTAGGAAACTCCAAACTTCTGTGACGGTTCTGGGTACTGGCCATGTCTCTATAGCCACTATCTTTTGGGGGTCCAGTTCCACTCCACCTCTGGTGATGATATGACCTAAGTACGAAATGCGATCCAGCAAAATTTGTACTTACTGAACTTCGCGTACAACTGGTGCTCCCTGAGAATCTGAAGAACTACACAGAGATGCTGCTTATGCTCTGCCTCATTCTTACTATAGACTAAGATGTCATCTATAAATACTATCATGAGCTGGTCCAAATAGGGTATGAAGATACGATTCATGAGGTCCATAAATACGGCTGGCACATTGGTCGCTCCAAATGGCATAAAGGAACTCCCAATATCCATATCTTGATCTGAATGCTGTCTTCAGGATGTTTTGCTCTCTTACTCTGATCTGATGGTATCCTGAACGCAAGTCAATCTTCGAGAATACTGTCGCTCCTCTGAGTTGATCAAATAAATCATCTATCCTTGGTAGGGAATATCTATTATGATTGTTACAGAGTTAAATGTACGATAATCAACACATAATCTTGACGTACCATCATTTTTCTTTATTAGAAGCATCAGGGCTCCCCAAGGTGATCCACTAGCACGAATGAATTCCTTGGTTCTGAGTTCTTAAATCATCTAGTATAGGATCTCCAATTCTGAAGGTGCCATTCTGTAGACTCTCTCTGAAACTGGTGCCATCCCTGGATGCAAATCAATGGTGAACTCTATCTCTCTGGGGGCATGCCTAGAAGCTCTTCGGGAAATACATCAAAAAACTCTTCTACTACTCTGGGAAACTGAACTGCTACTGCTACTGCTACTGCTACTGCCATCCGCAAGACTGGTGGAGAAGGTTCTACTTCGCCTCTGGAAAATAAAAACTCTGGTTCGGCTGGAATACCAAAAATAATCATGTCACTATGGCAGTCTATTCTTGCATATTGATCCTTCAACCAATCCATTCCTAGGACCACATCATAGTCGGCCATCAAAAATTCTAGCAATCTAGTAGAAAACTCTCTACCGCTAATTACGATTTGACACGAGAAAAGGACTCTATCTACCCCCACAAGATCGTTACCAGTAAGTATATTGAGCCTTACTGATAATGACTCGGGATCCAGTCCTATCCGTGTAGCAAATCGTATAGACATAAATGAATGTGATGCACCCGAATCAAATAATACCGAAGCTGGAAAAGAGTTGATAAGAATGGTACCTACCACCACCTCACCTTATGCCAATTCTTCTGCCATAATTTGAACCATAGCCTGACCTTGTCCTCTTGGTGCTGGTCCCCTATGCTGGAAACCTTTCTGCCAGTTCTGAATCTGAGCTTGGACATACTATTGAGCCTGAGGCAGCAACAGCCTCGAAGGCTGGTACTGCTGTTGCTGCACTGGTGCTGGACCCCTAACCAATGGACTGGTTAAGGTTGATGATGATGAACTGGCTCTATGCGGACAGGACCCTATCTTGTGATTTGGTGCCCCATAAGCCAATCACAATCCCTGTGCTCTACGACACTCTGATACTACATGTCCTGGCTCCCACAATGAGTGTAGCCCATTACGGAAGACTGCTTCTACTTCTGTTGCTGAGGATACGTCGGTGTCGAGTGCTGTACCGACGAGACTGTAGTCACCTCCTAGGAGCTCCAATAGTCAAAGCCCTAGCTGCCGGGACTGGTGCTGATGACTGGGATATCTGTCTATGGGACTTCTTCCTTCCTCCGATTCGATCTACTATCCTCTGAGAAGTTTACTCATGCCTCTTCGCTGCTCGCAAGACGGCATCAAATGTCTGGTGCTCAAACAATTTTGCTGATATAATAATCTCTAGGTGGAGTCCCTGCTGGAATCGCTGCACTCGGTCCAATTCGGTTGCCACCAAGGTGGGAGCAAACCGACAAAGCCTTGAAAACACGGCCGTATATCCACTGATCGTCCTTCCCATCTGCTTGAGATTAGTGAACCTCATCTGAAGATCATACCGAGCTACTGCACCGAAATACTTCGTCTGGAACTTATCGCTGAATACCGCCCACAAAACAGGCATTGCTAATCCAACTGCTAGCATCGCCAACCAGCTGCGGGCTAAGTCCAATAACTGTAGGCGTACAACGGCCACCTTCTCTTCCTCAGGAATTCTAGCTGCCTTCAGGATAACTGCTATGTCTTGAAGCCAAGCATCGGCAGCAATAGCACCTTCACGGCCATCAAAGAAGGGAGGGTTCAGACGCTTGAAGCTGTTGGCCGCGTTGTTCCCTTGATAACCAACTCTGCCCATGGCATCTTGTACCGTTTGGTACAGGGCATTGCCCCGACGATCTTGTGATGCAAGCAATTCTCGGATGAGCCCTACCAGAACTATATTATCAGGCTCTGCAGGCTGGACTGGCTGAACCGGTGGCTCTTGACCCTCGGAAGGCATGACTCTGGAGGCCACCCCTGAGTGTTGGTCTTGGTCCCTAGGTTGTTGCCGGTTCACTGGAGGTGCTCCGCCGGGCTGATCGGCATGACCAGGAACAATACCACTGGAGAAATGACATAGAATACAATAAGGAAGGACCAAGATTGATCGAGGATATAAGCATGCGTTCAGGTCAAGATTTCAGAAAGATTAGAAGACACGAGTAGAGATCAAGGGCGAGTGCTGATTGAGACATCTATTCAGTGAAACCCTCACACATCTTGATTTACAAGACCTGCATGGGCCACCACTTCAACCGTGTCACACCCCAAAACCAGAATACTAGAGAGCGGAGGACAGACTTAGCCAGCTACGTACATTGAGATGCAACCCACCTCGCAATACGGTCATGGCTGTCTAGATGCATGAGGGTTTATCTACAAGCCATCAGTCTCTTATGGTCAAGAACAAGCCTAGTGTCTCAATCTCAAGCAAGCAAGTAAATATTACAAGATATTAGATCATCGGACATACAAGGTATGGCATCCCAAATATTATATATCCAGATGATCATGAATCTAGTCATATAAAATACGAAGACTAGCAAGAGTTCAAGTCATACATGATCAACCCTAGGATTTGTCAATCATGTTACAGCCCTTAGGCAGACAAAAATAAGTTTCAATACGAGCTAACACTTGCTCAGCGGCTAAATGTCTCAAAAGAATAATTTACAAGAGAGCGGGGGAGCAAAAGAAGAAACCCACTCGTTGCCAGGGTTACGTCTGGTGTTCACCATCTGGCTGGAAGACAGGTAGATCCTCGGGTGCTACTCCGAAATCTGGCCATACAAAACCAGTTGGGTCAGACCCAGAAAGTGCAAGTGCCACAAGGGAGGCTTCACTTAAGAACTAAACCAGCATATTAGCACATAAAGACATAAATGATAATGAAAGACATGAGTTAGAGAAAATAGGGTAATAAATGATAAGATAACTAAAGGACTATTTCGGTAACCAAGTTATAACCCGTAAACCAAATAAGGATCGGGGTTGTAACCTTCACCCGAACCGAGCTTAGTCTCCAATCATTTATCGACAAGAGTAAAGCATAACAGTAATATACCGAATTAATCATAGACTAGCACTGTCTAGACAAGACTAGACTGGACTCCATCCATTAATCACGGCCAAGCAATGAGTAAGGCTTGATACTTTAACTAACTAGGATTATCACAAGTCTAGTTACTACAAGATGCAATGAGATGTTCCAGCAGTCATAAGCCCTGCAGACTATCCAGTTATCCTTCTGCAGGTTGAGAGAGTTGATTAGGTGACTTTATGGTGCAACACATGACAGTGTACTGGAAATGTGCCCTACTCGTCGGCAGGCTACAATTCTACTTGAGGCATCCAGATAACGGGATTACCTGTGACTGGGAATTCTCTTTATGATCTACATGATCAAACGAGTCATTAACTTAGTCAGATTCAGTATGAATCCCTGACCGTAGAAATCAGGAATTCATGTCCTAGACATGATGCAAGATGGGACATATAGTTTGTACAGACACAATCAAGAGAAATCACCCACGGTGTCAAGACGAGAGTTACTTAGCAAGTTGAGATAGTCGTCGCAACAATATTTCAAGATTATCATGTCTTGTTAGGTTACTTATCATGTCAAGAGTGCATCACAATGGACCACCATCAAGAATTATCATGCCAAGTTGCTTGTCAAGATTGTACCACGATGGGTCACTATCAAGAGTTATCATGTAAAGCCATATTGTCATGTCATGTTCATGTTAAGTGTACTTGTATGCCAAGAATGTACTGGTCAAGAGTGCGCCACGACGGGCCACTGAAGGAGTTATCAGAGAGTGTACTTGCCATACTGAGATCGTGCTTAAAGCCCAGAGTACATACGTAACATAGATACTACATTATACGAGGCCATCATGGAAGATGTCTATCATGCTCAAAGGTCACAACTTACACTAAGGACCATGGGGTCAAGCATAGAGAAAGTAACATAAATTATCATGGCAAAAGAAAGGGGGCCAGGGACAACATGCGCCCACAAACTGGCATGCGCCCAAAGAAGCATAAACTATGGAATGGCATGCGTCCAAGAGTGCATGCGCCCACCTGCTTAAGGACAGGGTACACTGGAAGGGAAGCAAGGAGACTATCTTCCATGACTAAGTAGGTGCATATCTAGAACCATGCGCCCAAGCTGAAGAGCCATGGGCACATATCAAGAGCTATGTGCCCAAGCTGAAGAGCAATGGGCACATATCAAGAGCTATGCGCCCAAGCTGAAGAGCCATGGGCGCATGTAAATGGACATGCGCCCAAGCTGAAGAAAGTAGGGTGCTCTGGGTGCATATATAGGGATATGCGTCCAAAGGAAAGGCTAGTGTGGGCGCCTAAAAAGAGCTATGCGCCCAGCACTGTTCTTCTTCTCTAGGCCGAGAGCATGAGTTCATGGATCCCATGAACTAAAAATGGCCTAACTTGCTCAAAACAAATCAAAATTCGGGTTTTCAAAGGTCCATTTTGGGTAAAATCAAATTCTCTACAACATAGAATAATAAAACATGAAAATAATGAAGTTTGATAGATCAAAACCCAAGACAACCAAGATTTGAGTAAACTTAGATCTACAAGATTTTATCCACCAAAACTAAAAATACCAAGTACTAAAGAGTCATAGAACTATATAAGGAAGACATTGGAACAATAAAACATGAGATCTCTCATGAAGCAAGATTGTACTTGCCTAATGGTTTGGGAGAAAATAAATGAAGAAGAAAAGTAGATGAAGAAATAAATGAAAGTAAAGGAGGAGAGAGAAAGAGGTTGGGTTATATAGAGGGTTCAACATGATGAACCATCTTAACCCAAACCAAACCAAAATAAACCAAGCCAAGCTAAACCAAGACCAAACCATGCTAGACAAGTCAAAATATGGGTTGGAAATCCGTACACGTATACTGAAAATACGTATAACGAAAAACGGGAGTGATAGAATGCGAAACGTTCGAAAATTTGATTGTTGCAGCCGAGTCTGCTGGAAGAACTGGTTCATAGGGTTTACTAGTTCAGGTACCCAAGTTCAAGCCGAACTCGATCCGAACTCTGGTAGTCTGATCTAGGTCAGATTCTAGGTTTGAATAGACTTTTGTCAAAGCCTAATTGGGCTTTCTGGGATGTTTGTCAAACATAGGTTTTGGACTATTTTAAAAAAGTTTATTTACAAATAAAACTGGGTAGTTTGAAAACATTTTTGGTCAAGCCTATTTGCCAGTAAGACGCAGTTTACATTTTTTTAGGCTCAATAATTGTAAAATACATTTAAGAATGGAAAAGAAATCCAGGAGCGACAACTGAGCAGATCTTGAACGGTAGCAGCACTTGGTTGCCGTAGTCCGTTCGAGTAGCCCTTATATCGAGTCCGAGTTTAAATGATTATCAAAATCGGTTCGACCATGACCAATGGGCCAATAATTTTTCCCATTTTGATAATTGACAAACCTTGATCGATATAACACTTTGATCAAATCAGGTCTGGAAAAAATCCTTCAAAGTTGTACCCACTCCTATTGACAAGTGTTGTATTTTCTCCCCCGTTGTCATTTACCAAAATGCTCCCCGCAAATTGTTCGTACAAAAAGACAAACGTGAAGAAAGAGATAATAATAATAAAGCAGATATTTTACAGAGCGGTTATAAAAAAAGATGTATCTAAGCTAAACTACTAAGCATGAAATATGTGCATATTGCCAAAAGAGAGAATATAAGTAAAAACCACTATCTTTCATAAAGAAAAACATTCACTAAGTACAGAGGAAACTGAAAGAGTTACAATCCATACAAGCAACTAGTAAATAAAATGCATAAACAACTACTATATGTTCTCAGAATGCAAGACATTTCTAAGACATGATGACAATAGATAAAAATCTACTAAACATGGTATCTAAGATATAAAAAAATAGTGACAGCTAGATATCATCAAACTTCGTCTATATCCTAATCAACAGCATCATCACCACCACTATAAGTGTGAGCAAGCTCACTAGAATATCTGAACCAATCAAAGGTGCTAGCAGAATAGAAGAATTATCGTACTTTCGGATCCTCAACACGATAGCCGAAAAAGGTAGGATCTCTGGAAAAGAAGCCAAGCCGTTAGGTTGATGAGACTAGGCAAAGCGGAGGTCAGCTAGTGTGTTAGAGATCACTTGAGTACGAATAACGTCATGGTATTTATAATCTTTTAACCGTTCAATCCACTAAGGTACTAAATCGATCAAGAGTAGCCTGATATTGATCCTAAGTCAGCTGCATGTGATCTCTCATCATACAATGGAGACCATCAATAGTCTGTGGATAATCAGTGGCTGGGACGACAGGTGCTGGAGTAGGAGGTAGAGCAACATGAGAAGGAATAGCAGGAGTCTCAGAACGCCTAGCCTCATTAAGATGTACAGGTTCAGCAAGGATGTTGCACTCGTCTAAGTCAATTTCAAAGTGCCGAAAGACAAGTGGCAAGTACATCGCGTAAACAAGATTTCTCTTATTCTTGCGAGCACGTACCATCATCTTAATCATAGTCTTTGGAAAGGAAAAGGAAATCCTAAAGTAAATATGTTAGATGGCAGATAGCTCTAGAGAGTTCGTATCATATGTGGAAGTCTGCTTCGGAATGATAGCAGAAAAGATGATTCTATGGAGGTTATAAAAATAGAAACTCAAGTGTTTAGCTTTGAGTTTGCCAATAGCAAGGTCCGAGATGGCAGATAGAGGCTTTAAAAATGTTCAAAGACATGTCAGGAGAAAAATTAAAATTAGCGAGGTCGGTTAGCGCTTCTCCTTCGTTGGGAACTCGAAGGATTGCCACTAAGTCTTTCACGTCAAATTTAATATCTATTCCCCCGACACAGAAAGAAATAACTCCAAAATCAAAAGTCATATTACAGTAAAATAACCTAATAGCATTAAGAGCAACATGAAAATATGTTGCTACTAAGTTATTGAGTTACAGATACTAAAAAGCTCCGCGATGGTCCGGAAAGATATTAAAATTAATCGAGGCTCTGGCACAGACGGTGCATGTATGAAAATCACTAAACCACTCTATGGATTGGTTTAGCGTCGCAAATACGAGTCCGCAAAAGGAACCATCGTTCGGTTGGAACGGAGAGAAAAGGGAAGGCTGTTGAAAGGATGAGGATCCTTCATCATTCTTCCTTTTCTTCTTAAAAAGCTTAGGGGCCATTGGAAAGTAAAATTTCTATAAAAAATTGAAATAGAGGACGGAAGAAAATAGGGATTATACCTTCAAAAAATTTAGTATGCTCTGGAGAACGAATCTGAGATCCCGAATTCGAAGTTTGGAGTCGAAATCCCAAGTAGATTGAGAGATAAAAATGGATTAGGGTTAGGGTTTGGTGGGTTTCATTGCTGATATTCGTGAAAGAGGAAAGAAGATTAAAGAAAGATGATAAATAAGAGAAGTGGGGCCCACTGTTTCTGAGGTAACTTAGCCTATCCGAGTTCGGCCTGAGTTCGGTCTGAACTCTGCTGAACTTTGTTTTGGCTAGTTTACAACTGAAACAGTATTCACTTTTGTAAATTTATAAATTAACTTTCAACTTTTTAATTCAAAAATATTAATTTTAAATTTTAATTAATATAATTAAAATTATTTAATAAATTAATTTTTGTTACGTATTGACCGTCTCAGATTAGCTGTAGGGATACTGTTCCAGCTAGCGGAGATCCACGGGGGGATACTTAAGTTCTGTTTCGCTTAAGCTCTTATCGCCTTGGTGACAGACAGATCCTTTGTAAGCTTTTCCCTAAAACAATTATTACATATTGAAATTAAATAAAGTTAATTAATATTATTAATATCTAAAATTCCTAATTCTTGACGTAAATAGTTGAACCTATCTTCTGCCAAAGGTTTAGTAAAGATATCAGCTAGTTGATGTTCTGTGTCAATATATTCTAAATTAATATCTCTATTTAATTGATGATCTCTAAGAAGGTGATGTCGTATCTTAATATGCTTGGTGCGTGAGTGATATACAGGATTCTTAGTCAAATTGATCGTGCTAGTGTTGTCACAGAATATGGAAATGTGTGAATATTACAAGTTGTAGTCTTCTAGGGTCTGCTTTATCTACAACATTTGTGCACAAGAACATCCTGCGACGATATACTCGGCCTCAGTAGTTGATAATGCGATAATTTTTTACTTCTTGCTAATACGAGAGACTAAAACTTTGCCTAGGAAATGACACGTGCCGCTAGTACTTTTCTATCCACTTTGTATAGCAAAATCAGCATCCGAATAATCGATTAGGTCAAAGGACGTAGTTTTAGGATACCACAAGCCGACAGAAGAAGTACTCTTAAGGTATCGAAAGATATGCTTAATAGCGCACAAGTGTGATTCCTTAGGATTAACTTGGAATCGTGCATATAAGCAAACACTAAACATTATATCAGGGTGACTAGCAGTTAGATACAATAAACTATCGATTATACCTCGATACTTACGTGTGTCGACTGGTTTGTCTTGTTCATCTACATCAAGCTTAGTTGAAATTGCCATCAGAGTTCCAAGAGGTTTGGCTGACTCCATATCAAATTTCTTTAGCAGATCCTTTGTCTACTTGGCTTGGTTGATGAACGTCACATTTGTGGTTTGCTTGATTTTCTTGGCCAAATAGAGACCTTCTAACCACCTGCACAAACTACCCCAACATGCAGGTGACCCTGCTGTTATCCCATCAGTACAAGTACACTAATGTAGGGTGTTTCCTGCATTATCCTGGATTGCATGTCCACAGGGGACTTTCCAATCCCCTTCACTCTTGCTGTACTGACATCCCATTCTTCCTGCACAAAGCCCATTCCAGTATATATTTGTGCACTGATGTACTGTACACTTGAGAGCAAATGAGCCTACTGTAACTCCCAAAAATCGTACTTGGTAAATTTTGAGATTTTTCCTAAATTTTCTTTGAATTTAAATATTAATTCTTACGAAAGCCAAATTTCGATTATTAGTTGATGAGTTTCGAGTGTTAATGAATTTTAGTCAACTTGGAAGTATTTTGAATACTAGTTGACGTAATGATTTGATTTACGAATTGTTGAAAGAAATTTTGTAGCTAAAGAAATATTTATGTATAAGTATTCAATTTCGTATTAATGGTTTATTGATTTCTTAATTGACTTATTAATCATTTTCGGAATTATATTTTGAGTATTAATTAAGAAAACTGATTTTATAAATTAATTAGTAACTAATTCCGTAATTAGTTGAGACTAATTATATTGGTTAAATTTTGCTAATCCTGTTATTAGGCTAGTGTAATTCTGTTTTTGAGGACTGTTGGATCATCTGTTCTTTTCGAAAACTGTTAGAGGGAATAAATATTTTCAAAAGTCCATTTTAAAGCTGTTTTGAATTATTAGAGGGAATATTGATTTTGGGAAGCTATTTTGAAACCCTGTTTTAATTTGAAATTTGAAATTCTGTTACAACCTATTTTCCTATGCCCCCAGATCTGTTTTTAATTACCACATTGCCATTCTAAATACCCTCAGACCTACATTGTATTTACCTACACTGCCATTACACAATACCCCCAGATCTACCCTAATTTACCTACTGTGCCACTCACACACACATATTATTTTACTATATATTACACGCAGCCCAATAAAATTCTGACAGCACAGTACACTCCATTCAATTCTCTCCCTGACACGTCACCCTCTCTCATCTCTCTCATCTCTCTCTCTACAATTTTTCTCTCTCCTTCTCTGGAGGAGGCCGAGCCGCTGGAGTACGCCACCGCATCTCGCCGGAGAGCACCGCCATCTGTGCTGCCACTTCGGGACGAGCGCCACCGTCACCAGCACTCGAGCGCCGAGCCACCGTCACCAGCACTCGAGCGCCGAGCCACCGTCACCAGCACTCGAGCAGCGAGCCACCTCGACTGCAGAGCCCGCATCGGTCTCCGTGCCGTCCCTTCGAGTTGTGTGCTGGCCCTTCGCAACCCGATGAGCCACCTCCTCGTAGTCACCACCGCCGTCAGATCCAGAGCTTCCTCGCCGAGCCGAGCCAGATCTCCGTCACCGACGCCGAGGATCGACGTCCCCGTCACGGCTGGTGAGCCTTTCTCCATCGATCCACCTCGATCTCTCTCTCCCTCTTGTTTTCTAGGGTTTTGGCTGTGTGTAATTTTAGGGTTTCACCTAGGGTTAGGGTTTACTGGGGAAGTCAGAAGAGGAAACCTAGATCTAGGGTTTTATGGTGACAGGAGTCGAACCTAGGGTTGCGGCCATGGTACAAAACATTTAGGGCTAGGGTTTACAGCAACCGAGGGAGAGGAAGATTCAGATCTAAGCTTCCTGACCTAGAAATTCTAGGGTTTGTAAATTGGGAATTAGGGTTCGGGAGTTTGGGAAGGTGATAACCTAGGGTTAAGGTTTCCATCGGGCCAGAGGAAGACTTAGGGTTTCTGGGCCGGAGTTGATGAAGTATTTTTAGGGTTAGGGTTTTGAACCTAGGAAAGAGGAGATGGCTAATATTAGGGGTAGGGTTTGTTTTCTAGCAGAGGGAAGAAGGTGAACGGGCTGGTTCACCAGAGAGAAGATAAACTAGGTTTCGGGATGGGGCTAGGAGGCCGGACGGGAAGGAGGAAGAAGGAGACAGAGACGAAGGGGGGGTTGCTTCGCCAGAGAAGGCGAGGTCTCTCGCCGGAGTTTCTTCACCGGAGCAGCCGGAGAAGACGAAGAGACAAAGCTCTCTCTCTCGAAACTTCGGCTGGGTTCTGGAGGGGGGTTCGTGAAAATGAAGAAGAGAGAGAAGGTTAGAGATTATAATTGAGGATATTGGGCCGGGTCTCTGGGCTTGGATTATGGGCTGGTCGTTGGACTGTTTCGTTTTATGATAAAATTAAGTTTTTATTAATTAACAGAGATTAGAATTGTGGGCTGGGTTTTCAGGCCAGAAGGTTTGGGCTATACTTTGGGCTGGTTATCTTAGTTTAATTTCTCTCTGTTTTAACATTATTTGGTTAAGCTGGGCTGGGTTTTAGTAAGATGAGCTGGGCAGAGCTTTAGGACTTGTCCTGTGGGCTTAGATGAGTGGGCTAGATTTTGGGCTTATTATTGTTAGTAACTTTAGATAAATCTTTACTAGTATTGATTAATGTAGGAAAATACTTATTTGATATTATTAAACTGCTATTTTGATATCAAGTAACATCTCCCTAGTGACTATTATATATTAATATTTTTAGTTAGTGGTTGTCTTTTTAAAAAAAATGGTTTAAAAAGTGTTTTTACCCTAATTAAATACTATTAGTATTAGTATTTTTAAGAAATGGTTATAATTAGAATTATATCATATCTTGTTAGGATTTTGTTAAACTAGAAATATATAGTATTTTTGTAAAGATATTTAGCTAATATTTTGCTAATTAAAAGCATGTATAGCTAGAAATAAGTTTTATAAATAGTTGTTTAAAAATAATATACTAGTAGATAAATTACATAGTTATTAGTAAGTTTTATCTAATAAAATAGATATATTTTATTATCTGATATATGATATTAATATAGTTTAAATTCTAATAATTGTATAAAATATTACCAGGTGATTGACAACCATGCAGTACTACTCTCGTGCAACCAAACCGAGGCAAGTACACTGACTTGACTTGTACCTTGTTTTCTATCTTACCTTCATGTGCCATGTTCTCATATCTGACACGAATTACACACGATTGTCTTGTGTCATTGTTCATTGCTTGTGCGTCATTGTTTATTGCGGGATTGGGGGAAATATTAGCTTTTGTGTGACCACACCCAACATAGGTATTGAAGATAGCCTAATCGTACACGTCACGTACGATGAAGCCGTACCATGTAGAATTGACTCATTGATTGATTGCTCCTAAGCCGGTTACACATTAGTTTTAATATTTCAAAATTGTCACAATTGCATATTGATTGTCTTGATTGATTGTCTTGTACATTGATAGCCGTGTTCATTGTCTAGCATATTGATCGTCATCCTTTATCTGCAGTTTTACATTTCCATTTCTGGTACCGCAGTTCAGTTTCATTTCATGTTCTAGTTTTCTGGTATTCCTGTTTCACCTTGTACTCTGGATCACAGATTACATTGTATATTGTCTAGTCAGGGTTGTACTTTACTCTTTTCCTGATAGGATTGTTGCAGGTGAGTGGGAGATTACATGGAGCTGGTGATTGGTTGGATATTGCAGCTTTTTATTTCAGTTTATATTTTTCTGGAGATTGTATCATAGAGATTCATTATTGTATATTATTTCATTGGACCGAATTTGTCTCCGGCTGAATTTGTATTTTAAAACACTTGATGGATATTGGTGATTTCTGGGAACGTTATAAAAGCTGTGTTTTGGTTTACATTACATTATGACTGTGAGTTTTTCTTAGTATTGTACAGCTTACTTCGTCGTGTTCAACGACGAAGGCTGGGCGTGTCCGACTCGTATCCGATTATTCGGAGCGGGGCGTAACATGTTTTTAGTGGTGGCCCATGCAGGTCTCTATCCTAATGACGCTTAGGTAAATAAGTGTTATTGGGGGACCAGCGGAAGCTAAGGAAAACTCATCACAGCATAGGAACTGCGGGAAAATGGTTTATGGTTTTTGAAAATGGTTTATGGTTTATAAAAATGGTTTATGAAAATGGTTTACTGTTTATGAAAAAGGTTTATGATTAATAGTTTATGGTTTATGGTTATTGATGTTTAAAAATTTTGAAAATTTGATTTACTTATGATTTTTAGGATAGTTTGTGATTTTATAGGATATAGCAATCAACAATTTATTTCTTTTGCAGGACGGTCGCCACGACGAGCGCTGGGACCAGTGAGCAGCCTGCACCCAGTGCACAGGAGCAGCTTACACCGTCTCCGCCTCAGCCGATTCTACCGACGATGATGTTCGATGGCACGCAAGTGATGGCCATGTTCCAACAATTCATGGAGGCCCAGAATCAACAGGCTGCACAGTTCAGAGAGACTCAGAGTCAGCAGGCCGTACAGTTCAGAGAGACCGTCGTCGACGCACTCAGGACCAGAGAGCCAGCACCGCCAGTACCGCCGGCACCAGCAGAGCCGAGGCCAGGAACTGCCAAGGAATATCAGTTCCTCCGCCCGATAGATTTCTGGGGCGATGAGGGAATAGTCTATGCAGACGAATGGCTGGAGAATGCTGAACGGTCATTGAAGATGGCGAGGATCCCGGATGATTTAAAGGTCGAAGTTGCGAGCATGCGACTTTTCGACATCGCTAGGGCTTGGTACCGGGAGGAGCCCAGTTAGCAGAGCCCGGAGTTTCCTGGAAGGACTTCAAACTGTTGTTCCAGGAGAAGTTCTTCCCGGATGTGGAGAGGGACGAGCTTAGGATGCAATTTGAAGCATTACAGCAGGGGAATATGTCAGTGGCCCAGTATATATTCGAGTTCACCCGACTCAGCAGGTTCGCAGAGAACCTAGTCAGCATGCCGAAGGACAGGGCTTAGATGTTCAAGAAGGGTCTCACCAGGGAGCTACGTCATACAGTAGCTATTAGTCAGGCCACTACATATGTGAGCATTCTTAAAGTTGCTCAGGGATTGGAGAAGAAAATGGATCCGAAGCTCAAGCGGGACAGAGATATTGGCGCCAGCAGTTCCCAGGGTCCACCGAAGCGGACCAACACTCAGCAGAGGCCACCTCAGCATCAGCATCATGTTCGAACACCGACATCGCCGAGGCAGCAGAGACGGATCCAGATACCGGTGTACCTTTTTTGCGCATACTATAAGCGATCGGGACACCTTGGCGAGGAATGCCGCCAGAAGTTAGGACAGTGCTTGGTTTGTGGGTCTGCCACTCACCAAGTGAGAGATTGTCCTGCGGCTTTCACTCGTCAGGAGCCAGCACCAGAGCAGCAGCAGGAGGACCCAGTTTATGAGGATCAGTAGTAGCTGCAGGAGCGCACCCGAGTGGACCATTATCTTTCTTACTTGTTTGTAGTAGCTGGATTTCTTTTATATTGTCTATTTTGAGGCTTGTCTCTGAGTTTTCTTGCATTTACAGTCTTTCCTATTGTCTAGTGACTACTTGTTAGTCCTTGTTCTTTTACTCCATAAATAAATCATTTAATTTTCTGGTTGCCTTTAATAAATTTCGTTTGATTTTGTACATTGCAAAACCCTTGAAATTTCGAGGACAAAATTTTTGTAAGGGGGGTAGATTTGTAACTCCCAAAAATCGTACTTGGTAAATTTTGAGATTTTTCCTAAATTTTCTTTGAATTTAAATATTAATTCTTACGAAAGCCAAATTTCGATTATTAGTTGATGAGTTTCGAGTGTTAATGAATTTTAGTCAACTTGGGAAGTATTTTGAATACTAGTTGACGTAATGATTTGATTTACGAATTATTGAAAAAAAATTTGTAGCTAAAGAAATATTTATGTATAAGTATTCAATTTCGTATTAATGGTTTATTGATTTCTTAATTGACTTATTAATCATTTTCAGAATTATATTTTGAGTATTAATTAAGAAAACTGATTTTATAAATTAATTAGTAACTAATTTTGTAATTAGTTGAGACTAATTATATTGGTTAAATTTTGCTAATCCTGTTATTAGGCTAGTGTAATTCTGTTTTTGAGGACTGTTGGATCATCTGTTCTTTTCGAAAACTGTTAGAGGGAATAAATATTTTCGAAAGTCTATTTTAAAGCTGTTTTGAATTATTGGAGGAAATATTGATTTTGGGAAGCTATTTTGAAACCCTGTTTTAATTTGAAATTCGAAATTCTGTTACAACATATTTTCCTATGCCCCCAGATCTGTTTTTAATTACCACACTGCCATTCTAAATACCCTCAGACCTACACTGTATTTACCTACACTGCCATTACACAATACCCCCAGATCTACCCTAATTTACCTGTTGTGCCACTCACACACATATTATTTTACTATATATTACACGCAGCCCAATGAAATTCTGACAGCACAGTACACTCCACTCAATTCTCTCCCTGACACGTCACCCTCTCTCATCTCTCTCATCTCTCTCTCTCTACAATTTTTCTCTCTCCTTCTCTGGAGGAGGCCGAGCCGCTGGAGTACGCCACCACATCTCGTCGAAGAGCACCGCCATCTGTGCTACCACTTCGGGACGAGCGCCACCGTCACCAGCACTCGAGCACCGAGCCACCGTCACCAGCACTCGAGCAGCGAGCCACCTCGACTGCAGAGCCCGCATCGGTCTCCGTGCCGTCCCTTCGAGTTGTGTGCTGGCCCTTCGCAACCCGAGGAGCCACCTCCTCGTAGTCACCGCCACCGTCAGATCCAGAGCTTCCTCGCCGAGCCGAGCCAGATCTCCGTCACCGACGCCGAGTATCGACGTCCCCGTCATGGCTGGTGAGCCTTTCTCCATCGATCCACCTCGATCTCTCTCTCCCTCTTGTTTTCTAGGGTTTTGGCTGTGTGTAATTTTAGGGTTTCACCTAGGGTTAGGGTTTACTGGGGAAGTCAGGAGAGGAAACCTAGATCTAGGGTTTTGTGGTGACAGGAGTCGAACCTGGGGTTGCGGCCATGGTACAAAACATTTAGGGCTCGGGTTTGCAGCAACTGAGGGAGAGGAAGATTCAGATCTAAGCTTCCTGACCTAGAAATTCTAGGGTTTGTAAATTGGGAATTAGGGTTCGGGAGTTTGGGAAGGTGATGACCTAGGGTTAAGGTTTCCATCGGGCCAGAGGAAGACTTAGGGTTTCTGGGCCGGAGTTGATGAAGTATTTTTAGGGTTAGGGTTTCGAACCTAGGGAAGAGGAGATGGCTGATATTAGGGTTAGGGTTTATTTTCTAGCGGAGGGAAGAAGGTGAACGGGCTGGTTCACCAGAGAGAAGATAAACTAGGTTTCGGGATGGGGCTAGGAGGCCGGACGGGAAGGAGGAAGAAGGAGACAGAGACGAAGGGGGGGTTGCTTCGCCAGAGAAGGCGAGGTCTCTCGTCAGAGTCTCTTCGTCGGAGCAGCCGGAGAAGACGAAGAGACAAAGCTCTCTCTCTCGAAACTTCGGCTGGGTTCTAGAGGGGGGGTTCGTGAAAATGAAGAGGAGAGAGAAGGTTAGAGATTATAATTGAGGATATTGGGCCGGGTCTCTGGGCTTGGATTATGGGCTGGTCGTTGGACTGTTTGGTTTTATGATAAAATTAAGTTTTTATTAATTAACAGAGATTAGAATTGTGGGCTGGGTTTTCAGGCCAGAAGGTTTGGGCTATACTTTGGGCTGGTTATCTTAGTTTAATTTCTCTCTGTTTTAACATTATTTGGTTAAGCTGGGCTGGGTTTTAGTAAGATGAGCTGGGCAGAGCTTTAGGAATTGTCCTGTGGGCTTAGATGAGTGGGCTGGATTTTGGGCTTATTATTGTTAGTAACTTTAGATAAATCTTTACTAGTATTGATTAATGTAGGAAAATACTTATTTGATATTATTAAACTGCTATTTTGATATCAAGTAAAATCTCCCTAGTGTCTATTATATATTAATATTTTTAGTTAGTAGTTGTCTTTTTAAAAAAAATGGTTTAAAAAGTGTTTTTACCCTAATTAAATACTATTAGTATTAGTATTTTTAAGAAATGGTTATAATTAGAATTATATCATATCTTTTTAGGATTTTGTTAAACTAGAAATATATAGTATTTTTGTAAAGATATTTAGCTAATATTTTGCTAAGTAAAAGCATGTATAGCTAGAAATAAGTTTTATAAATAGTTGTTTAAAAATAATCTACTAGTAGATAAATTACATAGTTATTAGTAAGTTTTATCTAATAAAATAGATATATTTTATTATCTGATATATGATATTAATATAGTTTAAATTCTAATAATTGTATAAAATATTACCAGGTGATTGACAACCATGCAGTACTACTCTCGTGCAACCAAACTGAGGCAAGTACACTGACTTGACTTGTACCTTGTTTTCTGTCTTACCTTCCTGTGCCATGTTCTCATATCTGACACGAATTACACACGATTGTCTTGTGTCATTGTTCATTGCTTGTGCGTCATTGTTTATTGCGGGATTAGGGGAAATATTAGCTTTTGTGTGACCACACCCAACATAGGTATTGAAGATAGCCTAATCGTACACGTCACGTACGATGAAGCCGTACCATGTAGAATTGACTCATTGATTGATTGCTCCTAAGCCGGTCACACATTAGTTTTAATATTTCAAAATTGTCACAATTGCATATTGATTGTCTTGATTGATTGTCTTGTACATTGATAGCCGTGTTCATTGTCTAGCATATTGATCGTCATCCTTTACCTGCAGTTTTACATTTCCATTTCTGGTACCGCAGTTCAGTTTTATTTCATGTTCTAGTTTTCTGGTATTCCTGTTTCACCTTGTACTGTGGATCACAGATTACATTGTATATTGTCTAGTCAGGGTTGTACTTTGCTCTTTTTCTAATAGGATCGTTGCAGGTGAGTGGGAGATTACATGGAGCTGGTGATTGCTTGGATATTGCAGCTTTTTATTTCAGTTTATATTTTTCTGGAGATTGTATCATAGAGATTCCTTATTGTATATTATTTCATTGGACCGGATTTGTCTCCGGCTGAATTTGTATTTTAAAACACTTGATGGATATTGGTGATTTCTGGGAACGTTATAAAAGCTGTGTTTTGGTTTACATTACTTTGTGACTGTGAGTTTTCCTTAGTATTGTACAGCTTACTTCGTCGTGTCCAACGACGAAGGCTGGGCGTGTCCGACTTGTATCCGATTATTCGAGAGCGGGGCGTGACACCTACTGCCAAATGCACTAGTGCACAGGCACTATGCTCTCAGTAGAACATCCCTATATTGCTGCTACTAGAGGGCAGCAGTTAACTACTGCCAACCACTCCCTCTCCTCTTCTAATTTCCTGCACCAAGCAACAATTTCTGCTGTTTGTCCCCATCTCTCAACCTATATATCTAACCCCCTCAACATCCATATCAATTTCTTCTATCTATTATCTCACCAACACACACAGGTATATACACATGAGACATATGTGTACATGTGTTGTTGTTCCCAACAGCAGGTACTGACAATACATGTGTGCAAATATAGGTAGCCTCTATCACCACACCACCAGAATCCCTACACTATTGTTAACTTCCTCGGCAATCACTGCCCTTCCTAATCTTCTGCCTAAACAGTACACAGGCCTCTCACTAAACTTGTGCACACTTGTGCACATGTAACCACAAGTTGCTGCCTAGTACAGCAGGTGGTTTCTCGCTGCTGCACTGGCTACCTCTCTACCAAATTACCTATCTACTAGCCTAGCTATCTAACTACCTATCCAAGTATATATATATATATATATATATATATATATATATATATATATATATATATATATATATATATATTATTTTTTCTCGTAACCCTTTCAGCATAACCAATATAACTTCTGAAAAAAGAAGCCCCCGAAGCCCCTCCCCCCCCCCCCCTCTTATTTTGGTATCAGAGCCTATAAAACAGATTCAACGGACCTCCATAAATTTGAATATTTAGAGGCAGAGCTAAAAGCTACTGAGAAAATAGTTATAAACATAGAACAATTACTAAAAGATACAGATAGAAAATTAGACTATATCAAGAATCAAAACCAAGAAAAATTAGAAAGAATATCAAGATTCGAAAATCTACCCAGTCAGAAAGAGGTTCCAGATTTAAAATATACTTTAGATACATCACAAAACACTAACAATATAGAAAAAGAGCTTAGCACTATAACTAAAAAGATAAATAATTTAACATTAAAACCTACAGAAAATGAATCAATATCAAGAAAGGTTACTTCATTTAGATTTACTGCCCAAAAACCACAATGAATAGTTCAGGATCTACTAGTAGAAATAGACCAATATTAGATATCATATTAAAAAAAACAAAAAGGCGTACGACCTTCAGTTAGAAGAACTAATAGATCTAGAACAAGATTATGATAAATTTCAATGAGAAGGATTAAATATTTTAAATCCTAAAACTCTATATCAAACAAAAAGATTTGAAGCTAAAACAGAATTTTTTAAGGATATAAGAGAACAAGCCATAAGTTATTTAGGAAATCAGAGTATTAAGCTACCCTTAATAAGCAAAGAAGGAAGCAACGAACTAAAAAATTCTGCTTATAAGCTTGTGTATTTAGGATTAATAGTCATAGGCATAAAAGGTTTATTGAGAAAGAATTTATGATGCAAAACTTTGGTAACAATATATGATAAAAGATGGAATGACATATCAAAAGAAATGTTAGCAAGTATAGAAGTAGATATGAACAGTAATTCAGGAATATTTTATTGTAGTCCAGATTTTTTGATAACCATAAAGGATTTTATAAAAAAATATATATGTAGGAATACAGACCAAAAGATATGAAGAGGTACATAGTGGAGAAAACCTTATAGTACACCTGGCTTTTTTAGGAAGATATACTACAAACTCAAAAGTAAAGTATAGGGTACATACCAATGATCAAATAATGAGTAGTAAAGGCATTAAGATGATTAAACCTTTAGACTATGAACCAGAAAGATTAGCAGGATTAGAATGGAGCCTAGATAAATTTATAGAACCTATTAAGTCATTAACACCTAAAGAGTCTTTGGTATACAAAGATCATTATGGCCATATAAATTTAAGATTTACAAATTATGTCACCCAGACGAGCCAAGAAATAGAAAATAATGAAACAAAATTAGAATCCAATTATGTAGAAATAGAATATGTGTTACTTGAAGAGGATAAAGTACTATATCCGAAAGAACTAAATATAGATAATCTAACAAAACAAGAACTTTTAGAATTAGAAAAAATCTATTACAGAAATAAGTCAATAACAGAATATTAATATTTATATTATAATAATTTTAAAAATATTAGAATAGGAAAAATTACACATGAGACAGATATTATTGAAATAGAAACAAGTATCTCAGAAACATCCTATCAAAAGGAATTAGCTGAAGAAGAAACTAGTACGGCAACATCTGCTTCTCCTTTTCACAAGACTGTCCCTTTACCTCATACCACATATAATGGAGGAAATGTACCTAGAATACCATACACAGAATATAAAGATAAGTCTAGATATGGTTATAAGTTTATAAATAAAGGTAAAGACAGCCATTAGAACAACCAGTAAAATTTCAAGCTAAAGGAGAACCACAAATCCTTAATCTACCAGCTCACGACCCTCAAAGTTGGTCTAATATAATTGATGTATGGAAATATACTTTAGTGGAAGAATATTATAGATCAGCATATGATATGGAACCAGAAGAAATATTTAGATACTTAGAAACTTATCTAAGAGAAAGTATAAGAGCTATGTGGGAAGCCTTTAAAAGTACCCAGGTAAAAGAATATAATAATTTAATAGCATTAGGAGAAAACCCTTATAATTTTGTAAATAAAATTCATAGCCTAGCCACATGAGAAGATCCCAATTCAGGTCATATTGGGATACAAAAGGATGCTATAAGACAGCTAGAACAATTAAGTATATATAAATGGAAGTATATTAAACAATTCCTAAATGATTATTTTTATAATACTTTATATCTGGCAATGCCTTTAATCAAGAATTAGGAGATAAATTATTTAGAAAACTTCCAGGAGCTTTAGGAGTAAAGATAGCTGATAAATGAAAAGAAAAACCAGGCATAAAAGAAAAACCTTAAGATTATCCCTAGATCATTGGCCAAAGAATACAACATATTATAAAAATATTAAAAGAAAATGTACAGAAATACAAATACAAAAACAATTAAAACATTCAGATTATGGATTCTGCAAAGAGGTATATATAGCCCAAACATATGGTGCTAATGATAGACAAAACAAGGATTATAAGAATAAAAATAAAATAATAAAGGGTATTATTCAAAGAAAAAATATTATCTTAGAAAATCTAACAGAAAGAAATTTTATCTGGACCCAAATAAATACGTTAGAAAGTTTAAACCAAACAGTCTATATAAGAATAAGCTTGAATGCTTCAGTTGTGGGAGCCAAGAGCACCTAAGTAGAACTTGTCCTAAAAGAATAAATAAACATGATAGAAACAACACATTAGTAGAATGTACCAATGAAGACCTAATTAATATAGATGAAACTATTTCTGATACTGAATCTATTTATTCTATTATTTCTTTAGAAGATCAATCACTATTCGAGAGAAATAATAATGACATAAAAGATGAAGAATTCATAAATAGTTTTGGACATGATACGTAAGACTCGTCTGAAAAGTCGAGGGTGCTAGAAGGGTCGTGAGTTCTATTATTCTATTTATTCTAGGCTAGCACCCTCGACTTTTCAGACGACCCTTCTAGCACCCTCGACTTTTTAGACGACCCTTCTTGCACCCTTATTATTAGTCTATTTCTACTAGTAGATCCTGAACTATTCATGTGGTTTTTGGGCAGGAAATCTGAATGAAGTAACCTTTCTTGATATTGATTCTTTGAAATAATATTCAGAAATAACCCGCTAAATATTAAATCCAAAAACTATATATTCTAACTAGAATCTATGGTTGGCCTCCACGATACCTCTAACTCCACCCGAAGGAGCCCAAAGTAAGATAGCAAGTTATCAGAATCTGTCAACTGGAAAAAAAATCCAGTCAGGATTGAAACAACTACAAGTTTAGCCATCAAAATACAAATACAATATAAAACAATATAACACTCAACATGGAAACAATGATCGATGGAAATATGAACCATATGAACAAAAAATATGCAATATGATAAACTACATAAGAAGATAGCAAGTACAAAAAAGGCAAAGACTAAACAATAATAGTGCATGTGTCATGAGAAGTATAACGTTCCTACACATGTACGACTTGGGTGAACGATCAGGTTATAAACGGCCCGCACCCTTAAATGGAAAAGTTGTCAAAAATACAATCGGGCTTTGTCCACGTGCCTAGTAAATAATGATATACTTACATACATACATTCATACGCGTATACCGATATTATTCTCCCTACCTACTCACATTAATTTTGGGCAGAGAGAGAGACTAACTGAGTGGGAAATAAAACAGTCAACAGTAACTGAAATATCACCACTCTCTCAGTCATTGATTCATTGGTGAAAGAAAAAAGGAGAGAGGATCAGAGAGACAGAGAGGAAATAACGATAGAGAGAGTGTAAGAAAATTTAGAGAGCAGGAGGAAAGAGAGAGCATTTAAGCTGGAGGAAAAGAAATAAGAGGAAGATGAGGAGGAAAGATAAGAGCAAGAAGGGAACGGTGGAGAGCACGAGAGGAAAGAGGTCGAGAGGGACAAAGAGAGGCGCAGTGCAGTGGCGCTCGCCTGGTAGAGAGTGAGGCGTGCTCAAGAACGGTCGACAACGAGAGGGACGCGGCACAGCAAGGGGTCCACCGGCGTTGGATGCCGGTGCTGAGCTCGTCGCCGCCAGCTCGAGGTACGGTACGTGGAGGAGGCTATCACCTGCGGTCGCGACTTCGGAGGTGGGCCCGGCGGCGGAGGTCCTGGAGCGTCGGAGATGCAGATTCGGCAGGAAAGAGCGGTCATGAGTTGAGCAAAGGTTAGGGTTATCCTTTCCTTTTTTTTGATGTGGCGACGGTGCTTGGTGACGACGATGGTTATGACGGTGGGTGTAGTGATGGCACTGACGATAGGGTCTCGGGGTGATGATGAGGATGGGCGGACGGTTGGTGGTACAGGGTTTGGTTGTGGAGTAGAGGCTGTGAGGGTGGTCGTGGGTGGTCTGGGCGAGGTAGTGACTGAAGGTTCGGGTGATGGTGATGAACCAGAGAGGGGATGGCGATGGTGGTGTAGAAGGTCGAGGTTAAGGTAGCAGGCTGAGGAAGACAGGGTGATGGTGGTCTCGGCAGCCACGGGTGGCGACTATACCCCAGCGTGGGCAATTATGAGACTCATCTCACCGTATCGGTATTTATATATTGATACGTACTTTTGTACTGTGTTTTGTATTTTCTTGATTTTCGGAATGCTTTAAATTTTTTCCAACTTATAGATTTTCTTCTTGATCGGCATATTGCCAGTGTACCATTGTATGCCGATGGCATGCCCGTCACTCCTGTTTTTTGTTATACGTATTTTCAGAATACGAATACAGAAATTTTGGCCTTTGTCAGGTGACCCATATTTTGACTTGTCTTTCTTAGCCTTGCTTTTGTTTAATTTTAATTTGGTTTATTTTGGTTTGGTTCAACTTGGCATGAGTTGGTTTGGGTTGGGTTGAGATGAGAAGGGTTTTGTATAAAAACCAACTTCTCTCTCTCTCTCTCCTCCATTCATTTCATTTACTCATTCTTCTCCTTTTGCTCTTCCTCCAAAACCTAGGCAAGTATATCTTGCCAAATCTGGAACAATGTCATTTTTGTTTGTTCTATTCTCTTCCTTTTATTATTCTAAGCCTCTTTAGAACTTGAAGTTTTCAGTTTTGATAGTTACATTTTTGTAGATCTAAGTTTGTAACTTTTTTTATTCTTCTTGGTTTTGATCTCTTAAAGTTTGATATTTTTGAAATTTAATGGTTCTATGTTGTAGGAAATTCAATTCTACCCAATTTTGGCTTTTGAACCACTTGATTTTGATTTATTTTAAGATAGTTATGTCATTTTCTTGTTGATGGATTCTCCATACGTTTTGGTGCTGTCGGGACGATGAACAGTGCCGCGTGCAGTGTTTTCGCTGCCGTGCGCCCGCGTGTCGTGCTTATGCGTAACGTGCGCCGTAGGCAATTTCGTCCTTGTGTACATTGCAACTTGTGCGCCGTGCGCCCGCGCGCCGTGCTTGTGTGCAACGTGCGCCGTGGGCACTTTTGTCCTCGCGCACGTTGCAACTTGCACGGCCGCGCGCCCATGCACTTTTCTGTCGTACGCCCGCGCGCCGTGCTTGTGCGCAACGTGCGCCGTGGGCACTTTTGTCCTCGCGCACATTGCAACTTGCGCGGCTACACGCCCGCGCGTCGTGCTTGCGCGCAACATGCACCGTAGGCGATTTTGCCCGCGCGTAATGCCCAACTTGCGCGGCCGTACGATTTTCAAACCGCGCAACGTGCGCCGTGCTTGTGCGCAACGTGCAACGTGGGGCAGTTTTGCTCGCACAACTTGCACGCAGGTCACTCCAAATGACTGTTTTTGCCTCTTTAAGCTGTTTTGCTGCTAAAATCTTGAAAAACTCAAAACATTAAAGTTGTAGATCTTTGCTTGCCTTCAAGAACGTTCTTGTTTCACTTTAATTAGAGTTTATATGCTATAATTTCAATCATAGTTTTGATCTTTTTGGCATGTTTTCTGTACTTGACATTTTTTGAGGTTTCCTTCGACTGTAATAAATTCTTATCATGATTAGATGATTTTGTACACTTAGAAAATGATTGTACACCCCTTGTACACCTAACACTAGCATAGATTCAATTATTGTTTTATGCCAATTAGTTACTTTTACTTATCCCTTCTCACATGTCAGGATATGTCTTTTCTTTCGAATATTTCTTATGTGATATGATATGTGTTTCCATGATTTTCCGGATTTATTGTACTTTACAATCTATACCATATTTAAAATTTCTTTATAGTGATTCGTTGTGGTGCACTCATGATTTATGCCTTTTCTTTGCTTTACATGATAGTGACCCATCGTGGTGCACTCTTGAACATGTCTTTCTATGCTTACATGATAGTGACCCGTCGTGGTGCACTCTTGAACATGCCTTTCCTTGCTTACATGATAGTGGCCCGTAGAGGCGCACTCTTGACAAGTACTCTTTACTTGACAAGTAAACCTAACATGACATGCTTAATCAAGATGTTGTTACGACGGCTATCCTCCCTTTCTAATGTAACTTTTTTGGACACCGTGGTTGAATGTATTGTGTATGAGTGAACAAGCTACATGTCTCGTCTGCATCATGTCTAGGACATGAATTCTTAGTTACCACGGTCAAAAATTCATACTGAATCTGAATAGGTTAATGACTAGATTGATCAAGCAGTTCATATAGAGAGATTTTCCAGTTACATGAACGATCTGGGCGCCTCAAGTGGACTTGTAGCCTGTCGACGAGTAGGGTACATTTCCAGCACACCGTCATGTGTTGTACTAATCAAGCTACTTGATAACTCTCTTAGGGTACATTTGTCTCTTGGGCGATGTACCCACTATTATATGTACATGGGATACATTTGTCTCCTAGGCGATGTATCCATTATAAATTCTTGTAACTTGCATCTAGATAACCTGGATAGCTGCAGGGCTTGTGACTGTGGGAATATCTCGCTGCATCTTGTTAGTAACTAAGCTTGTGATAACCCTAGTTAGTTAAAGTAGCAAGCCGTACTTATTGCTTGGTCGTGTATGATGGATGGAGTCAGTCCAGTCCAGTTTAGTTTTATCTAGGCAGTGTCTGTATGTTTATATCAGTACATTATTGTTCATGCTTTACTTTTGTCGATAAATGATCGGAGGCTGAGTTCTGTTCAGGAGAAGGGTTACAACCCCGGTCCTTGTTTGGTTTACGGGTTGTAACTTGGCTTCCGGAATAGCTCCCAAGTCATCTTATCATTATCGTCCTCTTCAGTACTCACATGCCAAACATGATCCTTATGCTATACAATGATTATAGACTAAGTTCAGTTCAGGAAAAGGGTTACAACCCCGGTCCTTGTTTGGTTTACGAGTTGTAACTCGACTCCAGAATAGTTCCTAAGTCATCCTATAATTGTTGTTCTATATAGTTCTCACATGCTCTCATACTCTAGTTATCCCACATGCTCACATGTTCAGTTATCTCACAAGCTATACATGATCCCTATGCCGAGTCACCATGCGCTCATGACTCGGCTATTTCACAAGCTCACATGTTCAGTTTATTTTTACTCTCAATCTTTCGTTTACTTAACATGTCTACATTTTACATTATGTCACATGTTAATTACCTTATGCTCCAAGATGCTTTATTTATTGTCTTTCTAGGTTCGGGATAAGTGCATTGGTAGTGCACGAGTCTCGATCTGCTTTTACTTATTTGTATCTATAACCGTTGATATGTTAGTTATTGCTGGTTTTAGTTCATAAGTTTGGATTCCTTTGTGGTACTTGCTATTTGGGGGTCTGACCCCACTAGTTTTGTTTGGCCAGATCTGATAGAGGAGTTCGAAGGATCTTCCGTACCATCTACTCGACAGTGACTATCCAGAGCACCAGAGTACCAGAGTGGGTTTCTTGTTTCATTCTCCCACTTGATATGTACATTATTCTTTTGTGGCGTTTAGCCTCTGAGCACGTATTTATCTCGTGTTTTGGTTCTTGATATTTAACCTACGGTCCTAAACATGATGTGCGTATTCTAGACTATAGCTAGAGCTTATCATGTATGACTATTACTCTGGCTAGTTCTCTCTTTTGTATTACTAGCTTCATGATCATCCATGTATAAATGGTTTGGGACGCTTTACTATTGTATGTTTGATGATCATACTCCTTGTACCTTGTATAATTGCCTATGATTGAGATACCTAGGATTGCTTGACCTAGGATCGACTGTTGGCTTGTAGAAGTAACCCTCATATCTTGACAGCTTATACGTGATTTCAGAGTACTGGCATACTTTGGTATTACCTAGTTGGCCTTGTCCGTCCCCACTTGCCAGTATTCTGGTTCTGGGGTGTGACAGCAATCGCGAGAAGAAGTTTAGGATTAGGATTAGGGATTACGTGTCCTACGAGACACAGGATTGGGTGGACGTGTCCGGGGTTGTCAGACACGAGGAAAAAAAAGTGGAAATGTAATCAAAATAGTGGAAGAAGAACGATGACGCGGACACATTGTACGACACGATGAGATGTTTGCGCTGTTGTTAAGATATCTGGGTTATGGGGAAAATCAAAGGGATGGCCTCCTTTAAATAGGAGTGGGGGTTTCTTATTGAGGAAGGATTAAGAATCCTTTGGATTCAATCTTTCCATAGATTTAAATCCATTAGATTTAGATTGATCAAATTCCTTTCCATAATTTAAATCAAATAACTATTTAATATTAGATTGAAAATCTAAATCAATAATGGATCACAATAAGAATTTTATTTAATATTTAATACCATCAAATAATTTAAAATTTAATTTTTTATAAATACAAAATTATATATCAATAGATTTTATTAGTGAAGACAATAATCAAATACAATTCTAATGTTTACTTACTATAATAATTCAAAATATTATTTAGTCATCAAAATATTTTCATAAACCTATAATCAAATTTTAATTTGTCAAACAATTTTGTCATTCGAAAATATTAGGATTTCTTTCGTACAATTCAAATAAAAATATATCTTTCTAACATAATATTTCAAATTAAATTAAAATAAGTAAAATTTTAAAAATCCAAAAACGGTGGTTACTAATCTACCCAAGTTAGAAATAAATTCATCCTCAAATTTTAAAAAAATAACTTGGATAAACATGTAAAATAAAATATTTAATAGGAAAGCATTGATCAATTTAATCGTAAGGAGAACAAGGATTTCTTAAAATACAATATCGATCAATTCAGTAGTCGAGAAGGATGAGATTGGAAGAGGAAAGATAGATATGGTTTGGCTTGACATTGGGTTCTAGGTTAGGTTTCCTAGACGGTTCTAAGATAAGCAAATTTAGATAACTAGGAAAATAGGATAACGGTATATAGCTAGAGGAGTACGACCTACATAACATCCTATCAATGTCTTACCTATTTCTTCGATCAACGTATAAAATTTCGTCAACCTTATAAATATCATCCTCAAAATACTTATAATATCTTCAATTCCTAGTATGAATTTAAATCAATAATTTAATACTCACGAGTTTCAAACTCATACCTAATCATAACCTTCAAATTAAAATTCCACAAAATTTAAATTCGTCAAAAATATTTTAAATTCAAATCCACACGTTAAATATTTTCTCAATATTCTTGATTCGATAATCTCCAAAATTAATGAAAATCATTTTATTAGCAACAAATTCCTGGATTTACATAAAAATTTAAACTTCAAGCATTAAAATGTTAACAATTCCAACATTCAACAATCAATTAATCACTTCAAATTTACCAACCAAAAATCACCCACCTTTGATCATACCATCATTCGAAAATCCTTTACACAAAATTTTCCTCAAATATGATTTCTCAAATTTATCAAACCTTAATCCCAACGCTTATGCCTAACTTAACCAGATAGCCTATGCAGCAACCTTAACTACCCAAGCAGTCAAATTTAGTCAGGGCTTTCATATTATTCCTAGTCCTAGTCATTCTCCTAGAAATCAAATCAATCCTAATTATGAATGAATATTTTCCTAGTTGCAGGCTCGCAGTAGTACAACTAATATAGGTACTACCACGAGTTCGTACAATTTTTCCAAAAGGACCTACATGGGCCACCATAAAAACTTGTCAAGACCCGCTCCCGCTTTTTGGGATACGAGTACGTGGCCAAGTGCAGCCTATGTCGCAGTATCAGTAACAGTACGCTGTCTATACCTCAATATAAATCTCAAATACAATAAAATTATATCTATTTTTCTCATTCACAATAATAATTCAAATTACAAATCCATTAATACATCAAAATAATATTCAAAAACAACCCGTTAAATATTAAATTCAAAAACTATCTATTATAACTAGAATCTATGGTTGCTCTACAATACCTCTAACTTCACCCGAAGGAACCCAAAGTAAGATAGCAAGTCATCAAGAATCTATCAACTGAAAAAAAAAATCCAGTTAGAATTGGAACAAGTACAAGTTTAGCCATCACAATACAAACACAATATAAAGCAATATAACACTAAACATGGAAATAATAATCAATGGAAATATGAACAATATTAACAAGAAATATGCAATATGATAAACTACATAAGAAGGTAGCAAGTATGAAAAAGGCAGAGACTAAACAATAATTGTGCATGTGTCATGAGAAGTACAACGTTCCTACACATGTACGGCTTGGGCGAACGATGAGGTTATAAACGGCCCGCCCCCGTAAACGGGAAAGTTGCTAACAATACAATTGGGTTTTGTCCACGTGCCTAGTAATTGTACCCCTCTAATATCCATACCTCACAATCATGTAAATACGGTCATGATAATAAGCACGATAATAATAAGAAAACATAAACAATAATCAATCACCCAACTCTCGTATATGTAAACAGTCAAGACATGGGAAATATCATGTATAAGTAAAATATAATAATATAAAGTAAATACACAAAAAAGCATAAACAAGTACTTTCCTCAGTTTGATTTGGAGTTGATTGGAGCGATATGATCATGTCGACACAGAAATAGTCACAGATGTCAAAACTATGCAAGATGACATCAGATGATGGGATCGACCATTCCATTGAGTCCGAAATAGTCAAATTAGCTAGGGACGATATAGGGAAGTTCGATTTCATAAAGGATCTAGGAACGATGATTAGTCATGGACAAGAAGTGTCTTGAGGGAATTCGTATTTTATATATATATATATATATATATATATATATATATATATATATATATATATATTGGTGTGATATCGGATATGGATTATTAGCGCTCGTTAGGGCACGCATTTTTTACGGAGCAGGCGACCGTGAACTCTCTTATGCTTGGCTCGGCGGGGGGATCCGCCCCTCGGATGGCTCGCCGACGGGGGCCCCTGGCCATTCCGGCCGGCTCCTAGCAGGGGTCCCCGACCATGGGGGCGACGTGCTGGCGATTTCGGCCGGCGCGGCACCGGTTGGGATCTCCGCCCGACCGGTTGGGAGCGCTGCACCGGCCGGCGATGTTCCTGTTTCGTTGGCGGCGGCTTCCGCCCTTCCTCCTGCTTCGTTGGCGGCGGCCTCCGGCCTCCTTGGCCGGAGCAGGGACGTCTTCCCGGGGGTAGATCTGTCGGTTGTATTAGCCGAGGATTCGGCGGGGGTAACCGCCCCAGGTTCTTCGGCAGGGGCTCTCGGCCACCTGGGTAGGAGTGTCCGACCTTCCGAAGGCGTTCCTCGTGTGGTTCCCGTGGGGGGTTTCGGCCTTCCGGGCAATCCTCCGGCAGAGGTGGGGGCCACATCGAAGGTGGCAAGAGGAGGGACGGGTGGCACGGTGCGGACCTTCGCTTCGGTGGTGGGTGGATCTGCGTCGGCATCGACGGGTGCCTTACCAAGGGTGGATTTCCGTCCTGCCATTGTATCCGAGGGACGGAAGGTGGTTGTCTTTTCTCAGTCAGATATGGAGGCCCTCACGGCGTCGTGTGGGCTTGACCTTATTGGCAAGTTTGCTCGACGGAGACTTCCGGTTGAGGCTATTAGAAAGGCCTTCGATTCGCAGGATTTCACGGGGTTGATTGACGTGAAGGCTATTGATGATCGTCACGTTCTGATTCGACCTCATGTCGAGAGTAATTTTCTTCGGCTGCGGTCTAAGGACTGTTGGTTCGTTGGACGTGTTCCGATGATGATCTTCAGGTCGTCGGTGGACTTTTCGCCATTGAGAGAGGACCCTCGGGTTCCTATCTGGGTAGCCTTCCCCGGGCTTCCACACTGTATGTTTGATACCAATACGGTTCTCTCTATCGCATCTGGTCTCGGCACTCCTCTCAGCACTGATCGGGCTACGGCGTCCTTTACTAGGCCGGAAGTAGCCAGGGTTTTGGTTGAAGTGGACGTCAGCAAACCACTTCAACATGAGGTATTCTTCCAACTGCCTGATGGTGTTCGCTCGCAACCAGTTGTCTATGAGCGGAGCCCTCTCTATTATGTTTCATGTGGCCATCATGGTCACGTTGAGAGTGCTTGCGGACGATCTCGAGTGGAGCCTTCTTCAGAGGGAGTTGTTGATAGTCCGACTATCCCCGACGGCCGTTCCCCAGGCGTAGTGCGTGAGGCGGATGACACGGTGAGGGGCCGTGGATCTAGCAGGGGACGTCGGAGGAGACGATCTCGGCGTGAGAAAGGGAAGGGGACACGGTAGGAGTGGAGGCGCGTCGAGGGGCGTGATATTAGCACGGGGACCACGCAGCCCAGATTGCGCGGGAGAGATGATAATCGCACGAATTCCGTTCTGCCATCCTGGCACGTGGGAGAGTCATCTTCGGGCCAGCTGGCTATATGGTCGGATGACGGGCGGCCCATGATGGCGAGACGCAGCGCTCCAGGATCTAGCCTGGATGGACAGATGGGCCCTGAGCGAGGTATTGGTTTTATTGATTTATCGGATCTTCCTATTATTATTCATAGCCAGCTGGGACAGAGGGTTATAGCGGCTGATTCTGACACCGAAGATCGTAGCTTGGTGGTGTGGAAGAAGGCTGGTCACGATCCTTTATCCGTCTGGGGAGATGATCTTGCTCCGAGTGTTGATATGGCCCCTCTGCCCGAGGGTAGACCCTCCACCTCACTCTCCGAGGGACGTGAAGAAGACTGGCAGATGGTTCCTTTCAAGAAGGTGGCTGGTAGGCGGAGGAAGTCGATGGCACCTCAGTCGGATAGACTTCTCCGATCACATGCTTCCCGGGTTAGGCGGGACCCCCAGAGGGTCCATGGTTAAATTCCTTATTTGGAATGTTCGGGGGACGGCGAACAGAACTACTTTATCCCGTCTCAGGTCCTTGTGTAGGACCAACTCTATTCAGGTTCTTGCCATTATTGAACCCAAGGTGATATCCTCTAAACTTCTTTCTTATCGTCTGAGGTTGGGTTTTGATGATAGCTTTTGCAATAATAAGGGCAACCTTTAGAAATTAGCCCCCTTCCATTTAGCCATTTCCCTATATTAGTTAGCCCTTGTTAGATAGAGTTTGCTACCAAGTTGTTAGATATTTGTTAGTTAGGATTGTTAGTAGATGTTAGCTTATATGTTAGTATAAGTTAGGATATGAGATGTTAGATTTGAGAGTTGTCGACCTAGTGGGGTGTGTTTAGTGAGTGTACTAGATAAGTTAGTATCCTAATAGAGCTAGTATGGTTGGATAGTGTTAGGAGAGTGGTATCTCAAGATACCATAGGGTGTCTCATGATACCTTAAGGTAATTTTGAGAGTGACCAACATGGGGATAAGATGTACTGGATGGGCTAGATACCTAGATTTCTGGGTTGATAATATCTAGATAGGTTAGTGTCTAACTACCCTAAGAAGCCTAGGTCAGTCTACCAAGGTTAGGAAGGGTTGCCTTTGTATCGGGGCAAGATATTAGGAATACTTTGTGAAGGGTAATAGGTAAGGTTAAGGTAATTACCTAGAAGCTAAGGTATGAGTCTAAGGTGTTAGGATATGGTTAGAAATTGATTGTCTTGGTTGGTAATGGTTAGGATTAGTACTCTTAGACTAGTTTTGACCTCGGTTGACCATTTTGACCAAAAGTCAACAAAAGTCAACCGAAAGTCAAACTTAGCCTAAAAGTGACTAGAACTTGACCGGACCCAACTAGAGTTGACCAAGGTTGACCAGTTGACTGAAAGTCAATTGTTAGTCAACATTTACCTAGTTTGACCTAGGGTTGACCTAGAGTTGACCAGAGTTGATCAGTTGACCAAAAGTCAACTGTAAGTCAACCTTTGACCCAGATTGACCTAGTTTGACTTGGATTGACTTTCTGTGACCTAGTTTGTTCTAGTTTGGCCCAGTATGACCTAGTTTGGCCCAGTGTGACCTAGTTTGACCTAGTTTGGCCCAGTATGACCTAGTTTGGCTTAGACTTACATATCATGACTAGATTAGCTTTTCTTTCATTATTAAACCCTGTTTTTACTCATGGTATCTCATCTTTAGGTCTGTGATTACTCTGAGCATCTGTTCACCTTATCAGCTCAGGACCACAGGCGAGTACATTCACTGATAATTTTCATTGTCTTGATATTTGCTATATTCGATTCAGTTGTAGTGTCTTACTTGATTTCTGACACGATGGTTCACGGACTAGTATACGTCGGATCCTATCATTAGATGTTGTTCCTGGATTACTTGGTATATTGGTACATTACTCGACTTGTTACCTGTACTTGTATAGACATGGACTTGGGAGCGGGCTTGCCTCCTGCTCTTGAGTCTCGTATCATGACGTGTCATGTTCGGATCCATTATACTATTCGGGGATGGAGAGTTATTAGTGGTTGTGTGATCAAATCCCTACTTGTTCTTCACACTTGTACTTGTTACTTGTTCATAGCTATACCCTTGCCTCACGATGGGTAAAGCCTGACCCTACTTGTTCATAGCTTTCTATGGTGGCCGGCCTGATCCTGCTCCGTTGTACACTTGTTCATAGCCGGTCAGATGGAAAGCCTCATCCTGATTCCCAAGCCGATCACATAACGCACTAATAATTCATGGCACATTTTATATTTACTTTATTACATCATATATCCTACTTAGTTCTGTTCAGGAGAAGGGTTACAACCCCGGTCCTTATTTGGTTTACGGGTTGTAACTTGGCTTCCGGAATAGCTCCCAAGTCATCTTATAAATTATCGTTCTATTTAGTACTCACATCTTGTTATATATTTCTTGTTGATTTTATCTTGTATTTTATTATAATTGTCTCTTATTGAATTTGTCAATTCATATGGAACTGATGTTAGTATTTTTACTTGCTCATTTTTCTGACAGGATAACATTGATATATTACAGATGATTTAGAGGCAGACTGCTCGACCTACTATGTGGTCAGGATAGATGGAGACTTAGGCCAGGACTGTGACCTGGACTAGTATAGCTTAGTTAGGTTTGCCTGGACTGCGATCCAGATAGTATTTTCAGACTGTAGTATTTTATATTATATTTTAAGATTTTGTAATGTGTTTATATCTCTGGGGTTGTGTTGGATCGTGAACTCATTTCCTATTTTCACTTCTATCACATTTTCATTTTGTGCTATCTATCCTAGTTTTATCTTGTGATTGAGTTATGTCATATTATATTCCTACGCACGGAGATGACAGGTTATACTGTTTAGTTATAGTATTTACAGACGACCTATACAGCGTTCTACCACCGATTCTGCGATGTAGGCTGGACTTAACCACTTACTCGTGCCCCTAATCAGGGTACGGGTCGTGACACATTTTTGTGGTGGCCCATGCAGGTCGATGTCGCAATTAGTGCGATCTCATAATGGTGCTCGACTTAGACTACTAATTACGAGCCTGCGACTAGGACATAGGATCTAGGATATGATAGGAGTTACTCAATCACATTTTAGGAAAATTCTAATCTTTTGATTACCATGACAACTCTTCTTGCATTGAATTCAATTGTCCTTCCTTGATATTCCTTATCATGTGCCATATTGATCTCCTTGTTTCAATCTGTCCTCAGATGACGATTACTCGTTATCAGGCAGCAGGACCTAGTATTGTTCCAGACAGGTCCGATCCAGTAGGACCTCCACCCCGGCTATGGGAGTAGCAGTCGAGAGAGCTGTTACCTCAGTTTTTGCCCTTCAGGCGGGAGTAGCAGCGACAGTTCCCGAAGGTCTTCCACCTCCAGCTGCGGGCCCGTCCATAGTCATTCCTGAGACTTTTCTACCGCCACCTCCGCTACCGACGGATGCACAGCAGATGATGGCCCTTCTACAGCAGGTGATGCAGACCCAGAGGGCCCAGGCAGAGCCACAGCAGCATCAGGCTGACGCATCCCACCGCCAGACAGAGGTGCTACGACAGAGTATGGAGAACTCCCACCAGTTGGCGATGGCAGCAGTTGAAAGGGTAGTCTCGGGTACAGTTTAGGGTGCCCCAGTTCAGGAGCAGGGTCAGGAGAGGCCTGACATATGTCAGGATTTTAGGAAGATGAATCCGAGGGACTTCAAGGGTACCGAGGGTATCCCGTATGCAGATAACTGGTTGAAGGACGTTCAGAGGAGCCTAGAGTTAGTAGAGGTTCCGAGGGGACTATGGGTCGCAGCTGCAATGAGTCAGTTCTTCGACATCGCCTTAACGTGGTTTCGTACGGATCCTCGTACATCAGTGAGAGGTTTGACATGGAAGAACTTCAGGGGGCTCTTTAAGGAAAAGTTTTACCCCGATGCGGCTCTTACAGCTCTGGAGGCCCAGTTCGTCGGATTAGTGCATGGGAACTCATCGGTGGACGAGTATGCCGCAGAGTTCTTCCGTTTGAGTTGGTTTACACCAGATCTGATCCAGGATGAGGGGTATAAGGCCTACAAGTTCATGAGAGGCCTTATTCATGCGGTTCGCACTCGTACTTCCGGGCGACACGATGCGACCTTCGAGCAGATACTGATGGAGACGCAGATAGCAGAGGAGGACTTCGGCCTCAAGCCGAAGAGGGGCAGTGACGTTCTTGGAGCGATTTCTAATGCGGGGCCGGCCAAGCGCCCTCAGTTTCAGCAGAGGCAGTTTCAGCAGCAGCCTCAGTTACAGCATCAGCAGGCACCAGCACGTGCCCACCAGCAGTAAGGTCAGGGCCAGAGGCAGGCCATGCAGTGTGCTTTCTGCCGGAAGTCGGGGCACGCCCGGGAGGTTTGCATGATGAGGCTAGGAGTTTGTTTATTCTGTGGAGCTTTAGATCACCAGATGAAGAACTGTGCTGCTCCTGCAGCCAGACAGGCAGGGCAGGACAGAGTACAGCTGGCTAGGGGAGGCCAGCAGGGATGAGCTTTTGCCATGATAGTTGAGGACATAGAGGCAGTAGCAGGGCAGATTGCAGGTTCCAATCTTCGATTCCATTCCCGTATTTGCCTCCTCATAACTGTCTTAAAATTTGATTCTATCTGCTCCTTGTTAATTGATCAATTTTGTTCTGTTATGCTTGTGATATGAATTTGATTTTCCTCAGAGATAACTTGTATGGGCTAGGTCACCTCGATTATAGGATTTTAGAGTCTTCTATGGTCATGTTAGCAGGCATAATGAGGATATATAGTCAGATTATGGACGTATTTCTCGGGTGTGGGAATTTAAGGTTTTCGCGGCCAAGCATGCGGTAATGCAAAAATTTTAAATACCATGATTCTAGAGGTATGTACCTTAGTCGAGGACTCTGTGAATATCGTAGCCTTGCTCACTAGCATGACGAAGATGCTGAGTATCATGATTTTGGACAAACGCATATGATTATCGAAGTGTTGCTAGTAAAACCCTAGAGACTGCTTGACCTAGAGCCTAACCATGTGATTAGGATATTTTTAATATCATTTCTGGCCTAAGGGTATTTTGGTCATTTGACCTCTTTAAATTATTTTGGTATTTATTGCATTGGTGATTGTTAATTTTGACCTTTGATAGGAGTGATTTTGTGTTGTATCGGACACGTATCAGTTTTTATTTACAAGTGTTTGATGTGCTTCAAAGAGATTTTTTTATTATTGCTGAATTTTTTTTGAAAGTATTTGAAAGGGATTGTTTTCTGCATGTATTTTCTGTGATTGCTTTGTTTTAATTTCGAGGACGAATTTTTTTTTAAGGTGGATAAATTTGTCACCCCCAGTTTTCAAGAATAGGAGTATTTTGGTCATTTTTTATTTTAGAATATTTTTTGGATTTATCTTATTATTTAGGATATTATTTTGGGGTTATTTGAGTCAGGTTCGAATTTCAACTCAATCCGACTTGTATCGGGGACCCGGGGTAGCTTTGACTCTAGTGGGACCCATTCATTAGTTAGACATGGCCCACATATGACAATATTTAAGTTAGTATGGTTAGACTAAATATTCATGACTAGGTTAGGTTAATTAGAGTTTCAAACTAGATTAATTTAGCCCCAAACCAAAACCTAATTTTAAGTTGAACCAATAGGAGCTTAGAGGGGGCAATTTGGACTTTGCCAAAATGGGAAAACCACCCATATAGGGCCGGCCACAATAGGGATAGGGATGAGTCATCTCCATTTCATTCTTAGCCACAATTTCTCTCTCCTTTGTTCTTCCCCAAATTTGAGAAGAGCCTCCATTGATTTCATCTCCAAATCAATCATTTCCTCCATCAAAACTTCATCATTTCTTCTCTACTCCATGAAGAGAGGGTGCTAGCCAAGTTTGGGAGGTTTTGGCATTGGTTCGTGTCCACTTGGAGATCCCTTCGTGTCGGTGTCGTATCGGAAGGAGTTCCCTTGGATTTCACCTCCCAGAAGGTAAAATCTATCCTCTATTTCAATCCTACATACATATAGGATTATTTTGAACCAGTAAGAATGACTTCCATGGTTGTGTCTCCATTTGTGTCCATTTCGTGTCCAATTGGAGTTATTAGGAGTGTCCTTGTTGTGCTTTGTGTCCATGTGGGAAACCCCCAATATTGGACACTTGTGTTTAAATAATTTAATACATGTTTTAATATTAGATTTTTTATATGTTAGAGATGTGTTATTGCTTGTCTTTACATTTTTCTCTGTGTATCATAATATATCATAATATATATACAAGTATTTATATTATTGAGTGTATATATATATATATATATATATATATATATATATATATATATATATATATATATATATATATATATATATAATATATATATATATATATAAGAGATTGATAAGCAATAAGCAAAAGCAGCATAAGCAGCAGCAGCAGTAGTTTCAGCAAGCAATAAGCATAATCAGCAGCATAAGCAGTTGCAATAAGCAGCAGCTTATTGGCAGCTTTTTGAGCTTTTTAGCCTTTAGTTTTAATCCATTTAATCCCCTTTTTCCTTTAGAAATTAGTCCCCTTCCATTTAGCCATTTTCCTATATTAGTTAGCCCTTGTTTGATAGAGTTTGCTAACAAGTTGTTAGATATTTGTTAGTAGATGTTAGCTTATATGTTAGTATAAGTTAGGATATGAGATGTTAGATTTGAGAGTTGTGGACCTAGTGGGGTGTGTTTAGTGAGTGTACTAGATAAGTTAGTATCCTAATAGAGCTAGTATGGTTGGATAGTGTTAGGAGAGTGGTATCTCAAGATACCATAGGGTGTCTCATGATACCTTAAGGTAATTTTGAGAGTGACCAACATGGGGATAAGATAGACTGGATGGGCTAGATACCTAGATTTCTCGGTTGGTAATATCTAGATAAGTTAGTGTCTAACTACCTAAGAAGCCTAGGTCAGTCAACCAAGGTTAGGAAGGGTTACCTTTGTATCGGGGCAAGGTATTGGGAATACTTTGTGAAGGGTAATAGGTAAGGTTAAGGTAATTACCTAGAAGCTAAGGTATGAGTCTAAGGTGTTAGGATATGGTTAGAAATTGATTGTCTTAGTTGGTAATGGTTAGGATTAGTGCTCTTAGACTAGTTTTGACCTTGGTTGACCGTTTTGACCAAAAGTCAACAAATGTCAACCGAAAGTCAAACTTAGCCTAAAAGTGACTAGAACTTGACCGGACCCAACTAGAGTTGACCAGTTGACTGAAAGTCAACTGTTAGTCAACATTTGCCTAGTTTGACCTAGGGTTGACCTAGAGTTGACCAGTTGACCAAAAGTCAACTGTAAGTCAACCTTTGACCCAGATTGACCTAGTTTGACTTGGATTGACTTCCTGTGACCTAGTTTGTTCTAGTTTGGTCCAGTATGATCGTGTTTGGCCCAGTATGACCTAGTTTGACCTAGTTTGGTCCAGTATGACCTAGTTTGACCTAGTTTGGCTTAGACTTGCATATCATGACTAGATTAGCTTTCCTTTCATTATTAAACCCAGTTTTGACTCATGGTATCTCATCTTTAGGTTTGTAATTACTCTGAGCATCTGTTCACCTTATCAGCTCAAGATCACAGGCGAGTACATTTACTGATAGTTTTCATTGTCTTGATATCTTCTATATCCGATTCAGTTGTAGTATCTTACTTGATTCCCGACACGATGGTTCACAGACTAGTATACGTCGGATCCTGTCATGAGATATTGTTCCTGGATTACTTGGTATATTGGTACATTACTCGACTTGTTGCCTGTAGTTGTATAGACATGGACTTGGGAGCGGGCTGGCCTCCTGCTCTTGAGTCCCGTATTATGACGTGTCATGTCCGGATCCATTATACTATTCAGGGATGGGGAGTTACTAGTGGTTGTATGATCAAATCCCTACTTGTTCTTCACACTTGTACTTGTTACATATTCATAGCTATACCCTCGCCTCACGACGGGTAAAGCCTAACCCTACTTATTCATAGCTTTCCATGGTGGCCGGCCTGATCCTGCTCCGTTGTACACTTGTTCATAGCCGGTCAGATGGAAAGCCTGATCCTGATTACCAAGCCGATCACATAACACACTAATAATTCATGGCACATTTTATATTTATTTTATTATATCATATATCCTACTTAGTTCTGTTCAGGAGAAGGGTTACAACTTCGGTCCTTGTTTGGTTTACGGGTTGTAACTTGGCTTCCGGAATAGCTCCCAAGTCATTTTATAAATTGTCGTCCTATTCAGTACTCACATCCTGTTATATATTTTCTGTTGATTTTGTCTTGTATTTTATTATAATTCTCTCTTATAGAATTTGTCAATTCATATGGAACTGCTGTTAGTGTTTATACTTGCTCATTTTCCTGACAGGATACCGTTGATATATTACAGATGATTTAGAGGCAGACTGCTCGACCTACTATGGAGTCAGGACAGATGGAGACTTAGGCCAGGACTGTGTCCTGGACTAGTATAGCTTAGTTAGGTTTGCCTGGACTGCGATCCAGATAGTATTTTCAGACTGTAGTATTTTATATTATATTTTGAGAATCTGTTATGTGTTTATATCGCTGGGCTTGTGTTGGATCCTTAACTCATTTTCTGTTTTCACTTCTATCACATTTCCATTTCGTGCTATCTATCCTAGTTTTATCTTGTGATTGACTTATGCCATATTATATTTCTCCGTGCGGAGATGACAGGTACCCTTATACTGTTTAGTTGTAGTATTTACAGACGACCTATACAGCGTTCTACCACCGATTCTGCGACGTAGGCTGGACGTAACCACGTACTCGTGTCCCTAATCAGGGTGCGGGTCCTAACAATTATTCTCCCACTTGCTCACATTAATTTTGGGCAGAGAGAGAGACTAACTGAGAAGGAGAGAAAACGATCAACACTGACTGAAACATCACCTCTTTCTCGGTTCAATGATCCATTGGAGAAAGAAAAAAGGGAAGAGAATCAGAGAGACGGAGAGGAAATAATAATAGAGAGAGTGTAAGAAAATTTAGAGAGCAAGGAAAAAGAGAAAGCATTTGAGCTAGAGGAAAAGAAAGAAGAGAAGGGAAGAGGAAGACGAGGAGGGAAGATAAGAGCGAAAGGGGAACAGTGGATATCACAAGAGGAAGGAAGTTGAGAGGGACAGATATCGGTGCAGTGGGGTGGCACTCGCTTGGTGGTTAGTGAGGCGTGCTCAAGAACGGTAGGCGGCGAGAGGGATGCGGTATAGCAAGGGGTCCACCGGCGTTGGTTGCCGGCGCTGAGCTCGTCACCGTCGGCTCGAGGTACGGTAAGCGGAGGAGGCTGTCACCGACGGTCATGGCTTCGGAGGTAGGCTCGTTGGCGGAGGTCCTGGAGCGACAAAGATGCAGATCGGCGTGGAGGAGCGGTCACGAGTCAGGCGAAGGTTAGGGTTTCCCTTTCTTTTTTTTGGTGTGGCGATGGTGCTTGGTGATGACGCTGGTTATGACAGTGGTTGTAGTGCTAGCGGTGATAATGGAGTCTCGGGGTGATGATGAGGATGGGAAGACGGTTGGTGGTGCAGGGTTTGGTTATGGAGTAGGGGCTATGATAGTGGTCATGGGTGGTCTGGGCGAGGTGGTGGTGGAGGGTTCGGGTGATGGTGATGAACCGGAGAGGGGACGTCGATGGTGGTGTAGACGTTGGGCCGAGGTAAGGCAGCGGGCCGAGGAAGACAGGGTGTTGGTGGTCTCGACAGCCATGGGTGGCGGCTGTACCCCGGCGTGGGAATTCGCGGGGAGAAGTTTAGGGTTAGGGTTAGGTTTAGGGATTATGTGTCCTGTGAGACACATGATTGGGTGTCCGTGTCCGAGGTTGTCGGTGTAGTGTCCTGCTTCTAGCGGTTCACTATGTAAGGCTTGTGGCTTGATTAACTTGGTCGAAACTGAGTATTGGGGAAACTTACCGTCGGCATTGAATCTATCATGGACAAATGCCTAAGAACCTTTCCAACTAATGGATTGGTTTCTCTTGAAATGAGTCCAAGAGTTTTCTCTGGATGTTTTACTGCTGGTTTTGCTGCTTGGTTTTGATGGATGCTTTTCTGATGGTTTTCGATGATTTGATTCTTGCCCGTTTTTATCGATTTTTATAACATTCATTCTTGAGAATTCTGAGAGAAAGGAACATAACGAGACGGGGTATTAACCAAACTTTTGGTGCCATTACAGACGGACGCGTGACGGAAGGCTAAGTGAACAAGTGTTCCTCTCCCTCTCGACAATTCTCTAATTGGTGAGTGTGGATTCTCTGTGGTGATTTGTCCCTCTCGCTACTCCTTCATGCCAACTAAATGATTCTTATGTTGCCTTGCTACATCCGTTGATCGATAACTTGATGCTAATGCCACAAGTCAATACCACTAAGAAGCTAGTGATATAAACATTAAATGAATCGGTTATGTGCTAAAAACTCTGCTAATGATTGAATTGCCACATGAACATTGAAATGATGCTTGTCCCTATGAACATTAAAATGCTGCGATGAAATAAACATTGAAATGAAATGAATTGATGCCTGAAATGATGGATATGAAATGCTGGAAAATGAATATGTTGTCTCTTTACTTTCAATATTACCATGCATTGTATGCTTATCGAGTCGTGCACGCATTCACATGGTCATGGACAACTTGTGCACAAGGTTTGAGATAGTTTCTCGAACGATACCCAGGGCGCTGGGACCAATTTGGCCTAGGAGGAACCATAACGTGCTTTAGTAGCACGGGTTATGCGAGGCATCCTAGAGGCTAGCCACCTACTTTGATGTCATCGCATAGCTGGTTTTGCGAGGCATCCTGGAGGCTAGCTTCCTACCTCAATGTCATCGCATTACCAATGAAGTCCTATATGGAAAAATGTTTGTATGGTTTAACAACGCCAGTAGCCATGTAATCAGAATGCATGCTAACGATTGTCTTATGCAGGGGCGGTAAATATTATTATTATCCTGTATCTTATGCAGGAAAGCTGGATTCGGATGATGGTAAAGTAGACAGTTGTTTTCATATAATATCATGTTGCCAAAATTGTGACTTACTATGAATGTTGCATGTCCCTAAAAATCTCATGATTTAAAATGCTTGTTATTAAATACAAATATTGGTTTAGCTGAGAAGGCCAAATGGGCTCATCAGCGTATTTTTATAATATGGTGACCCCTCCTCCACAGGTACTGGAGAAGGCTTGGGCGCACTTCTGAACTAAGGCTTTTGAGTTGCTGTTATTTTCTTTCAAGTTACTTTCAATAAAGATGCACAAAGTATTGCGGAGCTTTCAAAGATTGTTGCTTAGATTTCAAAAGTACTAAAGGAGCATGATGTATGAAACGAGAAGTTATTTCATGGCAGCCTATCAGTTGTTTTTCTTTTCATGAATAAATGTAGCCGAAAATGGCATTTCAAGAAAAGTAGTATCTTGCTACAATTATCAATAAAATAAATATTTCTTCATATTCTGCGTACTCAATGTCTCTGCAAATGTGGCTTATTTTCAAATGTTTCAAAACGACACAAATGTGCACGTTCTTGCCTTGTACAAGTGTAACTCCAGACTTGTACGGCATCACGCCTTAGCGATGATGAACGATTCGGCGTGAATCAAAGCAAAGCGAACGATTCCCCGAATCGGGGCGTGACAAGTTGGTATTAGAGCGCGGTTTCAATTCCTCAGATTTTGAAAATGTTTTCAAATGGAAGTCTTGATGCAAAATTTCTCGGTTGATGGTGTCGATAGCGCTGGCATAAAATAATATTCCATACAATAAGTCCTAAGTCCATAAATATTTTATGAGTGCTAATAGAATTATTTTTGTTGTAGAATGACCAAGGGTGATAGCTCAAAGACGGCCTCATCGTCTGACCCAATGGAGAAGTTAATGCAACTGATGGAGGCTCAGAGGAAGCAGAGCAAGACATCGACAGCTTCAGGAGCAACTGCAATATCAGTTTTAGGAGCAACTGGATGCTCAACAGAAACAAGTAGACAATTTGACTCAGATTGTCACTTCGCTGAAGGCCGATCCCAATGTTTCTGCAGCGGTCGCAGCGATCGAGACAGTAACAGTATCGACGGAGAAGCTCGAAACACCGACACGAAAGAGGTTAAGCTTTAAGTTCTCGGACTTTAAGAGTTGTAACCCACCTAAGTTCAACAGAAGGGCGGAACCGAATGAGGTATTGGATTTCTTGAATACATTGGAGTCTACTTTCGAATGTTGGACATACAGGGCAGTAAGAGGGTAGAGTGTTCCGCTATACAACTTCGTCTCATGGCCCAGGAACGGTAGACTTCGCAAGGACAGGCACTTTGCAGTAGTAGTCTGGATATGAAGATATCATGGGAGACCTTCAAGCAGGCCTTTATTACACAATTCATTCTGCCAATTGTTCGTCGGCAGAAGGAAAAGGAGTTCTTAGCGCTCCAACAAAGCTGTATGTCGGTAGATGATTATGAAACAGAGTTACTGAAAAGAGTCGCTTTGTCGGGTACATAGTATCCAACGATGTTGCCAAACGGGAAAGATTCATGTAAGGCTTGAATAAAGGCCTACATCGCGATGTGCTGCGTCGAAAGTATACGTCTTACAGGGAGGCATACAAAACAGCTCTCAAGATGGAGAAATTCCATCTGCCAGTTAGTCGCTGGACAACACAGGGCAATCAAGGCAACAATAATCAGAAACGACCTTGGTCTACTGGAAGAAATGATGCGCCTAAGCGTCCGAATATAGGTGATAACAGAGGGCCTCAGCAGTTGTCGCATTGTAACACATGCAACCATTGGGGACACAGAACTGAAGATTGTCGCATTACATGCTTCAAATGTGGAGGCCACAATCATAAGTCGTGGGATACAAGTCTAGGGGAGGGAATCAGTATCCTCCTCGTGGACAGAATAATAATCAGTATCTTAGGCAGTATAATAATCAAAATTGTGGCCAGCCTAACAATCAGATCTGTGGTCAAGCGCCACTAGCCTTACCAGCTCCAACTGGGAATGCAGCGAATCAGCAACAGGGTGCACAAGGAAGAGTTTATGCTCTAACTCAAACAGAAGCTCTTGCCTCGAAGAATGTTATAACATGTATGTTACTGTATAAAGACATACCTGCCTGGGTGTTATTTGATTCTGGCGCTACTCATTGCTTTATATCGTCATACTTTGCTATGGAAAATAAATTATTTATGACCCTGTTAAAGATGGCCCTTTGTGTTAGCACTCCTTCGGAAGTAGATATGCCTGCAGCTTTGATTTGCAGGGACGGCTATATCAGTATTGGAGGAAAGACCCTATCATTGATGATATAGTACTCGAGATCAAAGAGTACGACATCATCTTGGGAATGGACCGGCTCAGGCCTGTCATGCGACAATCGACCGTGCAGAGAAGAGAGTTGTATTTTGCTTACCCGAAGAAATGGAGTTCTCTTACTTGTGCGGCTCGACGTGTCACGACCCGCACCCACCGTGAGGGTACGAGTACGTAACAGCGCCCAGCCTATGCCGCAGTGTCGGCGGTAGAACGTTGTTCTAGGTCATGAACTATAACTACATAATATAAATACTCTCCATAAGGAGGCCAACACAAAGGTACAACTCAATCACAATCTAAGGTAGAATATAGAATGATGGAAATAGATAAGAAATCCTCAACTGAGGTACAGCAGAAAGAAATAACAAAGTCTCAATATCTCTAAAATATACAACTCTGAAAATAAGACAACAGCTAAACATGAAAAGAAAGGACAGTCTAAGCTATCTACACTATCCAAGGTATCATCCTGAGCAGCTGCCTGAACCTCCCCAGGGGTCCAGGTCGCGAGTGTCAACTAGGCAAACTCCAAGTAAGGGTGCATGGTTCCTCATCATCCTCTGTAAAATTTTCAACAGGTCCAGTCAGGACGGAAGCGAGCACAAAATATCTCACGCAGTTCATATCATGTTAGGAAATATAAAGTATGCAATAGAGTAAGGTACATGAAACGCTGAAAGAAGAATGTATATGAAAAACAGTAGAAATTTGATAACAGGAAATATCTATATATGATAAGTAAGAACTGTAAGCCTACTGTGATTTACAGTACAATATGGTTATGTAAACGATCTAGGAAAATGCAATGGTAACTCCATTGTACGTGGGTGTACAATAGACATATACAATAGTTATACAATCTTGTACAATAGGATTTGAGTACATAACCAATTCTACTCCCCCTCCCTAATCAATACACAAGGATCCACTCCAGTTACGTTATCATAGTGTACAATGTTATACAATGGATGTACAATATTATACAATAGATGTAAAATGTTATACAATAGTTGTACAATATTATACAATAGTGTACAATGGTCTATCCCTGGGACTCATGTGATACTGAGAGTACAATATGCACAAGGAGTATATAAGGATATAGGTATTCAATAAATACAATATGGAAGTGAAACGTACATCACAATATGTATCTAGTGAATACAAGGGGATAACATCCCAAAAGGAGATCCATATAGTACCAATCCGTGATAACAATCGTGTCAGCATCAAGTACAGTAATCTAGAGCAAGAATATAAATCCAGACAAGTATGAAACGGTCAGAGAATGTACTCGCCTGGTATCTGAATGTCTGAAGTAAATATACTGTCCGAGATGAGGTACCTGACTCCTAGTTAGAGCAACACAAGTCAAGATGTATACATGGGATGATAAATGTAATCTACGATGCGTCTGTATGCTGTCTAGGTTAAAATAGACTAAAGTCAACACTTGGTCAACTCCAGTCAACTACACCAGTCAACTAGGTCAACTAGGCCACTCCTAACCCCAGCAAGTCTAATAAGTCTCACTAGGCCTAACCAAGCCTAGTCTAGCAATCACACACCAATCACAAGGCTATACAAGCCAACACAAGTCACACATCAAGATACATCACTATCATGCATATTCGATATTATATTTATATATATATATATATATATATATATATATATATATATATAAGAGAAAGGAACTAACATGTAAAGCTATGTGTGTGTGTGAACATGGAGGTGTACATGAAAAGAGAAATCAACACTAGTTATGAGTTTACACTACACATGGCACAAAGCTAACCCATCTACATTACACATGTATTATACTTAACATGCATGGCTACAAGTATACATCTATATACATTAGAGTAGAGACTATTTAAGTTATAACTAACATGCATCTATACTTTACATAAATCTATATATATTATAGCAATCATTTAGAGAAGGGTTACATGGCATGGTGGTTGATATAGAGTGGGGTGTCCTTGTGCAGAGGGTGAAGTTCATTCTCAGTTTAGCTCCACATTTACATATAAACTAAAGTGAGCTATCCCATAAACTGGTGTAACTAACCACATAAAATGAACCATGTTATCTGAAATCTGCCATTAAGCCAACATCCCATATGCATACAGCTCATGCATTGTCTAATACTGAAATTAACTAACATTTCGAATTAAGGGGTTGAAGGTTAACATTACATTCATAGACATTCTACTATATTGAAAACTGAAATTGGCTTGGCAATAGAAAAAGGAAGGTATATATGCTTACATGGACAGTTCAGTGTTCGAACAACCTAAAATGAACTAACATTCAATCTAAATATCAGCTATGCATTGGTTCTATGTCTACATATGAAATCTGATATTGCATTTATAATATTTATACATTATGCATTCATATCTATCATTACATATATACCTTGCATTTATATCTAGTATTCATTATATACTTTCATGCATGCATTGTATATCATTCTTTCATTCATGCATTGCTTACATATATTACATTAATTGTATTCCTACATGCTTGCATTCAACCATATATATACATTAATGTAAAGAGGATATATATCATTTTATTCATCTAACATATCATGCATTACATACTCTATATTCATTTAATATCCATACTACATAGGCTCATAGGTTACACAAAATGCATATATCGTATAGTCACTCTTTTACTTAAAACCAATACTGTACCAATTGGGCATTCACTAAATTCTAGGATTAAAGTATGTTGTAGTACTTCATGTTAGCTTTCCGAAACTTCAAACGGATCGCATTTTCGTGTCCGGAAGCTCCCGGAATCGCAAAAATACCGAAACACGTTCGTCTTTCGTACAGCTAACACTCAAATAATTCTATAGAAAGTTACAGAAAGAATTTGGCTTATTAAAATATATATTTGGAAAGCAAACTTTGATACGGTTCTTTTAAAAAAACGGAAGATAAATCGGAGTTTTAAGCTAAAAGTTATGACATTTCTAAGTTGCTATTGCTACTAAAAACGTAGATAAAAATTATGACGAATTTGGATAGTTTGAGATAAAAGAACACAAGTATATAACATAATATATCAAGAACTCACTCTCTACATTAATATATATATATATATATATATATATATATATATATATATATGAGACACTATAGAACACATCTCCAATACAAAAATATGAGATTAAACATGTAATAATTCATTCATACATAACAACAACACATAGTGTGTCCAAATTTGGGGTTTTCCCACATGGACACAACCACAACACAAAGGACACTCCTATGACCTCCAAATGGACACGAAATGGACACAAATGGAGATACAACCATGGGAGTCATTCCTATGGGTTCAAAATAGACCTATATGCATGAGGAAATGAAAAGGAGAAGGGATTTATACCTCCCGGTAGATCGAATCGAAGAAAAGCCTTCCCGGAGCGACACCGAAACGTAGAGATTCCAAAAGGACACGAACGAGCTCCGAATCCTCCCAAACTTGGGTAGCTTCCTCCTTGGCTAGAATGGAGAAGGAAAGAAGAAGATTTTGTGGCAAAATGGAAGGATTTTGTAGAGAAATTGCTAGGGATTGCTCTCTAGAAATTTGGGGAAGAACAAGGGAGAGAGTGTGTGGATGAGAATAATGAAATGAACTTGAGCCTATCCTCTCCCAAAGTGGCTGGCCATATGGGGCTATTTGTCCTATTATGGTAAGGTCCAAAATGCCCCCACTAACCTATTCTATTAGTATTAGGAAAGGGCTAATTGGTTGGGGCTAAATTAGTCATTCTAAAGTCTCTAATCACACTAACCTTATCCGTAATAATTAGTCTAACCTCTGACTAAAATATTTCTATCATGTGGGCCATGGCTAACTAATGTGTGGGTCCACTAAAGTCAACACTACCCCCGGGTCCCCGTTTTAAGTCGGATTGAGCTGAAATTCGAACCCGACTCAAATAACCCCAAAACAATATCATAAATAATAAAATAAATTTCAAAAATACAAAATGTCAAAAATACCCCTGTTCCTGAAAATTGGAGGTGACAAATTCCTCGAAATTAAAACCAAACAATAGTAAAATGTCAAAATCACAAGTCATAATTTTAAATAGTTTAAAAATGATTAAAAATCACCAAAAATCATAATATGAAATAATTATCAATAAATAATAATTATAATTATAAAATTTTAAAATTACCTTCATCTGGAAAACTGGGTGTTATACGATGTCCAAGGGAGCGATGGTGATATCGGCAGTTACAGCAAGGCATATGCTATATTCGGGGTGTGAAGGGTACCTCACTTTTGTTCGGGACACTCGGGTAAAGGGTGCAGACTCGGGTGAAACCGAAGTCGTAGCAGAATTCCCTGATGTGTTCCCACACGAGATACCTGGAATGCCGCCGGATAGAGAAATTAAATTTATAATTAGTATTTTTCGAATACTCGCCCGATATCGAAGGCACCATACAGGATGGCTCTGACAGAACTGAAAGAATTTAAAAGTACAACTACAAGAGTTACTGGACCGTGGATACATTTGTCCAACTATATCACCGTGGGGAGCTCCGGTATTATTAGTAAAGAAGAAGGACAGGACGATGCGGCTATGCATCGACTACCGTGAGCTCAATAAGGCAACTGTTCGGAATAAGTATACATTGTCGATGATAAATGATCTGTTCGATCAACTGAAATAACGTGTAGGCAACTCTAAGAGGGGGGTGAATAGAGTTTGTGTCAATAATCACCAAATAAAAATTAACTCTATATCACCTCTACAAAACAACTATCAAGATAGTAATTAAATCAGAGAGAAATGCGGAAGTAAATAAAGATCAGAAGAGCATTCGTAGACAAAGCAGTTTTAATCTGGTTTTCTTCGTGGAGGACTAGTCCAGGCCTGAGAACTCTAGCCCAGGATTGAAATCCACTATTTGTGAAATAGTGTACAACCACGAGCCTTTACTCAGAAGAGCACGCTAACTTCTTACATATTCGTAGTCGACGAAGCTTGGAATTGTCCAAGTGACTTTTCTTTCACTCTTGCACACAACTTCTAGTTGATATCGCACTAAGCACCTTCGACTAAGGAGAGTTGTGGCATAGGAGATACGGAAGAATGAGGCTTTGAGTAGTAGAGCTTAGAAAGCTCGAATATTTAAAGGTGAGAGATTATTTGAAATAAGAGAATTCAAGCTCAATTTACACTACTCTGGGGAGGCAGAGTTCGACCTGAATTCTGCCCTAAGAATTCAAATTTTTGAATGTTGGACAGCTTGTACCAAGCAGGCCCTAAAAATCAGGGTGCTAAAAATCAGGAGGCAGTGTTCGGCCTGAACTTTGTCTCTCTTTGGACAGAAGCTCTCATTGGGCTATGGTAGTTTGGTTTGGTTCAGGAATTGGTCTATTTGTATGGTAGAGATTAGAGAGATATGTCTAGGGGTTGAGATGACACAGTGCGACTCAACGTACACATTCACCTAGACTCAATAAATTGAAGATTATAGACTTGGAACAAATAGAAAAACCAAGAGCCCTTTGATGACACATTTCTTCTGATATTTGAGCATACCTGAAGACGTCTTTTTTATAGCAGTCGTCCAAAGATAAATAGATCTAGAAATCTGAATACCTTTCGGGGGCTTCGCCCCCGAACCCCCGACGGGGGGCGCTGCCCCTCGACCCATGTCCGCTGACCGGACAGCGGAACCCCCGATGCGAGGCCCCGGATAGGTCGCTAGGCGGTTCAGAGAAATCTTTTTGTATGACGTCGTCTTTGGTCCATCATTAATTCTTTATTGTCTATGTCCTGGTTTGATCATGTTTGATCATGCTTACTGCATGTCTACAAATACATGTTAGGCGAGCAAAATATGTTGTAGTACGATACAAGCATGGCAATATGATATAGGACAATGCTAAGTTTAAGTAGCAACATAGTAGTGAGTATATGAATATTAGTGACATCATTATGTTAAATTTAACTGATTAGCCATATTCAAAAACACGTTGTAATCATTGGGCTAACAATCTCCCCCTTTTTTATTAAGGCAAATCGGTTAAGTTTAAGACATATACGATAGATGCATATATCACTAATAAACACATATTACTAAAAGACTGTGTGCGAACTTAAACTTATTTCTCCCTCTTTGACACGATCAAAAAAATAAGCTCCCCCGTAATAATAGATAAATCGAACTCAAGCATAAGTAAAGGAGGAAGGCATAGACAATCATGATCAAGATATACTTAAATGAGGAACAATGGAAGAAGTGTGTAAAGACAAGTATAGAAACTACATACCAAATGTAGAGTGCCAAATAGACAATAGCTTGTCAAAACACAGATAGTTTGTAAAAAAATTGAAAATAATTAATAGATAGTTTACCAACATGAAATCCAAGAAAGACATCCAAAAATATAGTATGATATGAAATATTGCTCTAGTTTTGGAAGAGAATTATGAAATAAAGGATTTCAGTCAAAAACCATGGGGATTAGATAATTGTAAAACATAGATATCAAAGAAGAAAGATACCAATTGAGATATTGAAATATATATCAATTGAAATAAATAAACTTGAAATATTGATCAATGAAACTATGATAGTCACAATTGTCCACAGATAAATAGTGGAACAAAATAAAGGAATGATCAATATAAAATAGAGCAATTGATATAAAATGATCTCATTATTTGCAAATCTATTTGCTTATCCAAAATTCAGGCATTTGAACTCAATTGCCTTATCATGCTATATGAATACCCTTTAGATAAATATGAAGGTAAAAAAACTTGAGAATGAGAAATTCAGTCGACTTGAATGCTCCCCCTCAAACTATTACCAATATAGATAAAATCATGAATTTTGGGTAAGTCCTCAACAAGGAAAGCCAAATCAATTAAGCATACAAGGAAAGCCAAATCAAAGAAAGCACAATAGTCATCAAGATAAGATACGAAAGTTAATATTAATGAGATGACTCATATAAAAGAGAGAGATAATATGATGAAAACAATTGCATATACTCTCATAAACCTTTCACAAAATAACAGTATCATAACCTCAATCACTAATATATAAATAATGATAAAAATATGGGTCAATGATGAACTAGGTATACGACATATTAAAGGGTATAAATGAATTGTACCAATTTATTTGCTCTCCCTTAAAATATGCGTATCTAGTTCCAAAGCACTTATAACATAAAAAAAATGCATATAAGGCTATAAGATCATCATAAAATGAATAATATCATCTTTAGTTAAGAAGAGATATCCAATTAATAGCCAAAATAATATTCCAATTAAGCACATCTAATCAAAAGAGACATACATTAGCCTATAGAAGAATTAAATATGACATATCAATGCATGTTACCTTTTGAGAAGAAGGTCATCATGAAAAGAAATAAGGTCCATTTAAAACAATCATGATGAGAATCACAATATAGCAAAAAATTAAAAGTCAAAAATAATGTCCATGATTATCTAATTAAGAAATGAATCAACCAATTTATTACTTTGCATGAACTATGTATGTTTTACCACATATATACCCATCAACGGGTAACAATCCAACCTTGCTAAGAGAAACAAATGAAGTTCAAATAGCAAAGAGCATATGTGATAATCCATGAGTAGTCAAAGTAGAGTAATAAACTAACTCGATAACCACATAATTATATAATATAGGACTACTCAACCATTAGGATCATTTATCAATAACATTAAACATGATCCAACGAATCTCATCAAGAGAAAATTCAAAATCCATATTTATAATAAAATCTTACAAATTGATGAAAAATATGGAGAAAAAGTCAATCTCATTTAAATGATTGCAAATTTATTCCAAAGAAATGATAATATGATAAAATTATGACTCAAAAGATGAGAGAAATTTAAGAGATGCTTACCAATGACTAGTATGGAAGGAATTTAAAGCGATAAATCACAAACCTCAATGGAAACAGGATTAAATAAAAAAATTGTCGACCTAATTTTAGAGACCAAACATATGTATCTAAAATAGAATACAAATCTCATCAAGAAAATTCATAAATCATGTTTTTGTAAACTAGCATATTACATATAGATTGAAATTCAAGAAGATAGCTAGATGAGTGAAAGTGAACAAAAATTATGTAGCTTAACAATACATCGCAAATAATCAAGCTACATAACTAATTAAGATTAATGAGGTAGGCCATTAATAGGATAAATGTGCTCATTAATCTTAAGTCACTAACACTAAAAATACATGCTTAAGCATAGAGTTCACAATACGGGTAATACATTTTGAATGATCAAAATGATTTATACACTCTTTGATGAGCAAGGATAAGAGCAAGAGGATAACTTAAATAAAAGAATTATGCTCTTCTCAAAATGAGGCTAAAAGGATATTTATGAAAACACAATGAAACAAATCTCTTTGCCAAGTATTGAGGTTAACTGAAGATAATAAAATAATAGATCGATCTAGAGAATGCAAAATATTATAGCCATTATGAAATAAGTGTATTCTCTAGAAATGAAAAATCTCAACACATAAGCTCAAACTACAGTAGCTAAGGACATGAGAAGTATGATATCAATTACATGTATTCTCATGTGTTACACAAACATCATTGAGCAATAATAATAAAATATTTATAGCTAGATATGATGATGTATTCTGGAACTTAGGGGTGGATTCCAGAACTAGATAATGGTTGCAAGTAGACCTTAATAAATCTTAAGTCTATAAAGTATTGATCACTTTGGGTTAGCTGTAGGGGCCAGTTCCCAGCTAGCGGTAGTCCGAAGACTAGTATACCGTGTCGCTTCAGGCTATTTACACATGTATGACAGAAGGACCCTTTCGGCTTGTTTCCAAAATGTTCTTTACTTTTAAGGATTTAGATTTAAAGGAATATATGCAGTATCATGAAACAACATCAAAATCCAAAATCCCTAAGTATAAGAAAGGTATATACCCAAATAATAATGAAAGAATGATCATCAAAATTTTCTAAGAATATTTTCAAAACAAACATTTTAATAATGCATTTATGGAGATAAATATATAGCAGATACATGCTCAAAATGTGCACTAATAAGTACGATGATTTTAACAAGTAAGGTAAAGCACAAAATTAAGCAATTATTAAAAGAACTTCCATAAAAGTCGTGAACAAGACACTAATAAACATTTTCTCTCAACATTCTAACTTAAAGGTATTTGAATAAATAAATATCAACATTTGGAACACATAGATAAAACTATATATATATATATATATATATATATATATATATATATATATATATGTATATATATATATATATATATATATATATAGGCATACATGAAAATATACAAGAATCAAGTAGAAGACATGTATCCATAAAGTCAACCAAAAAAAAAGCCAAGAAGATATCATCAAAAGAAGGCTTTAAGAAAGAAGCTAATTGATTCAGGAAAAGGTAACAAAAATTTGATCAAAAGAATCAATAGCTAAAGTATGAGGTAAGCACAAGTATGAATAGATACTCTTCAAAATAATATGAATTTTGAGCTTAACTCATATTCCCACATAAAGATATTTATACAAAAATAGATATCAATATAGGAAATACATGAACTACATAGAAATAGAGATAAATATAGTCATGTATAAATAAACTTTATTAGGCTAAGACATAATTGATTCTCAAGAGGATAATCAAAATAAAATATGAGAATCTATAATGAAAATATTATGCAAGCACAAGATTAAAAAAAGTATAAGTATATACTTATCAAGTGATAAGAAGCTTGTGCATATATTCACAAAAACCGATTAAAGTAAAATATGACATTAAAGAGAAACCGGTAAGAAGTAATTATCTTAGAAACTTTAAAAATGGAGAGTCAAGCTATAAAACAAAATTCAAGAATCAAGCTCCTATGAACTAGAGTGATATGCATGCTTTATAAATAAAGAAAAAAGAATAGCAAGCATGCATATGTAAATGTGTCACACTAATAGAAAATGAGTGATAAACTACATAGTGTGAAGTAATCATTTAAGCTAAGTAACTAGTCATGCTAGATAAAAGAAATAATAAGAAAATTAACTAAGCATGCTAGTATTATATCTCACATTGATTTATATAATAAGCAACTAAAAGATATCAATGTGAGCTAGTAGCAAGACATCGAGAGAAATATGCTAGATTCAACAAATATAAACTATTTAAAGAGAATCGTTTAGCATGTTACCAAAGTGGCTCTAGTGGCCACACTTGTGTTGGTACAATTGCTTGAAAGATAATCTTTGAGCTTTGCAACCACCAACACGCTTCCTCGGTACTATGTCATGATACAAGAAGCTTCACCTACAATATTAGACGAAGACTTTGGTATCCAAATAAGCTTAGATCCACATTTGTTAGATTTAGGGACCCATATACTTTTTACTCTAGCAAGAACTCCTACGAATAGGACAAGTTACACTCACGTGTCCAATACGAGAGCACTAGAAGCACCTAATACTAGTGTGTGCATATGTATCGAAATGAGCATGATTATGAACATGTGACATACTAGAATAATGAATATCTCTAGAGTGAGCATGCATGGATTTGGTCTTAAGAATATCATGTTATAATAGCAAATCATTATGCAAACAAATAAGAGAATCAAATTTAGCATTTAAAGCATAATTCTCTTTTTCAAATAAAGCAATTCTAAAAATAAAATCATCATTTTATTTCTTCAAAGAGTCAATAGAAGAATCATGCAAATGATTTAGCTCATGTGTTTGCCACTTAAGATCTTCTATTGATGAGGAAAGAGATTTGATTTTAAAAATTAAAGTCTCATTCAAAAACTTTAAAGAAATACAAGATGAGTTTTGAGAATCAAGTCTAGATAATAAATCATTGTTTTCATTTCTCAAAACCTCATTAGATTCTTCTAAATGTAACCTTTTCTGAAAGTTCTTCATTTATAGAATGAAAAGCCTTAACAATCTTTAAGGATTGGTTAGCCATGGCTTTCTACTTAGAGACGGGCAGTTCTTGTCACAATTTTGGATTAGTCTACAATCAGCATTGGGAACAAAGTTGAATTTTAGTTCAGCATATCATCCGCAGACTTATGGACAGACGGAAAGAGTAAATCAGATCCTTGAAGATATGTTAAGATTGTGCATGCTCGATTCGAAGACAAATTAGGACGCACATTGTAAGCCCCTATTTTTCAAATTTTAGTTAAATTAGTGTTAATTAATTTTTAATGTCATTTATGGCCTTAAAATAATTATTTAAATTTTTAGGAATTTTTTTAGAATTTTTAAATGATTTTTAAATGAGTTTTATATATTAAAATATCAATTTGCAATTTTCTAAAATGTTTTTAAAGCATTTTGTAATTTATTAAATTGTTTAGATATCAGTTTACAAATTCCTATTTGTTCATGCAAATTTTATTTGCATATAATAGCTGCGGGAGGGGATTTGCAAATTGTATTTACATATGGCTACTGATTAGGGGCCTAGTTGTAAAACCTAGAAATCTAGGGACTGTTTTGTAAAACAGTCGTCACCCCCCCCCCCCCGACCGACCAGCCACCTGGCCCCGACAACCCGGCGGATATTTTTCCATTTTTTTCGGCCAACCACCGCCTCAAAAATGCCTATAAAAACCCCCCTTCGACCCCCCAGTCAAAACCCTAGCTCTACCCACCACCACGACCACCGTAGCCCTTCATCTCCGGCGAAAACCTTAGGTTCTAAACCCTAACTCCGGCGTACCCTAGCGCCGCCCCACCGTCCATCGTCGCCAGTCGCCACCACCGTCCATCGTCGCCAGTCGCCACCACCACCGTTCGACTCGCCTTGTCAAGCCGACCCCAGCGCCACCCGACCGCCCTGACCACGACCGCTCCTCCGCCCAGTCGCCACCCCAACAGCAGCTCGACTTCGGACACGTATGTGTCAGTGTTATTTCTGTGTCATTTTTGTGTCTCGATTTCACGTGGACGACTCGTCAGGACACGGGCAATCTTTTGGTAAGTTTGGACACGGCCGAATTATTTCGTGCGTGTCGTGCTAAGTTTGGACACAAGACACTGTGTCATGTTCCTTAGCCGTGTCCCTAACTGTCAGGACACGGTATAACTTAATGGGTCGGATTTGTTTCTTTAGCGGGTTAAAAACCCATTATTAATCGAACTCCTTAAGTTAAACCCGAGCCCCACCCTGACAGCAAGCCCGCTCAGGCCCACTGGCCAGCGGATGGGGCTCTAAGTCTTCACCCTCTAAACAGAGGGCCGAGTTCGAGCCCTCTGTTTGTTTTCTTTGTGTTTCTTGTCTTTTTCTTTTTCTTTTCTTTTCTGTTTTATTTATATATTTATATATATATATGTATATATGTATATATTAGTATATATATATATATATATATATATATATATATATGTATATATACTGTATATTAGCTATAATTTTGTATATGTATATATATCTTTATAACTAGTAAATTTATGTATATATTAGTTAGTGTTTATATACATATGTGTATATATGTATATATTTTTAGATGTATATATATTATTATATATATACAAATATATATATGTATACAATAATTATATACATATATATGCCTTATAAAATTAAGTATTTTTCCTTACATATATATATGTACTTTTAAAAACATATGTATGCATATTTTCACAATGCATAACTTTACCTTATTAAAATATTAATATTTATTTTTGTATTTTTAGTATATTTAAATTACTGCAACCATTTGGTGTCCAAACCTAGCATGGGTATTTGGGCTCAAATATGTTTTCACACATTCAAGACCTGTACAAGTCATATTGGACTTGATTCATGGCCTTGGGTCCTGTATTTGAACTTTGGTTCAAATTATATACATGGACAAAATACGCAGATAATTAATTATTGTGTGCAATGTTGTTTTTGATTTTCTAAAAATACTCAAAGTATTGCTAAAATTATGGAAAAATAGTTTTTAGATACTGTGTTAAGTTGGCTAATTTAGTATAATTTTTGTAGTATTTAGTTTACTGTTTTGCCACTAGTTTGGCATATGAAACCAAAACTCACTTTCTGTATACTTAGGAAAACTGATTTTTATAAAATATTTGTACTGGATAATAAATTCCAGAAAAATTATAATAAATTTCTATGATTAATAAGGATCACTTTGATACTTTGCTTTAAGAAAAACTAGGCTTTTTGTCTACTTCAATAATTGTTAGAACATAATGATCTTTTGATTTATTTAATTACGACTTGTAGCTTTTTGTGTTATTTGGAGTTTTAGTCGTGTTAAACCCCATCCCTCACTAGTGTAAAGACCCTAGAAAGTTAGTTAACATAGTGTGTCACCCCACATTGGTCTCCTATGCCAAGTCATCATTTTGGCTAGGTGCCCAGTCACAAGTCGTGTTTCACCAATTAGTGTTCTAGTATTTTTAGCTTAGTGTAAAAGCTAAGTTGTTGCATTTACTTCTACAGTGACGAGTTACCAGGCATCCATAGCACATTTATCGCAGCTTGTTTTACTTTGCTAGAGGCAAGTACTTTCTACGAACTTTACATACTGCTAGAACAAATAAACTGCGACTTACCAACCATGTTAAATGCTGATCCTTGGGGTAGCAAGTTAGAACTTTACATGTTGTATTACTTTCAGTCTCTACCATGTTTAGGACAGTATCTCATATCTCTCACATGCTTTATATCGTTCTCGTATCTTCCATATGTTATTACTGTTTTTATCTCTCACATGTTTAAAATAACGGGTTAAGGGGAAACTGCTAGTAGTGTACGTGATCATGACCCCCTTCTCCGTATGTATTTACCGCGCTCGGGGACATTCTATATGTAACCTTGCCGTAGGTTCTGATCTCGCATTTGTGTATGGATATACACCGATGCCGTTCGTGCACGTATGTGCATACCAGAAAAACTTAATATGTACCACAGTACATCCTGATCACCTATTGACCGATTCACGTACATGCTACCGTTTTAAACTTTTAAACTACATGCGGTTATCTATAAAATAACCAAATTAAACCATGATATGCCATGATTCCAGTTTATTACATTCTTGTTCATGCTTCGTATACTTAGTTTCCTAGATTCAGTACTTGCTCCTGTCCTGACAGGATAACATTGTAGGTATACTTACTGAGGAGGAGTTGCTCTGTGATTCGTATTATGGAGTTACTGCCGAGGACCCGGCTCTGCTTTACGAGGATGTTCCTACGGGGAACCTCGCCTAGTTGTCTTTTGTTTACTTAGACTTTTGAGAGTAGACATGTATTAGACTATATCATTTTGTAACTGGACATGTATCCAGTTTTACATTTCAGTTTACTTGTACTTGGATATTTTACTATATGAGACGACTTTTGTGTTTGGAGCATTTATAATTCTTCTTCACTTATAGAACTGTTAGCACATTTTAGTCTTATCCTGTTGTCTCTAGAACAGCTTACTACGCTTTATCTTAAGCGTAGGCTGGACATGGCTCGGCCCGGCCCAACAATTTGGGTAACGGGTCGTGACATGTTTTTTTGGCGGCCCATGCAGGTCCTGACTAAACTGTTTGGTTACGTTATTGTACCAAACATGCCTGCAATTAGGAACTTAAGGTAATTAGACAACATTAGGAAAGACGCTTAGAACACTTAGAGGAATGCTAGGATTGCAACATAGGAAATACATCACATGTTTGCTATTATAATTAGATTTTCTTATGATTACTTACTTTAAACAAACCCTTATACGTCCTTGTTACCTTTATTTTAGATGGTGCTTACTCGTTCATCCCAGTATGTTACCCCCGAGAATGGGGCCCTCCATATCCAGTCAGCTGACCAGTTGACTGATACACCTCCACCTACCACATTTCCCCACTCCACAGATCCACAGACCCAGATACCACCTTCCACATCCCAGTCCCAGCAGGCCCCGATACTTCCACCACCCCCTATCACTATACCCACCCAGGCTTCCGTCACTCTCGACGGGACCCAGCTGCTCACACTGATCCAGGGGTTCCTAACAACCCATCAGGAGCAGACTACCCTACTCCGCCAGAGCATGGAGCGTTCTGAGGGACGTCCCGTGGTCCCACCACCTGTAGAGCCATGGCAGAAAGTGGGGACGGTCAAGGACTTCATGGGTCTGAATCCCAAGGAGTTCTCAGGGACTGAGGGCATAGTAGTAGCTGATGACTGGCTAGATTCAGTAGAGAAGAAGCTTCTGGGAGTTAGGATGCCGGATGACCTTCAGGTCGAGGCAGCAGGATTTCTGCTGATAGACTTAGCAGGAGTCTGGTTCAGGAATGAGCCGTTGTTCGCGAGAGGTAGAGCCACCTGGGACCAGTTCAAGACCCAGTTCAAGAAAAAATTCTTTTCGACCACTGCTAGAGTAGCCATGGGGCTACGATTCCAGAACATCCAGCAGGGGAACCGTTCTGTTGATGACTATGCGGGAGAGTTTAGTCGCTTGAGCCATTTCGCTCCTAGTCTGGTTGCTGATCCAGAGGAGATGACCCGTAGGTTTTGCCATGGTCTAGTTCCAGACATTGGCATTCTTATAGTGGCGAACGGTACGACTGACTACTACCAGAGCCTAGAGTTGGCCCGGAGCATTGAGGAGCGTCTTCTGTCTAGCAAGAGGCCGACTTCTGTACACCATGAGGGACCGTCCAAGCGTCAGGCTTTCCAGCAGAGAGCACCGACGCCACCCCAGCAGACTTACCATCCCCCTACATTACATCACCCGACCCAGCCAGTTAGAGCCCCGGGACCCCGACAGCAGCAGCAGAAGGGAGCTTTTTGTGTATACTGCAAGAGGCAAGGCCATGACTCTCTCGTCTGCAGGAAAAGGTTGGGTCAGTGTTTAGCTTGTGGGTCTGCCATCCATCAGATTCGGGACTGCCCAGTAGCCAAGGGACCCTAGGGGAAGACTTATAGCCTAGTCCTTGAGCCGGAGCCGGAACAGGTTTCGGGAGGTTAGTTTTGATCGTAGCCTTAGTCATTTGTTGCATTGCTTGCTATGTTAGAATATTGTCGGGTCTTCAATCCTTGTGAATTTCGAGGACGAAATTTTTCAAGGAGGGAAGACTTATAAGCCCCTGTTTTTCAAATTTTATTTAAATTAGTGTTAATTAATTTTTAATGTCATTTATGGCCTTAAAATAATTATTTAGATTTTTAGGAATTTTTCTAGAATTTTTAAATGATTTTTAAATAAGTTTTATATATTAAAATATTAATTTGCAATTTTCTAAAATGTTTTTAAAGCATTTTGTAATTTATTAAATTGTTTAGATATCAGTTTGCAAATTTCTATTTGTTCATGCAAATTTTATTTGCATATAATAGCTGCGGGAGGGGATTTGCAAATTGTATTTACATATGGCTACTGATTAGGGGCCTAGTTGTAAAACCTAGAAATCTAGGGACTGTTTTGTAAAACAATCGTCACCCCCCCCCCCCCCCCCGACCGACAAGCCACCTGGCCCCGACGACCCGGCGGATATTTTCCCCTTTTTCCGGCCAACCACCGCCTCAAAAATGCCTATAAAAACCCCCCTTCGACCCCCCAGTCAAAACCCTAGCTCTACCCACCACCACGACCACCGTAGCCCTTCATCTCCGGCGAAAACCCTAGGTTCTAAACCCTAACTCCGGCGTACCCTAGCGCCGCCCCACCGTCCGTCGTCGCCAGTCGCCACCACCACCGTTCGACTCGCCTTGTCAAGCCGACCCCAGCGCCACCCGACCGCCCTGACCACGACCGCTCCTCCGCCCAGTCGCCACCCCAACAGCAGCCCGACTTCGGACACGTACGTGTCAGTGTTATTTCTGTGTCATTTTTGTGTCTCGATTTCACGTGGACGACTCGTCAGGACACGGGCAATCTTTTGGTAAGTTTGGACACGGCCGAATCATTTCGTGCGTGTCGTGCTGAGTTTGGACACAAGACACTGTGTCATGTTCCTTAGCCGTGTCCCTAACTGTCAGGACACGGTATAACTTAATGGGTCGGATTTATTTCTTTAGCGGGTTAAAAACCCATTATTAATCGAACTCCTTAAGTTAAACCCGAGCCCCACCCTGACAGCAAACCCGCTCAGGCCCACTGGCCAGCGGGTGGGGCTCTAAGTCTTCACCCTCTAAACAGAGGGTCGAGTTCGAGCCCTCTGTTTGTTTTCTTTGTGTTTCTTTGTCTTTTTCTTTTTCTTTTTCTTTTCTTTTCTGTTTTATTTATATATTATATATATATATATATGTATATATGTATATATTAGTATATATATATATATATATATATATATATGTATATATACTGTATATTAGCTATAATTTTGTATATGTATATATATCTTTATAACTAGTAAATTTATGTATATATTAGTTAGTGTTTATATACATATGTGTATATATGTATATATTTTTAGATGTATATATATTATTATATATATACAAATATATATATGTATACAATAATTATATACATATATATGCCTTATAAAATTAAGTATTTTTCCTTACATATATATATATGTACTTTTAAAAACATATGTATGCATATTTTCACTATGCATAACTTTACCTTATTAAAATATTAATATTTATTTTTGTATTTTTAGTGTATTTAAATTACTGCAACCATTTGGTGTCCAAACCTAGCATGGGTATTTGGGCTCAAATGTGTTTTCACACATTCAAGACCTGTACAAGTCATATTGGACTTGATTCATGGCCTTGGGTCCTGTATTTGAACTTTGGTTCAAATTATATACATGGACAAAATACGCAGATAATTAATTATTGTGTGCAATGTTGTTTTTGATTTTCTAAAAATACTCAAAGTATTGCTAAAATTATAAAAAAATAGTTTTTAGATACTGTGTTAAGTTGGCTAATTTAGTATAATTTTTGTAGTATTTAATTTACTGTTTTGCCACTAGTTTGGCATATGAAACCAAAACTCACTTTCTGTATACTTAGAAAAACTGATTTTTATAAAATATTTGTACTGGATAATAAATTCCAGAAAAATTATAATAAATTTCTATGATTAATAAGGATCACTTTGATACTTTGCTTTAAGAAAAACTAGGCTTTTTGTCTACTTCAATAATTGTTAGAACATAATGATCTTTTGATTTATTTAATTACGACTTGTAGCTTTTTGTGTTATTTGGAGTTTTAGTCGTGTTAAACCCCATCCCTCACTAGTGTAAAGACCCTAGAAAGTTAGTTAACATAGTGTGTCACCCCACATTGGTCTCCTATGCCAAGTCATTATTTTGGCTAGGTGCCCAGTCACAAGTCGTGTTTCACCAATTAGTGTTCTAGTATTTTTAGCTTAGTGAAAAAGCTAAGTTGTTACATTTACTTCTACAGTGACGAGTTACCAGGCATCCATAGCACATTTATCGCAGCTTGTTTTACTTTGCTAGAGGCAAGTACTTTCTACGAACTTTACATACTGCTAGAACAAATAAACTGCGACTTACCAACCATGTTAAATGCTGATCCTTGGGGTAGCAAGTTAGAACTTTACATGTTGTATTACTTTCAGTCTCTACCATGTTTAGGACAGTATCTCATATCTCCCACATGCTTTATATCGTTCTCGTATCTTCCACATGTTATTACTGTTTTCATCTCTCACATGTTTAAAATAACGGGTTAAGGGGAAACTGCTAGTAGTGTACGTGATCATGACCCCCTTCTCCGTATGTATTTACCGCGCTCGGGGACATTCTATATGTAACCTTGCCGTAGGTTCTGATCTCGCGTTTGTGTATGGATATACACCGATGTCGTTCGTGCACGTATGTGCATACCAGAAAAACTTGATATGTACCACAGTACATCCTGATCACCTATTGACCGATTCACGTACATGCTACCGTTTTAAACTTTTAAACTACATGCGGTTATCTATAAAATAACCAAATTAAACCATGATATGCCATGATTCCAGTTTATTACATTCTTGTTCATGCTTCGTATACTTAGTTTGCTAGATTCAGTACTTGCTCCCGTCCTGACAGGATAACGTTGTAGGTATACTTACTGAGGAGGAGTTGCTCTGTGATTCGTATTATGGAGTTACTGCCGAGGACCCGGCTCTGCTTTACGAGGATGTTCCTGCGGGAAACCTCGTCTAGTTGTCTTTTGTTTACTTAGACTTTTGAGAGTAGACATGTATTAGACTATATCATTTTGTAACTGGACATGTATCCAGTTTTATATTTCAGTTTACTTGTACTTGGATATTTTACTATATGAGACGACTTTTGTGTTTGGAGCATTTATAATTCTTCTTCACTTATAGAACTGTTAGCACATTTTAGTCTTATCCTGTTGTCTCTAGAACAGCTTACTGTGCTTTATCTTAAGCGTAGGCTGGACATGGCTCGGCCCGGCCTAACAATTTAGGTAACGGGTCGTGACACACATCTCGCATTAGTAGAATTTGCCTATAACAACAGTTATCAGGCAAGTATTCAGATGGCCCCGTATGAGGCGTTATATGGACAAAAATATCGATCACCGATATGTTAGGATGAAGTCAGTGAACGACAAGTGCTCGAACTAGAACTTGTAGAACAAGCCGTCGAAAAGGTCCACTTGATTCAAGAAAGACTCAAAGTTACTTAAAGTCGGCAGAAAAGTTATGGAATGTATATTGGCGACCCTTAGAATTTATTGTAGGCAACCTTGTCTTCTTGAAGGTCACACTGATGCGAGGTGTGATGCGGTTTGGGATGAAAGAAAAGTTGAGCCCGAGATTCGTCGGACCCTTCGAAATTTTAGAGAAAGTGGCTTATCGACTTGCACTACCTCCGGCTCTGATTGATGTACAAAATGTCTTCCATGTGTCTCAACTACGAAAGTGCATGCATAATCCAAGCCACATAGTGAACTTCGATCAGTTGCAGCTGAGTGTCGACCTATCTTACATAAAAGAACCTATCCAAATTTTGGACATAAAGGAAAAAGTTTTATGGAATCGGACAGTGTCTTTGGTCAACGTGTTGTGGCAGAACTATTTGTCGAAGAGTCAACGTGGGAACTGGAAGAGAAGATGAGGATGAAATACCCCTCGCTGTTTGATAATCTTGAGGTAGGACTTTTGTTTTAAGTTTCGAGGACGAAATTTTTTTTTAGTGGTATATTATGTAGTGTCCAGCTCCTAGTGGTTCACTATGTAAGGCTTGTGGCTTGATTAACTTGGTCGGAACTGAGTATTGGGGAAACTTACCGTCGGCATTGAATCGATCATGGACAAATGCCTAAGAACCTTTCCAACTAATGGATTGGTTTCTCTTGAAATGAGTCCAAGAGTTTTCTCTGGATGTTTTACTGCTGGTTTTTCTGCTTGGTTTTGATAGATGCTTTTCTGATGGTTTTCGATGATTTGATTCTTGCCCGTTTTCATCGATTTTCATAACATTCATTCTTGAGAATTCTGAGAGAAAGGAACTTAACGAGACGGGGTATTAACCAAACTTTTGGTGCCATTACAGACGGACGCGTGACGGAAGGCTAAGCGAACAAGTGTTCCTCTCCCTCTCGGCAATTCTCTAATTGGTGAGTATGGATTCTCTGTGGTGGTTTGTCCCTCTCGCTACTCCTTCATGCCAACTAAATGATTCTCATGTTGCCTTGCTACATCCGTTGATCGATAACTTGATGCTAATGCCACAAGTCAATACCACTAAGAAGCTAGTGATATAAACATTAAATAAATCTGTTATGTGCTAAAAACTCTGCCAATGATTGAATTGCCACATGAACATTGAAGCGATACTTGTCCCTGTGAACATTGAAATGTTGCGATGAAATGAACATTGAAATGAAATAAATTAATGCCTGAAATAATGGATATGAAATGCTGGGAAATGAACATGTTGTCCCTTTACTTACAATATTACCATGCATTGTATGCTTATCGAGTCTCACACGCATTCGCATGGTCATGGACAACTTGTGCACAAGGTTTGAGATAATTCCTCGAACGGTACCCAGGGCGCTGGGACCGATTCGGCCTAGGAGGAACCATAATGTGCTTTAGTAGCACGGGTAATACGAGGCATCCTAGAGGCTAGCCACCTACTTTGACGTCACCGCATAGCTGGTTTTACGAGGCTTCCTGGAGGCTAGCTCCCTACCTTGATGTCATCGCATTACCAATGAAGTCCTACATGGAAAAATGTTTGTATGGCTTAACAACGCCAGTGGTCATGTAATCAGAATGCATGCTAACGATTGTCTTATGCAGAGGCGGTAAGTATTATTATTATCTGTATCTTATGCATGAAAGCTAGATTCGGCCGATGGTAAAGTAAACAGTTATTTTCATATAATATCATGTCGCCTAAATTGTGACTTACTCTGAATGTTGCCTGTCTCTAAAAATCTCATGATTTAAAATGTTTGTCATTAAATAAAAATGTTGGTTTAGTTGAGTGGGCCAAAGAGGCTCACCAGCACATTTTTATAATATGATGACCCCTCCTCCACATGTACTGGAGAAGGCTCGACCGCACGTCTGAACTAAGGCTTTTGAGTTGCGGCTATTTCCTTTCAAGTTACTTTCAATAAAGGTGCACAAAGTATTGCGGAGCTTTCAAAGGTTGTTGCTTAGATTTCAAAAGTACTAAAGGGACATGATGTATGGAACGAGAAGTAATTTCATGGCAGTCTATAAGTTGTTTTTCTTTTCATGAATAAATGTAGCCAAAAATGGCATTTCAATAAAAGTTGTATCTTGCTACAATTATCAATAAAATGAATATTTCTTCCTATTCTGCGTACTCAAAGTCTCTGCAAATGTGGCTTATTTTCAAATATTTTGAAATGATACAAATGTGCAAGTTCTTGCCTTGTACAAGTGCAACTCTAGACTTGTACGGCATCACGCCTTATCGAGGATGAACAATTCGGCGTGAATCAAAGCGAAGCAAACGATTCTCCGAATCGGGGCGTGACAGTCGGACACGGGAAAGAGAAAGTGTAAATGTAATAAAAATAGTGGAAGAAGAAAGATGACATGCATGGTGCTCGACATGATGAGATGTTTGCGTTGTTGTTGAGATGTTTGGGTTATGTAGAAAAACAAAGGGACGGCTTCCTTTAAATAGGAGTGGGGGGGTTCCTATTGAGGGAATGATTAAGAATCCTTTGGATTCAATCTTTCCATAGATTTAAATCCATTAGATTTAAATTGATCAAATTCCTTTCCATAATTAAATCAAATAACATATTTAATATTATATTGAAATCTAAATCAATAATGGATCACAATAAAAATTTATTTAATATTTAATACTATCAAATAATTTTTAAAATATGTTTTTATAAATACAAAATTCAATAGATTTTAATAGTAAAGACAATAATCAAATGCAATTCTAATATTTACTTACTATAATAATCCAAAATATTATTTAGTCATCAAAATATTTTCATAAACCTAAAATCAAATTGTTTTTAAATATAATTTGACAAACAATTTTGTCATTCGAAAATATTAGGATTTCCTTAGTACAATTCAAATAAAAATATATCTTTCTAGCACAATATTTCAAATTAAATTAAAACAAGTAAAATTTTAAAAATTCAAAAACGGAGATTACATATATGTACACATATATATCCCATATATGTATCTATACGCACTCACACCCATATATAATTATAGGACACCTACACATAAGCAATAAATCGAACACTTGGTGTGTACCACCCCCGTATCGTACTATTCTACAATACGGTTGTGATATGGTCAAGATACCCATACCAAACCTTGTCTGAATCCTACCAAAATGCATGAGCATGCCTAAAATGGCAATTAGAAGCTAACTAGAGTGGTATCTAGCTAGTACAATGTGTCGTGTGAAATATGACATGTTGTGACATGTAGGAGGAGTAAAAATCCCCAAATTGACTCTGTATCCTAGAGTAGCATGACACAACCTATTAGTATCCATTTGTGGACAAACTACTAGGCACACACATCATTCACATGTTCATTTAGTCTATCAAACCAAATGACAAATATTTGGTGTGCCATCCTCGGATTTTCCCAAAAATGGCACAAAAAGCTTATGTAACTTCTACCAACATGGTCATTAAATCCATGTTCTTCCTCCTATGGATACCCTTAGTCCATGGATGAGTATCCTAATGATGCCATACATGAAATAGTGTTTAAACTAGGAGAAACGATAAGTAATATACCTATTGGGAGATGGATTTCCAATGTAGCACCCAAAGTGGACACAAGGAAGAAGTTGGACACAGCCCTCAAGCTAATGGCCTCCTCTTCTTGTGCTCCTTGGATCCTTAGATGAAGAACATGAGAAGATTGAGAGTAATTTGGATTGATTTTGGTGGAGGAATAGATGGATTTTTTGGAAGAACACCAAAACTAGGGTTTTGAGCTCCAAAATGAGAAGTGGGAGAATAAAACCTCTCTCCCTATAGTGGCTGGTCATCAAGCCCTAATTTACTTGTTTGAAATATCTAAAATACCCTTTCAAGTTGTCATGAAGGTTTGGTTAACCTATGGAAGTTTTAAGACTAAGTGGTTGATTAGTTAAAACCGTATTCATGACCTATTATGACTTAAATGAGTCTATTTGTGTCTAACCTAAAATGTAGGTCCAAGTGTCATGACAAATCCATATAGGTTCACTAACCAAGGGTCCAATAAATAGACTAGTCTACTACTAAATACAAACATCACATTTAATTAATTAAAAAATATACACACTATATAAATAATATAAAATGACAAAAATACCCATGTCTAGAAATGTGGCAGTGATAACTAGGGAGGACAATAATGTATAACCAAATCAATACTCAATCACTGTAGCCCCTCTTCCCGAAATTTTGATAATATATTTTATTTATTTATTTGAGTTAAATAGTAATTTCTAGAATTTTTTTATAAATAATTACTTAGTTAACTATTACGGTAGATGACTTGAACCATGGTGGAGTTTTGGGGTACAAGGTGACTAGAAACCATGGCACGGATAGTGCAATAGCGTGCTTAGACTAGTGTATTAGCCCTGATAGGGAAGGCTGAGCCATATTGATGTCCTAACTAGGAAAACCAAGCCAAATTGTGACTTAACCCTTGCCGAAGTTCTATTTATTAATTAATTATATTATTGAGTTTAGGGATACCGATTATACCATGTTAGTCCGGACTGGACCCGAACTGAGCCCAAGCCCATGTAGCCATGCGGCACGTCCAATGACAATCGTGTTAAGGGAATTGTTAAGAAGGTAGTGTATTTCGTTTTAATGATTTAATGAATATTTCTAGGTATTCATAAGTAACTATTATAGATATTATGATTAGTTATTATTCAAAGACACTTGTATAAAATAGGTTCTTGTGCATTTCGGAATATTAGCCTGTGTATAATGGTATATATACCATTATTGATATATTAAAATTTTTATTTTTATTATTATTGTTTTATTATCGGCATTATTGAAGTTATTCTTGTATAATAATATTCTATTATTATTGATTATATTATTATTATCAAATAAATGTTATAATATATAGATTATATATTATTATATTTTTATATATTAATGTATGTTGATGAAATCTATACATAGGAGTATATAGATAGGTATGTATACATATATACATATACCCATATATAAATATATATATATATATATATATATATATATATATATATATATATGTATAGTGTAACTAAAGAAGAAATAAATATACAGATATATTAACAACCAAAACAACCCATCAGCAGCTAAACCCCAACCCACAGCTAATAGGCCCAGCCCCAGCCCCGACATCCGAGCCACCCCAAGGGCTCGGGCCCGACCCAGATACTCTTGCATATCGTAGTAAAGCAGCAGAAAACCGAAATGCTCGAGTATATAAGTGTAAGCCGATAGAGAGGGTGCAGCAACTCAAACCCTAAAAACCTCATGTCAATCCTCGACATCCCAATGGCCAGCCTGGCCCTACGTGCAGCCCTGGGCGTCGCCGCGTATGGCCATGGCCGCACGGATGCAGTACCGCGTGTGGGGGTACAGAGCATTAGCCGCAGTGGAGGTACGATGTTCGTCACGAGAAATCTCCGCACACGATCGATCATTCACCAAGCCGTGAACACGATATATACGAATTTGATTGTCTTCATTTAGTTTTAAATCATACGAACTAGGTAGTCCGATAACTCGACACAAAGTCGAGCAAGAACCTGTTCGAAAAAACAGAACAAGAAACAGCCTAGGACCCAACTTGGAAGCCTATTTCCTGTCGAGCGATCGACGGATTTAAGAAACTACTTGAACCAAAGTGTAGACAACCTATACGAGATTAGAATGCTTTTTGTAGAACTATTTTTCGTTTATTATACAGGAAGATAATGGATTCTAAAAATCAAGGAAAAAATAGGAAAAATAATTTTCGAAAACTAGAAATTGTTTGATACGACGTGCGTCCCGCCAAACCGGGCGACGTGGTCGCGAAGCGAAAGCATCGAAAGGTGTGTAACGGCTTCGTGGTCGTGTGGGCTTTGACGGAATTCAAATTGGTCGCGTGTGCGCGACGAATTTGATACATATCCGTCAAAATTCACCGTATTAGCCCCTGTTCAAATTTCTCAATTATTTTTTGCACGCTCATCAGATCGAGACAAAACTAGCGCCAACAGGACCGTATCGTTTTTTTGGTCCTGTATGCCAAGTTTGGTTCGATTCTGAGACAGTTGATAAAATCACCGTTTCGCGGGCCGCACGGTCCGACTCAACGGGTGATTTTGTGCACGGCCCACTGGAATCCAACTTAGGACATACGGTTGGGTTCGTATCGGAAAACTGGATCCGTAGACATGTAGTTTGATGACTTTAGAGACCGTTGACTTTGGCACGCTTTTCGGTGTAAAGTGGGTCCAACGGTGGACACCGTTTTGACCCAAAAATTACCGTTTTGCCCATGTGTCCAGAATTGGATTTAAGGACAGGGGATCCTAGCTATTTTAACTATTTTGAGAACATTGGTAATATTTGTTTCAGCTTTCGGGGACTGTTGTACGGGTTTTGACTATTGGGGCACATTGAGTGGTTCAGATTGTCGGTTTCACCAGTAGAGGACCACAGGCGAGTACAGTTTATTGTCTGCATTTCAATATTGATCTTTACTATATTTTATTGATTAGTCATTGGTTATGTGATTTTATACTCTATTATAAATTGTTGAGTCGGGAATGAGAAGTACCAAGGATGTGTGATCCGACCGTAGACCGTGTTTATTTTCATGCAGTAGATCTCGTAGACCGTGTTTATTTTCATGCAGTAGATCTCGTAAACCGTGTTTATTTTCATGCAGTAGATCTCGTAGACCGTATTTATTTTCATGCAGCAGATCTCGTAGACCGTGTTTATTTTTATGCAGTAGATCTCGTAGACCGTGTTTATTTTCTGCAAGTAGACATTGTAGACCGTATTTATTTTTCATGCAAGTAGATCTCGTAGACCTCGCGGTGTAGTGGCCCAGACTGATCACATATCAAAGGTGCTTCTAACAGTTGGGGAAAGTATTTTTGTGTCTATTTATTTGCTATTGGTTTTCCGTATTTACTGTTTATTTTCAAAACTCATGATTGATGTCTAACCTTTGTTTTATAGTCATTTTCTTTATTTGAAATTGCATTCAGTAAATTATGCTCGTTCCATTCCTGACTGAAAACCAACATTTTTCAGGTTAGCCGTGGTTTCACTTAGCTTGGGGAGTGACGGGAATACTTGCAGACAAAAGCCTAGAGACTAGCTAGATAGTTGAGTTGTAGTCATTCATTTATTTGTACAAGTTTATATTTTACTACAAATGTAAAACTTGTGATCATTGTAAGTTAAATTAATTATGTGAATGAGCATTATTTGTGATTTTGATCTTCATGGCCGTGACAGCGTTCTACTGCCGACACTGCGGCGTAGGCTGGCTTGGACACGTCTCGTATCCATTTAAAAAAAATGGGTGCAGGTCGTGACAAGTTTTTGTGGTGGCCCATGCAGGTCAGTCTTCGCAAATTACACGAACTCGTGATAGGACTTCAGTTAGTTGTATTATTGTGAGCCTGCGACTAGAACATGCTCATTCACGAACAAGGATAAATTTAATTGAATGACTAGGACTAGGAGTCCCTTATACAAATTTACCAATGGGTAGTCTAGGCCATGCAATGTAGATAAGGGTTATTGATTTTGATAGTTGTCATATCTCCATAAGTACACTATTTCCTCTAGATAGGACGATATGATCCAATGTGGATAGACTATTCGCTTGGTGAGACAGGGCTTCATAGAGATAATGATCTAACCTTGATAAATGGTGCAATTCCTTATTCTTGCCCATTTGGATATCATCCTCACATCTTAGTCCGAAATGCCTCTTTAGTCCCTATTTTGTCCTAAGGATTATTATTTTATATAATTTCTGATTAGATTATCTATATACGGACCTTGAGTTAGTTTTGGTTCAAAGTTTTTCCTCAATGTTTGAATACACACGGAATAGATACTAGGATATTTGTATTTCTTTGTTTCAGTTATTTCCTTCTTGTTCATCTTTTATTCTAAGGATTATGGTTGATGGATACTTACGCTTTATTTTATAGTCGATTTGTTTGAGTCTCTAGAAGCTCATAATTTTTTACGGATATAGTTAAAGGAATGCTAGTTAACCCATAATGGCAGGACAGCAGCGCACTGTCGTCATTTATTTGACTTATGAAGACTATAGATTCACTGCAGCCAGCAGCGCACTGGCGAGACACGACCCCTAGAGTTAAAATTAGATTAGAAAAATATCGGTTATAGAATTTTGCTAAAACTATGGCTAGTGGTCCTCCTTGATCGTAGTTACCCTGGTGTCGAGATAAGGTAGAGTATTTGATAGCATATCATCCCTGAATCATGGAACCAAGAGTTTACCACCGCCCGGGTATACAGACGAGGTATAACTCCCGGGAAAATGATTTCAGACATGATTACAAGTTATGATATTAAAGAGGATAGAAAAATGCCCTGTATGTCCCTAGGATCCAAAACCAATACTAGAGGAAGTTTTGTAAGTGGGGTAGCACGTCTCCCGATCTAACATTTCGTGGTCCTTGTGACCTATTGACGAGGATATTGATTGACGCTAATAGGTTTACTTAGAATATAGAATTTTGAGGTCCATAACCCATTAGTCGACTAAGTCGTTGTAGATAAGAAGATAGTAGGAAGACTGTATAAGCAAGAACACCGAGTAAGGTTTGATTCTCACAAAACTCGAACTACTTGTGCATTCTTTCAAAAATCTCGCATAATTGTATTCGACTATCTTAACAAATGCTGCTATTACAGCCTAGTTTTGCAAGCTCACTCTGTTCTCGAGCTTGATTCAAGACATATGTATAGTGGGGACGCCTAATAACATATTGCCTAATCAGAATCAGTGTATTATGGTCTGATCAACCATGATGCATTTGGTTCGCACTTCATTTAATTACCCTACGTGGATGAAGATATATAGGTATCTAGGATCTCATCCGCGACTGCTTTGATAATTCCTCTTGAATTATACGTTCGCCTTTGGATCACGTGATTGTATTCAGTGACATCTTTCTTGAACTCTTTATTGTTTTTGTCTTTCACTGATTTGGAAGGACAGAAGCTCATAATTGGTAGGGAGATACAGAGTATCCCCATGGCTATGGTTGTAAGCCCCTGTTTTTCAAATTTATTTTAATTAGTGTTAATTTAATTTTAATATCATATTTAGCCTTAAAATAATTATTAGGATTTTTAGGAATTTTTCTAGAATTTTTAAATAGGTTTTAATACTAAAAATATTAATTTGCAATTTTCTAAAATGTTTTAATATCATTCTGTAATTTTAAGGATTATTTTTATATCAGTATACAATTTATTAAATTGTTAATATATTATTTTGCAATTATTGAATTGTTTTAAGTTGCAGAATGCAAATTACTATTTGCATTTAGTAACCTTAGGGACTGGTTTGTAAATTCCTAAACTCTAGGGTTTGTTTTGTAAACCTAAAACCTAACCCATCCTTGCCCTGACTGACCGACGACCGACGCTGCCCCCGTCTTTTCTGGCCAGCGCACAGCCCCCCGACCGCCCTAACTAGCCTATAAAACTCTCCTCTCTCTCCCCAGACCAAACCCTAACCCTAAATTCTCCCCACGACCACCACGACCCCCTTTTCTTCACCGACGAACCTAGACCTAACCCTAACTCCGGTGAGCCCCGTTCAGCCCCACCGACGACCCTCACCGCCAACTACTGCCGTCGACGAGTTCGCCACAGCAAGCTGAGTCGATCGCCACCACTCCGCCACCGCCCCGACGCCTACTCCGCCGGCCAGAACGCTCGAACCCACCCCCAACAAGTCGGACACGTGAGTAGCATTGTCTTCTCGACTCGTGCGTGTCTCGTGTTGGGTCTATATTGTTCGCCGCATCCTGGAGAACCGAGGGGTGAGTTTGGAAACGACGAAATCGACTCGTGCGTGTCATACTGGCCTAGGATACGAGAATACCTGTGTCCCTAACTGTCAGGACACAGGACTGTATTATATTTTTTTTTATCTTTTTAAACACTTAAAACCTAATAAAACTAACCTAATCCTAACCCCTAACACAACCGTCGGGCTGACCCCCTGGCCAGCCCGACCCAACTCAAAACCCGACCTAAGCGGGCCGAGTTCGAGCCCCCCCTGCTGTTTCTTTTTCTTTTTCTTTTTCTTTTTCTTTTTTCTATTTTTCTATATATATTTATATATATATATATGTATATATATGTATATATTAGTATATATATTTTATATACTGTATTTTTGACAGTATATTATATATGTATATATAATTTTATAATTAGTAAACTTTTATTTATATATATTTGTGTTTATATACATATATGTATATATTTCCATGTGCATATATTATTATATATTTTAATATATATGTATACAATATTTGTACATATATATATATATATATATATATATATATATATATATATATGTACTTTTAACATATGTATGTATATTTTCACGATGCATAATTTTACCTTATTAAAATATTAATATTTATTTTACATTTTTACCAAATTATATTTTAGTATATTTAAATTACTGCAACCATTTGGTGTTCAAGCCTAGCATGGGTTTTTGGGCCCAAATGTATTTTCACACATTCAAGACCTATACAAGTCATATTGGACTTGATTCATGGCCTTGGGTCCTGTATTTGAACTTTGGTTCAAATTATATACATGGACAAAAATACGCAGATAATTAATTAATTATTTAATTGTGTGCAATGCTGTTTTTGATTTTCTAAAAATACTTAAAGTACTGTTAAAATTCTAGAAAATAGTATTTAGATACTATGTTAATTTAACTAATTTAGTATAATTTTTACAGTATTTAATTTACTATTTTGCCACTAATTTAGCTTGTGGAACCAAAACTCATTTTCTGTATACTTAGGAAAACTGATTTTTATAAAATACTTGTACTGGTTAATAAATTCCAAAAAAATTATAATAAATTTCTATGATTAACAAGGATCACTTTGGTACTTTACTTTAAGTAAAACTAGGCTTTTTGTCTATCTCTAAAATTGTTAGAACACAATGATCATTTGATTTATTTATTGATTAATTACGACTTGTAACTTTTTGTGCTATTTTGAGTTTTAACCGTGTTGAACCCCACCCCTCACTAGTGTAAAGACCCTAGAAAGTTAGTTAAAGTAGTGTGTCACCCCACATTGGTCTCCTATGCCAAAGTCATCATTTTGGCTAGGTGCCCAGTCATAAGTCGTGTTGCACCAATTAGTGTCTTAGCGTTTTAACTTAGTGTAAAAACTAAGTTACTGCATTTATTTCTACAGTGACGAGTTACCGGACATCCATAGCACTTTTATCGCAGCTTGTTTTGCTTTGCTTTGCTTTGCTAGAGGCAAGTACTTTCTACAAACTTTACATATTGTCACATAAATGAACTGCTAAAATCCAACCATGTTAAATACTGATCCTTGGGGTAGCAAGTTAAAATGTCACATGTACTTTCCATTTACTACCATGCTTAGAACAGTCTTGATGTATCTCTCACATGATTAGAATATGGGTTATGGGGAAACTGATAGTAGTGTACGTGATCATGACCCCCCTATAGTAGCGAGCGAGGTCGCATTTTATATGCATACCTTGCCGCAGGCCATTATCCCGCATTTCTGTACGGATGTACACCTATGCTTGTTAACTTGTACGTATGTACATTTCATTTACATGTACCCCAGTACATTGTACATCTATTGACCGATCATGTACTTGCTACATTTTTAAATATTACATATACATCTGTCTCTATGACATATGTGTCCTTGCCATGATGATTGTGTGATGCCATGTTCCAGTTATTTCCTCCTATGTTCATTTCTATGTTTCATATGCTAGTTTATTAGTTTCAGTACTTGCTCCTGTCCTGACAGGATAACGTTGTAGGTGTCCTTACTGAGAAGGAGTTACTCTGCGACACATATTATGGAGTTACTGCCGAGGACCCGGCTTTGCTTTACGAGGATGTTCCTACAGGGAACCTCGCCTAGTTGTCTTTTGTTTTTAGACTTTTGGAGAGTAGTCATGTATTAGACTATATATTTTTGTAACTGGACATGTATCCAGTTTTACATTTCAGTTCACTTGTACTTGGACATTTTACTATATACGACGACTTTTATGTTTGGAGCATTTATGACTTTTATTCACTTATAGAACTGTTAGCACATTTAGTCTTATCCTGTTGTCTTTAGAACAGCTTACTATGTTTTATCTCAAGCGTAGGTTGGGCATGACTCAGCCTGGCCCAACAATTTGGGTAGCGGGTCGTGACATATTTTTAGTGGTGGCCCATGCAGGTCCCTGACTAAATTATTTGGTTACGTTATTGTACCAAGCATGCCTGCAATTAGGAACTTAAGATAATTAGACAATATTAGGAATGACGCTTAGAACACCTAGAGGAATGCTAGGATTGTAACATAGGAAAACATCACATGCTTGCTATTATAATTAGATTTTTTTGCCTATGATTGCTTACTTTAACAAGTCCTTATAAGTCCTTTTTATTTGTAATTTAGATGGTGCTTATTCGTTCATCCCAGTATGTTACACCTGAGAATGGTGCACTCCATATCCAGTCAGCTGACCAGTTGACTGATACACCCCCACCTCCACCTACCACATTCCTCCACTCCACAGATTCACAGACCCAGATGCCTCCACCACCTTCCACATCACAGTCCCAGCAGGCCCCGATACTTCCACCACCCCCTATCATCATACCTACCCAGGCTTTCGTCACACTCGACGGGAACCAGCTGCTCACTATGATCCAGGGGTTCCTAACAACCCATTAGGAGCAGACTACCCTACTCCACCAGAGCATGGAGCGTTCTGAGGGACGTCTCGTGGTCCCACCACATGTAGAGCCACGGCAGAGAGCAGGGACGATCAAGGACTTCATGGGTCTAAATCCCAAGGAGTTCTCAGGGACTGAGGGCATAGTAGTAGCAGATGACTGGCTAGATTCGATAGAGAGGAAGCTTCTGGGAGTTAGGATGCCGGATGACCTCCAGGTCGAGGCAGCAGGATTTCTGCTGATAGACTTAGCAGGAGTCTGGTTCCGAAATGAGCCGTTGTTTGTGAGAGGGAGAACCACTTGGGATCAGTTCAAGACCCAGTTCAAGAAGAAATTCTTCTCGACCACTGCTAGAGTAGCCATGGGGCTACGATTCCAGAACATCCAGCAGGGGAACCGTTCTGTTGATGACTATACGGCAGAGTTTAGTCGCCTGAGCCGTTTTGCTCCTAGTCTGGTTGCAGATCCAGAGGAGATGACCCGTAGGTTTTGCCATGGTCTAGTTCCAGACATCGGCATTCTTATAGTGGCGAACGGTACGACTGACTACTATCAGAGCCTAGAGTTGGCCCGGAGCATTGAGGAGCGTCTTCTGTCTAGCAAGAGGTCGGCTTCTGTACATCATGAGGGACCATCCAAGCGTCAGGCTTTCCAGCAGAGAGCGCCGACGCCACCCCAGCAGACTTACCGTCCCCCTACATCACATTATCAGACCCCGCCAGTTCGAGCCCTGGGACCCCGACAGCAGCAGAGGGGAGCTATATGTTCTTTCTGCGGAAGACCAAGACTCGACAGCTCCATTTGCAGGAAGAGGTTGAAGCAGTGCTTAGTCTGTGGGTCTGCCACCCATCAGATTCGGGACTGCCCAGTAGCGAAGCCTAGAGGGCCGCTTCTGACTCAGCAGCAGAGGTTTGGGCAGCATCTGCAGCAGCAGAAGGGACCTCAGGGGAAGGTTTATAGCCTAGCCCTTGAGCCAGAGCCGGAGCAGGTTTCAGAGCCCGATTATTTAGCTGACGTCATCACAGGTCATGTTTATTTGCATACTTTTCTAGCTATATGTTTGTTTGATTCTGGTGCATCTCATAGCTTCCTATCATTAGAGTTTATGTATAAACACCATCTAGTAGCTACACCTACTACGGAGATTAGTAGAGTGATAACGGGAGGAGGACCAGTGCCTATTAGATCTATCTATAGATCTTCTATTTTTATAGCCGGAAGAGAGTTCAGGGGACGATTCTTTGTGATGCCACTCCCCGGTTATGATATCATATTGGGGATGGACTGGCTTAGCTATGCCCATACATCTATAGACTGTCATGAGGGTAGTATTCTGTTTAGTCCCCCAAACACAGCACCATTCAGTGTCAGGAGGACAGGACCGGAGATCAGCCTAGTGTCGAACTGTTGTGCGACAGTTGGGGACGCAGTACCGCCACACCCTATCATTAGGGAGTTTATAGATGTATTCCCAGAGGATCTTCCAGGGCTTCCGCTTGACAGAGATGTGGAGTTCACTATAGATTTAGTGTCGGGTTCATCACCAGTATCCCGGGCTTGCTATAGAGTGAATCCCAAGGAGGCCATAGAGATGAAAGAGCAGATTGATGACCTGTTGAAAAAGGGCTTCATTCGATCCAGTGCTTCTCCATGGGGAGCGCCAGTGCTCTTTGTGCCTAAGAAGGATGGTACAGTCCGGTTGTGTATTGACTACCGGGCGTTGAATGCCATCACCATCAAGAACAAATATCTCCTGCCCAGGATAGATGATTTGTTCGACCAGTTGAGCGGGGCGAAGGTGTTTTCCAGGATAGACTTGAGATCCGGGTACCACCAGGTGAAGGTTAGGGCAGCAGACATCCAGAAGATGGCGTTCAACACGAAGTACGGGCAGTACGAGTTTCTGGTGATGCCATTTGGTCTCACAAATGTGCCAGCTGTCTTTATGAACTTGATGAATAAGACATTTCACCAGTATCTGGATAAGTTCGTCATAGTGTTTATCGACGACATCCTGATATACTCGAAGATGCCAGAGGAGCATGCAGAGCACTTGCGGATAGTTTTGGGGATTCTGAGGTAGGAGAGATTGTTTGCCAAATTGCCGAAGTGCGAGTTCTTTTTAGATCGAATGGAGTTTCTCGGCCATGTAGTCACTGGAGATGGAATCTTGGTGGATCCCAGGAAGATTGCTGCAGTTGAGACGTGGAAGGCTCCGACGTCAGTTTCAGAGATCAGGAGCTTTCTGGGTTTACCAGGCTATTATAGAAAGTTCGTCCAGGACTTTGCTAGGATAGCTGAACCCATGACGAAGCTGACGCAGAAGGACGCAGAGTACATCTGGTCAGAGGACTGTCAGACAGCGTTTGAGGAGCTGAAGAGGAGGCTGACGACCGCTCTAGTTCTGACATTACCTTCAGGTTCCGGAGGTTTCACCATATACAGCGATGCTTCTGGGAAAGGGCTAGGATGTGTCCTACAGCAGCATGGGAAAGTGATTGCTTATGCATCTAGGCAATTGCGGACTCATGAGAGGAATTATCCTACCCATGACCTAGAGTTAGCTGCGGTGATCTTTGCACTCAAGTTATGGAAACATTACTTATACGAAGAGCATGTGGAGATCTTTACTGACCACAAAAGCTTGAAGTATGTGTTCACGCAGAAAGAGCTGAACATGAGGCAAAGACGATGGTTGGAGTTGATGAAACACTTCGACATCGATTTACAGTATTACCCTAGAAAGGCAAATATGGTGGCGGATGCGCTGAGCAGGCATCCGATGGCATGGTACCTGATGATTGATCGGCATTTGCAGGAGGATCTGGAGAAGCTCGGTATCGAGCTAGTACGGCCAGGATCAGTGATACAGATGATGGTGCTTGACATTCAGTCAGGTTTGATGGAGCAGATCAGGGAGGCACAGTCTACAGATGAGAGCCTTCGCAGACTTCGAGCCCAGGTGTTAGCAGGAATTGCTGGATGACTTCACTATAGCAGAGGATGGATCCTTGAGGCATGGCAGCCGATTGTGTGTGCCGAAGGGAGAGCTGGTAGAGGCAGTCTTGCAGGAGGCACACCGATCGAGATATTCTATTCACCCTGGTGCTAACAAGATGCACCGTGACTTGCGGGAACATCTTTGGTGGCACGGGATAAAGAGGGATGTATCACGTTTTATCTCGAGATATCTAGTTTGCCAGCAGGTCAAGGCGGAGCGCCAGAGGCCAGCTGGTTTGTTGCAGCCGTTACCCATTCCCGAGTGGAAGTGGGAACATATTACGATGGACTTCAGTCTCAGGGCTTCCTCGTTCCCAAGGAGGAAAGGATGTCATTTGGGTCATCGTAGACAGGCTGACGAAGTGTGCGCACTTCATACCCTTCAAGGTGGGGCTTTCCACCGAAAAGTTGGCGGAGCTATACATGCAGCAGATAGTTCGCCTACACGGAGTGCCGGTGAGCATCGTGTCAGACAGAGACAGCAGATTCACATCCTACTACTGGAGGAGCTTGCAGGAGGAGTTGGGCAGCAGGCTCAAGTTCAGTACGGCGTACCACCCGCAGACAGATGGGCAGTCCGAGAGGACGATACAGACACTGGAGGATATGCTGAGGACCTGCGTGCTGGACTTAGGAGGATCATGGGAGAGCCATCTGCACTTTGTAGAGTTTTCATACAACAACAGCTACCAAGCCAGTATCGGTATGTCTCCTTTCGAGGCGCTGTATGGACGATGATGCCGCACACCGCTCTTTTGGGATGATATTGGAGACAGAGTTATGCTTGGGCCAGAGATGATCACGGATGCAGCAGAGAAAGTCGGGATGATCAGAGACAGGCTCAGAGTAGCTCAGGATAGGCAGAAACACTAGGCTGATGCTAGTCGCAGGCCGATGGAGTTCGCAGACGGTGATATGGTGCTAGTGAAGATATCACCTAGAGGGGGGACGATCCAGTTCGGACGAGGAGGGAAGCTGAGCCCAGATACATCGGGCCATTCGAGATACTTGGCAGGATCGGAGAGGTAGCTTACAGGGTTGTACTTCCACCCAACCTAGCAGGAGTTCACGATGTCTTTCACGTATCTCAGCTGAGGAGATATGTTCCAGACCCCAAGTCATGTGCTAGATCATTCAGAGTTGGAGGTCGGACCGAGCCTTACAGTTTCTGAGCAGCCAGTGGAGATATTAGACAGGAGAGAGAAGAGGCTGAGGAACAAGGTTATACCCCTAGTACGAGTAGCTTGGAGCCGTCACTCCCCAGGTGAATCTACTTGGGAGAGGAAGTCGGACATGAGGGAGAGATACCCTTACTTGTTCGATCCAACCGCTGCGAGGGAACCACCCGTTCCCGCTTGATACCTTAGAGGTTAGTTTCGATCGCAGCCTTAGTCATTTTGTTGCATTACTTGTTATGTTAGAATATTGTAGGGTCTTCAATCCTTGTGAATTTCGAGGACGAAATTTTTCAAGGAGGAAAGACTTGTAAGCCCCTGTTTTTCAAATTTATTTTAATTAGTGTTAATTTAATTTTAATGTCATATTTAGCCTTAAAATAATTATTAGGATTTTTAGGAATTTTTTTAGAATTTTTAAATAAGTTTTAATACTAAAAATATAAATTTGTAATTTTCTAAAATGTTTTAATATCATTCTGTAATTTTTAGGATTATTTTTATATCAGTATACAATTTATTAAATTGTTAATATATTATTTTGCAATTATTGAATTGTTTTAAGTTACGGAATGCAAATTACTATTTGCATTTAGTAACCTTAGGGACTGGTTTGCAAATTCCTAAACTCTAGGGTTTGTTTTGTAAACCTAAAACCTAACCCATCCCTGCCCCGACTGACCGACGACCGACGACCGACGCTGCCTCCACCTTTTTCCGGCCAGCGCACAGCCCCCCGACCGCCCTAACTAGCCTATAAAACTCCCCTCTCTCTCCCCAGACCAAACCCTAACCCTAAATTCTCCCCACGACCACCACGACCCCCTTTTCTTCACCGACGAACCTAGACCTAACCCTAACTCCGGCGAGCCCCGTTCAGCCCCACCGACGACCCTCACCGCCAACCACCGCCGTCGACGAGTTTGCCGCAGCGAGCTGAGTCGATCGCCACCACTCCGCCACCGCCCTGACGCCTACTCCGTCGGCCAGAACGCTCGAACCCACCCCCCAGCAAGTCGGACACGTGAGTAGCATTGTCTTCTCGACTCGTGCGTGTCTCGTGTTGGGTCTATATTGTTCGCCGCATCCTGGCGAACCTAGGGGTGAGTTTGGACACGACGAAATTGACTCGTGCGTGTCGTGCTGGCCTAGGACACGAGAATACCTGTGTCCCTAACTGTCAGGACACAGGACTGTATTATATTTTTTTATCTTTTTAAACACTTAAAACCTAATAAAACTAACCTAAGCCTAACCCCTAACACAACCGTCGGGCTGACCCCCTGGCCAGCCCGACCCAACTCAAAACCCGACCCAAGCGGGCCAAGTTCGAGCCCCCCTGCTGTTTCTTTTTCTTTTTCTTTTCCTTTTTCTTTTTTCTATTTTTCTATATATATATTTATATATATGTATATATATATATATATATATATATATATATTAGTATATATATTTTATATACTGTATTTTTGACAGTATATTATATATGTATATATAATTTTATAATTAGTAAACTTTTATTTATATATATTTGTGTTTATATACATATATGTACATATTTCCATGTGCATATATTATTATATATATTAATATATATGTATACAATATTTGTATATATATATATACTTTATAAATTAAGTATTTTCCTTATATATATATATATGTACTTTTAACATATGTATGTATATTTTCACGATGCATAATTTTACCTTATTAAAATATTAATATTTATTTTGCATTTTTACCAAATTGTATTTTAGTATATTTAAATTACTGCAACCATTTGGTGTCCAAGCCTAGCATGGGTTTTTGGGCCCAAATGTGTTTCCACACATTCAAGATCTGTACAAGTCATATTGGACTTGATTCATGGCCTTGGGTCCTGTATTTGAACTTTGGTTCAAATTATATACATGGACAAAAATACGCAGATAATTAATTAATTATTTAATTGTGTGCAATGATGTTTTTAATTTTCTAAAAATACTTAAAGTACTGTTAAAATTCTGGAAAAATAATATTTAAATACTATATTAATTTAACTAATTTAGTATAATTTTTATAGTATTTAATTTACTGTTTTGCCACTAATTTGGCTTGTGGAACCAAACTCATTTTCTGTATACTTAGGAAAACTGATTTTTATAAAATACTTGTACTGGTTAATAAATTCCAGAAAAATTATAATAAATTTCTATGATTAACAAGGATCACTTTGGTACTTTACTTTAAGTAAAACTAGGCTTTTTGTCTATCTCTAAAATTGTTAGAACACAATGATCATTTGATTTATTTATTGATTAATTACGACTTGTAACTTTTTGTGCTATTTTGAGTTTTAACCGTGTTGAACCCCACCCCTCACTAGTGTAAAGACCCTAGAAAGTTAGTTAAAGTAGTGTGTCACCCCACATTGGTCTCCTATGCCAAAGTCATCATTTTGGCTAGGTGCCCAGTCACAAGTCGTGTTGCACCAATTAGTGTCTTAGCGTTTTAACTTAGTGTGAAAACTAAGTTACTGCATTTATTTCTACAGTGACGAGTTACCGGACATCCATAGCACTTTTATCGCAGCTTGTTTTGCTTTGCTTTGCTAGAGGCAAGTACTTTCTACAAACTTTACATATTGTCACATAAATGAACTGCTAAAATCCAACCATGTTAAATGCTGATCCTTGGGGTAGCAAGTTAAAATATCACATGTTATACTTTCCATTTACTACCATGCTTAGAACAGTCTTGATGTATCTCTTACATGATTAGAATATGGGTTATGGGGAAACTGATAGTAGTGTACGTGATCATGACCCCCCTATAGTAGCGAGCGAGGTCGCATTTTATATGCATACCTTGTCACAAGCCATTATCCCGTATTTTTTTACGGATGTACACCTATGCTTGTTAACTTGTACGTATGTACATTTCATTTACATGTACCCCAGTATATTGTACATCTATTGACCGATCACGTACTTGCTACAGTTTTAAATATTACATGTACATCTGTCTCTATGACATATGTGTCCTTGCCATGATAGATTGTGTGATGCCATGTTCCAGTTATTTCCTCCTATGTTCATTTCCATGTTTCATATGCTAGTTTGTTAGTTTCAGTACTTGCTCCCGTCCTGACAGGATAACGTTGTAGGTGTCCTTACTGAGGAGGAGTTACTCTGCAACACATATTATGGAGTTACTGCCGAGGATCCGGCTTTGCTTTACGAGGATGTTCCTGCAGGGAACCTCGCCTAATTGTCTTTTGTTTTTAGACTTTTGGAGAGTAGTCATGTATTAGACTATATATTTTTGTAACTGGACATGTATCCAGTTTTATATTTCAGTTCACTTGTACTTGGACATTTTACTATATACGACGACTTTTGTGTTTGGAGCATTTATGACTTTTATTCACTTATAGAACTGTTAGCACATTTAGTCTTATCCTGTTGTCTTTAGAACAGCTTACTACATTTTATCTCAAGCGTAGGCTGGGCATGACTCGGCCTGGCCCAAAAATTTGGATAGCAGGTCGTGACAATGGTAGTTGTATACACAAGGGTAGTTATCGTCAGCCAGCCATGTGATTGAGTTATGCATTCTCCTCTCGAGCCCAACTGTTATCGAGACTTTCAAGCCATCCGAATTTGAGAATGAGTAGGATTTTACCCTTAGTCAAATGCCAACCTAGAAGATTATCTATTCTCAAGAAACCAAATGTTGTGAGTCTCTAATTATTTGCTGGAAGCTTGCCTTAACTAGCAACCCTTAAGCCTTGAATCAACCCTTCCTCGACCGAAGCCCACAGTTAGACATGAGAGGAGTGGACAATAGGGTAACCATTTACCGTGACACTCATCCCGAGATTGGTTTCCAACAAATATTACTCTAGTTATGTAAATTTTATTATTAAGACCTAACTAGTGTTGGAACACCACAGTCACTAGCTTAGCCAATACCATAGCTTAAATACCCTGTCATATTATGATCTACCAGTTGTCAACAGCAATACATGATCACTACAACTCTTGTGACGATAGTCTGGCAGGTTGACACAAATAGAAATTCAAGACACAGTTGTTAGAAATCTTGTGCCTTAGAGTTGGTTACCCCGTCGATAACCCTAGTATACTATAGACGAGTAGATCATCCTGTTTTTATCGACCATGTGTCATTGTACACGCTCGTTCTCCATTTATTGAGGAACGATCCTCAACTTGACTTATATCTACCGTATCCCGATACGCCGTGCCTTATTCCCTATTAACAAAGAGTCGAGGTACAGTATCCGGACTTTGGGAACCCTCTAACCTCAATATTTCTAAGACCATGTCCTATTTATAAGGTGGGTAGACTGTAAGCCTCCTAAAGTTTTTAGATATACAAGGATTATCGATTGATTAGAACAATTTTTCATTAGGATGATAATTAGTGTTTCTTGGACTCCCACTTTCCATTAGATCATTTTGTGTCACCGGCCGTGTCATTAATATTCGGAGCACAAGACCAGCTGTTACCTTCCAACAAATTTCATATGTAAGATCTAGACGAGTCCACCTTCATCTAGGTATATCATGTCCTACTCAAACCCGTCCCCTTGTACTCTATTTTTATGGTACGACTTTCAGGTAGAAAGGACTAACTATAATCCTTACCATGGTACCGGTAAATTTCTCGACTACAATTACAGACTTAACCTTGACTCAAACCATTCGATCCAATATATGGTTGTGGTCTACTCGAAGCCCACTACGCACATGTCACTAGTATGCCACTCAATTTTTCCTCTCATGCTACTTAAACACAAAAGTCACGGAAGACGCATCTTCGAGGCTTGCAGAGCCTATTTAACCAATCCGACTGCCCAACTAGCTCAACCACTTGGGAGGAATCCTATTCTAGGTTATCCTAACTTAGTAGAAATAGTTTTAACATTGGAATCTTGTCCAGTCAGAGTAGATTGAAATCCAGGGTTAATCAAACCAACGATTGATGTCCAATCAGGAAACCCATTAAGACCTAGTAAAACCCATCCATGTATACCACCATTTTTGGACTATAAAATCAGACTATTTGAAATAGGACCCAATACCATTATGTAGTCTCCACCTCTTAGAATGTGAGGCCCTTATTCCATCTACCTGGAAGTCGCGATATGATCTTGTATTGCATTTATCCCTTGCTCGTGTATTTAAATAACCGCGGGAAAGATCACAATATTGATTCCTCAAATTTTCGTTCTATTATGAAAACTGTTTAGAAAAACCCGAGAACGGCACTTCTGTATTGCACGGGTTGCAAGACCCTGTAAGAAACGAAGGGTTCTTAGACTTAGCAAGTGACTGGACTAGAGTGACCCAAACTAGCAAAATAGCTCTATGGCTCATAAACTTTCTTTCTGTCTGCATCTTTGGATACTCTCTATCGCTCTTGAAACTTCATAATTGCCTTCGATTGTTCATCCTTATCTTCCTGTCCTTCCTATTGCAGAGCAACGTATGGTTATGCTTATTCAAAATTACCAACATTTTTAGCTACTTGTGTAAATTGTTGCTTGTTAGTTTTAGGTTGTTTGGTAGATAGAGGAGGATTATAGAGGCCATAAATAATAGATATCTATTGGTAGCAATTTTAGCAATTAGTTGGATGATTATAAAGTTTAGTGACATGAGATGGAGGGAGTAGTGTGACCAAAGGTGGGTAGAAGTCCTCGAGATTTTTTTTGTTTATAGTTGCCAAAATGGCCAATGAGAAGGATATAAACTATTTTTGAGGAATTAAATTTAAGGAGATTAAGGTAATAGTAGATCTCATTTTGAATTTTAAGAATAGTTATGAATTAACATTTCGAGGACGAAATTATTTTTAAGGTGGGTAGATTTGTAGCCCCTCTTCCCGAAATTTTGATAATATATTTTATTTATTTATTTGAGTTAAATAGTGATTTCTAGAATTTTTTTATAAATAATTACTTAGTTAACTATTACGGTAGATGAACCATGGTGGAGTTTTGGGGTACAAGGTGACTAGAAACCATGGCACGGATAGTGCAATAGCGTGCTTAGACTAGTGTATTAGCCCTGATAGGGAAGGCCGAGCCATATTGATGTCCTAACTAGGAAAACCAAGCCAAATTGCGACTTAACCCTTGCCGAAGTTCTATTTATTAATTAATTATATTATTGAGTTTAGGGATACCGATTATACCATGTTAGTTCGGACTGGACCCGAACTGAGGCCAAGCCCATGTAGCCATGCGACACGTCCAATGACAATCGTGTTAAGGGAATTGGTAAGAAGGTAGTGTATTTCGTTTTAATGATTTAATAAATATTTCTAGGTATTCATAAGTAACTATTATAGATATTATGATTAGTTATTATTCAAAGACACTTGTATAAAATAGGTTCTTGTGCATTTTGGATTATTAGCCTGTGTATAATGGTATATATACCATTATTGATTTATTGAAATTCTTATTTTTATTATTATTATTTTATTATCGGCATTATTGAAGTTATTCTTGTATAATAATATTCTATTATTATTGATTATATTATTATTATCAAATAAATGTTATAATATATAGATTATATATTATTATATTTTATATATTAATGTATGTTGATGAAGTCTATACATAGGAGTATATAGATAGGTATGTATACATATATACATATACCCATATATATATATATATATATATATATATATATATATATATATATATATATATATATATATATATATATATATATATATATATATAGTGTAAATAAAGAAGAAATAAATATATAGATATATTAACAACCAAAACAACCCATCAGCAGCTAAACCCCAACCCACGGCTAGTAGGCCCAGCCCCAGCCCCCACATCCGAGCCTCCCTAAGGGCTCGGGCCCGACCCAGATACATATCGTAGTAAAGCAGCGGAAAAACCGAACTGCTCGAGTATATAAGTGTAAGCCGATAGAGAGGGTGCAGCAACTCAAACCCTAAAAACCTTATGTCAATCCTCGACATCCCAGCGGCCACCCTGGACCTAAGCGCCGCCTTGGGCACCGTCGTGCGCGGCCATGGCCGCGCAGATGCAGCAGCGCGTGCGCGGGTACATAGCAGCAGCCGCAGTGGAGGTACGATGTTCGTCACGAGAAATCTCCGCACACGATCGACAATTCACCAAGCCGTCTTCTCTGGTACGAACACGATATATACGACTTTGATTGTCTTCATTTAGTTTTAAATCATACGAACTAGGTATTCCGATAACTCGACACAAAGTCGAGCAAGAACCTGTTCGAAAAACAGAACACGAAACAGCCCAGGACCCAACTTGAAAGCCTATTTCCTGTCGAACGATCGAGAGATTTGAGAAACTACTTGAACCAAAGTGTAGACAACCTATACGAGATTAGAATGCTTTTTGGAACCTGTTCGAAAAACAGAACACGAAACAGCCCAGGACCCAACTTGAAAGCCTATTTCCTGTCGAACGATCGAGAGATTTGAGAAACTACTTGAACCAAAGTGTAGACAACCTATACGAGATTAGAATGCTTTTTGTAGAACTATTTTTGTTTATTATACAGGAAGATAATGGATTCCAAAAATCAAGGAAAAAATAGGAAAAACAATTTTTGAAAACTAGAAATTGTTTGATACGACGTGCGTCCCGCCAAACCGGGCAACGTGGTCGCGAAGTGAAAGCATCGAAAGGTGCGTAACGGCTTCGTGATCGTGTGGGCTTTGACGGAATTCAAATTGGTCGCGTGTGCGCGACGAATTTGATACGTATCCGTCGAAATTCACCGTATCGACCCCTGTGCAAAATTTTCAATTACTTTGTGCACGCTCGTCAGATCGAGACGAAACTAGCGCCAACGGGATCGTATCATTTTTCTGGTCCTGTATGCCAAGTTTGGTTCGATTCTGAGATAGTTGATAAAATCACCGTTTTGCTGGGCCCCACGGTCCGACTCAACGGGTAATTTTATGCACGGCCCTCCGGAATCCAACTTAGGACATACGGTTGGGTTCGTATCAAAAAACTGGATCCGTAGACATGTAGTTTGATGACTTTAGAGACCGTTGACTTTGGCACGCTTTTCGGTGCAAAGCAGGTCCAACGGCGGACACCGTTTTGACCCAAAAATTACCGTTTTGCCCCTGTGTCCAGAATTGGATTTAAGGACAGGCGATCCTAGCTATTTTGACTATTCTGAGAACATTGGTAATATTTGTTTCAGCTTCCGGGGACTGTTGTACGGGTTTTGACTATTGGGGCACATTGAGTGGTTCAGATTGTCGGTTTCACCAACAGAGGACCACAGACGAGTACAGTTTATTGTCTGCATTTCGATATTGATCTTTACTATATTTCATTGATTAGTCATTGGTTATGTGATTTTATACTCTATTATAAATTGTTGAGTCGGAAATGAGAAGTACCAAGGATGTGTGATCCGACCGTAGATCGTGTTTATTTTCATGCAGTAGATCTCGTAGACCGTTTTTATTTTCATGCAGTAGATCTCGTAGACCGTGTTTATTTTTATGCAGTAGATCTCGTAGACCGTGTTTATTTTCATGCAGTAGATCTCGTAGACCGTGTTTATTTTATGCAGTAGATCTCGTAGACCGTATTTATTTTCATGAAGTAGATCTCGTAGACCGTGTTTATTTTCTGCAAGTGGACATTGTAGACCGTATTTATTTTTTATGCAAGTAGATCTCGTAGACCTCGCGGTGTAGTATCCTAGACTGATCACATATCAAAGGTGCTTCTAACAGTTGGAAAAAGTATTTTTGTGTCTATTTATTTGCTATTGGTTTTTCGTATTTACTGTTTATTTTCAAAACTCATGATTGATGTCTAACCTTTGTTTTATAGTCATTTTCTTTATTTGAAATTGCATTCAGTGAATTGTGCTCGTTCTATTCCTGACTGGAAACCAATATTTTTCAGGTTAGCCGTAGTTTCACTTAGCTTGGGGATTGACGGAAATACTTGCAGACAAAAGCGTAGAGACTAGCTAGATAGTTGAGTCATAGTCATTCATTTATTTGTACAAGTTTATATTTTTCTACAAATGTAAAACTTGTGATCATTGTAAGTAAATTAATTATGTGAATGAGCATTATTTGTGATTTTGATCTTCATGGCCGTGACAGCATTCTACCGCCGACACTACGGCGTAGGCTGGCTTGGACACGTCTCGTATCCGTTTAAAAAAAATGGGTGCGGGTCGTGACCATCACAGCTCTAAGCAGATAATCGTACAATAGAATATAATAAAAAGAATGAGTAGTCACCAATCCATAAAAATAATAACCTCTAAAAACTAGATGTAGAGTCAAATGTCAAATAACAAATAGTCAACTAAATCCGGAGACAAATTTGGTCCCAAAACTAATTCTAATCTAACTAAGCAGTTGTAGTTGGGTCATGTGCTGCTAACTCCCCCTGATATTCCTCAAGTGAAAGGTCATGCTCAGCTATAAACTGTTCATATGGACCATAATGAGTAGGCATCCATCCTCATCGTAGTCATCTAAAATATTTACCCAGTCAGGATGGAACGAGTATAATTCATTGCATGCAGTTCCAAATATGTTATAACGATTATAAAATAGTGGTTAGTCATAAGATATATGATAAGATAATCAAGAATAAAGCATGACAAGAAAAATAAAAAGGTACAGTTGACATGAGCTATATGTAGACAAGTAAAACATAGAATAAAAAACAGAACTATCTAAGTATGTTGAAGTACTCATTTCAATATGTGATCGACTGGGATACTACACCATATGGTCTACATAGGATTTGCATCCTCACGGTCTAAATAACATGTAAAAATAAATAAATCACGATCTATGGGTCTGATCACATATCTATTCGCTACTTTCCTGCCCCAACTAATATACAAGATATATGTCATGACATTTAATAGAATCCATGTAGTGCTAACCGTGTAATGAGCGTGTCACAAATCAAGTATATCATAACTAAATATACAATATAGTAATTATCAAAACTGGAAACAAATAAGATATGTACTTGTCTATCGTGTTGAGTTGATGGTACAGGTCTAAAACCACGTCCGAGTCCAAGAAACCTATATTTAGAGTTAACTGATCAATAAATATAAATTGGAAATTAAGCTATCAAATCCTATCCATTTTCTATCAGGCTTCTAAGTTATAACTTCTACATCTTTTAGATAGGCTTATATACATGGGTCACTATTACATACTTGATTCTCATACTTTCTATAGTGATTTGTAATGTACTACTATGTACTTGTTTACCTATGTGTTGCTCATACATGTATATCCATGATACTCTCCTACTTGATACACTGACTCTTGACACTATCTTATGATACACATGGCACACATTCTACTGTTACATTCTTGTTGGATACATAGACACCCTAATTTTCTATTTTATGATACCACTATTAACTGACATTACATGGTACCCAGTATACATACCCACATGTACATAGCAACATAGCTTCTAGCCTTCCATGCTCTTGTCTTTTCCTATACTGACCATGATACCACTTTAAGTATCTCATGATACACACATCTGTACCCCCACATTCTCATATTTTTCCTGTACAGAGGCATTATCCTCCCTTGTATAATGCCTAAAATAGCTTGACACTAGTTTACACCCTTCTATCTTAAAATACTCATGCCTGACACTATATTTCTATTATCTAGGATACACAATCAGCGTGTACGTTTTGAGTTGGAGTCAAGAAGTGTATGCACGACACCAATAAAACAAGATGTGTATGTACGACACCAATGAGTCAAAGGAGGTATGCACGTTATACAACACAATTATGGAGCCTAAGATTTGGCTATAGCACAGACACGTACTTCAATACGAGATGTGGTATTATGGTCTAGTAGTTTGACACAGTCTAATAATAGAGTTGTATTATTTTGTGTTGAAATAGGGAAGGTCGAAAGGTAAGTATGGATAAGTTGATACAGTTGAGTAGTACGATTTTGGTCACACCAATGAACTTTATGGCATGATCACTATGTTATGACACATGGGTGGCACGACCATGATATTATCATACAAATAGGCTATAGTTACGCCATGAAAATAATCCTAAGACAAGATTAAAAAGACAACTAAAATCATAGTGCGCACTCACTAAATGAACGTGTTGGTTTTGTATGGGTGGGCGAGATGTCCCCCACCAGTACGATTGTGTACTAATACCCCACCAGTTTGTATGTGTAGGTTCAAGTATTTACTCGTTGGGGCAGAGCTCGCTTGGACGTGCTGAGGCATGGAGTTCCTTGGCGTCTCGAGGCGTGCGGCCGCGTTAAGTCTTCACCTATACAAGCCATAATGTGTAGACATCGCCTTTTGAAGTGTTCGCAAGTTATAAGCCTTTGGATATGATATCATTGTATTTGAGAGAGAATGAGAGAGAGCAATAGTGAATTGTATTATGAGAAAGTGAGAGTTGAATGTTTGTAATCTGCCTATGAGTCACTTGTAAATTCTGCTGCTTATCACTAAAAGTTATGATTTTGTTTGTATACTTGTGTTTCCTTTGTTATTCAATGCTTCTAATTCGGGACTTCTGTGTGACTACCTCATCGCTTAGCCTGTTGAACCGGTCATTATGGTATTGCCTTGTGCGAGCGCAACCTAGGCTCGTGCGGCATTACACCCAAACTGTAGTTCCCCCTCCGCAAAGGCACTAGATGAATAGAAAAATCAATGCTGGCTCAATAGGAAGTCTTCACGAAGACGATTAATCTGGGTGAGTTGACTAAGACTCATATTATGATTCTTTCACGCCTAATAAGAGTTGTGTTTTTGAATGAATGCTTTGGTTAATAACAAGATAGAAATATTTGAGAATGGTAGTATCAAATCAGTATGCTTATAGAAGAATTTACATATTACTATGCTTGAATAAGAAAAAAGATATTATGCATGCTAAGAAGTAAGAATGTTGCCTGCTAATATAAAATGATTGCTGCCTTGATCGAGAGAACTTTGTCATGCTAATAAAAAAAGAAAAGAGATTTGCTTTCATGTTCTGTATCATGTGCTATCAAAGAGTAGGTTTCCATGCTTAATGATATTCAATTGTTCAAACGTTGTGTAATTAGATATTGGTTACATGATTTCTGTCATCAACTGCTACAAAGATTGAAATGCTTGATAAGAATCGCAAATGTTACAAAGAGTTGCACGAAAGAGAGGATATGGCTTGACCGTATAAAGAAAAGGGATATGAACAGATAGAATATGTTGCTTATTAGTAATTGCTATGTCATAGATATTTATCTGATAAAGTCATTCATGCATTGGTCCTGGATAACTTGTGCACAAGGGCAATCTCCATGGCCGGTTCTGGGGCACTAGAACTGCTCGGCCTAGGTGTAACTACAAAATTCTCGGAGAGGAGTATTTTTGTCATTTTAATAATTGTTTGAAAATTGTATTCGTAGTGGTAATATTTATTATTATATGTATTGGTTGTGTGCTAGCTTATTAGAATAGACCATGTGATTAGTTGGTTAGTGTAAAACCCTGATTCTAAATAGGTTAATTAAATTGGAAATTATAGGATTTATTGTTTGGCATTAATTCCTATTAGTGTAATTTTAGACTATTATTATTAGTAGTATTATAATTATTTTGGTCAATTAATTAAATTATTTTAGTTATTTTGGAATTATTAATTGATTGGACCGCTTCTTCGTTCGGGCCCAGAGACCCGGTCCAACTCTTCAGAAACCCAAACCCAAAACCATTACTATTAAAAAAAATTAAACCCAAACCCACTCTCACTCACCTGATCATTTCCCCAACTTTTCTCCCACATGTTCACACTCCCCCCCCCAAATCTCTCTACCACATGTTAAAACCTTAACTACCAGCACCTACATCAATCATATATCTCTAAGTCAAAAAGGGGAAAAATAGCAGCACCATCACCATCATTCTCTTCAAATACTCATCCTCACCAGCACCTCACACTCTCTTCCTCCTCAAACTTTCCCAACTTCAAAATCCATACACCATCACTCACCATCCGACCAACTGCCAGAGCCCTCGCCCCCTTGCGGCGCCCGACCGCAACCGTCGGCGCCGACCCTCGGCGGTCCTCGTGACCGCGCCCTTCCGGCGCGACCCTGTCCCACGCCCCTAGCCGGACATCCCATGTCTGTCCTAGACGCATCGCCGGCCAGCCCCCTCGCCGGCGTACCCCTCCCGCAGGCCCCTCGCCCGGTCGACCCCTGCATCGAACCCTGCAGTCCCCTTTGCGGTGCCCCACTGGCGTCCGTCCTTCGTGCCGGACCCATGGCCCAAGCCGCTGTCCCGATCGTCCGCAATCCACGGTCAGTCCCGTGACCGCCCCTGGCCACTGTCGTTCCTGTCCGACACGTTCCAAGGCTCTTCGAGTCAGTAACAATGTGCCGCGATCCGAGTCCGAGGCCACCCTTCGGATTCTGACATCAACTTTTGGTATAATTCCTAAACTGAGTAGTTCGTCCCTCCCCGTCCTAGTCGATGATGACGCGGTCTCGATCCCTCTACGGGATTTGACTATTTTATTACGTTGCTCGTATGTGGATGCTTGGAACGATTCTTGGATCGTTGATTCAGTTTTGTGCGGAATGTTGTACTGTTAGAATTGGGCTTGTTTGGTTATTTGGTTCTGTGATTTGGTTCTGGGAATAAGTAGATATCCTTGGGTCTTAATATTTAACCTATACATCTTTGGTTGGATTTAATTCTGTAAAGAACTTGTGAGGTTTTGGCTTTGGCCGAATTTCCTTAAAGTTTGTGTGGGTTAGTTCTGTTAAATGCGTGTGTGTGTGTGTGTATGTGTGTGTATATATATATGTTTTTAAAAGAGAAATCTTAGTTCTGTTAATGTGTGTATATATAATGTTGGGTTAAAATGGTTCTGTTGGTTTTCATAAATATATTATATATATATATATATATATATATATATATATATATATATATATATATATATATATATAATGTTGGGTTAAAATGGTTCTGTTGGTTTTCATAAATATATATATATATATATATATATATATATATATATATATATATATATGTTTTAGCATAAAAGTATGATTTTTGTATATAAATATAAAAGGAAATTATGTTTTAACTATACTCTTAATATTGTAACTCAATTAAAATATATACGTACATATTATTTCTATTTTCGAAAACTTGGTCGTTACAAAATATACTTTACATATTTTATATTTTATTGGCTCTTTAAGATTGGCATATTTTTGGTTAATTTGAGACTTTATGTATCCACCTTGGCGATGACCGAAACGGTCGAATGAGCCTTTACCGAAACGCAAACGCTACGGGGTATTTCCATATGTTGAGGCGTAAGCTATTAGCAAAGTGTGACTGCATGACCAAGTCTGAGACTGTGGTTGACCCTGCCTTGCGACTTTAGTTTATTTTAGACTTGTAGAACTTGTTACTTGGCATGCTATATTTTAGGTGCAGGGCACTCGTGCCTTGGCACTGGACCGTTCCCGGCTTAGAAGATCGTCGTAGCATAGTTTAGAATTTTTTTTATTATCTTTTATGTAAAATATGTTGTAATGGCATAAGCCCATTTTTTCTTTCTTTCTCTGAGCCTTGTATTGTGTAGCTTAGGGGTAGCGTAGCTCTTTCTGTGTTTTGTGTGTTCTATGACGATAATATCGCACGTTAGTTTATCTACAAATGAAATTGGAAACATTTATTTTCTAAAAAGAAAAATAAGGTTTTTCACATTTAGAACGCTTTAAAAATACAAGTTTTATAATTATAGTAATAATTTCACACTTTTATCATTAAAGGAAAATATAGTTTTTATATATATTATTAAATGCAAGTCTTTTCCCATAAATTGTGTTTCCTACTCTTTCCAAATAAAGTAAGAAAATTGACTCTTTATATAAATTGGAAATGACGAAACGGCGTTAGAGTAATTAATAAAGCGTTCGTGTAATTATTAACCAGAAAATTGACTAGGACCAATATTAGAGATTACAACTAGAACACCTAGAATGGTTTTCTGGAACTGAGTCAGACTCTTAATTAATATAGTTTTCAAGGCCTGAGTCTGATGTCGTATTTTCTGTCTCCATCTATAGCGTCGGAAAACCAAGGCAAGTTCATATGTATTCAAAATTGTGTTTTACTTAATAATTAAAATTGCTGCAGCGTAGAATCATTGTATCAACATTTGATCCACGGGATCCTATTCGGACCCAACCGATTGCTTGACTGACTCATTGACTCGGGGTTTGGGGAGTAGTGTTAACACTTGTGGTCAAAGCCTCCTACTGCCTCACTCTGGATAGCGGAAGCCCAACCCACTTGGGCCGAAGCCGGACCGTATTCACTAGAACACTTACTGCCTCCATCCATAACCGGCCACAGGATGTTACACGCTCAAAACACTATTGCTAGTTAGATTACATCATTTTATTTCTAGAGATTTATTCCATTACTGCTTCTTTATTATTATTAGAAAATAAATTATGTCATAAAATTGCTTCTTGTCTCTTTTTAATTATTCATTAAGACGCTGGAATGGATATGTATGTTCTTGCTTCTCTCTTGACTGGGGACCAACATTTTTAGGTGATTACGATGATGAGGAGCTTACTTTTTGAACCTACTTCGGACCCGGAACAAAATCTGAAGAGATAGCTGAACCCAACCAGGAGGCACCTGAACCGACTACTTAGTAGTCTAGTCATCATTGTATTTAAAGTTGTAAACCATAGTACAACTTAAGTTTGTTCCGACATTGTGTTTGAATTATTAAATAATTTTTTTTTAATTCCCATATTTTAGAATGTTGTGCTTGAGTTACTACTGATTGATATAGCTTACTGCCGCCGTCTCACAACGGTGCGGGCTGGGCATGATCCGATTGGATGCGGTATATTGGGATCGGATCGTGACATATTTTCAGTAGTGGCCCATGCAGATTGTCTGCTCTACTAAAAGTTTGGTCTAGTCAATTTAGTCTAAGCCAAACATACAGTCCTGTACTTGACTTTAGGTTTAAGTATGACTTTAGGAAAACAGCCTAGAAACAATTAGAATATTTAGAACATTAGAACTTTTGAACATTACAATATTTAGATTATGAGAACTTGTCACAACATAGGACCGATGCTTTACTTGTATGCTTTAGGCCTTGTAACTTATCTTTTTGTTACTTATCTTCCTTCCATTCCAGAGAATGTTGACGAAGGACTTACTCGATTTTGATTAACTAGAAACCTTAGCCAGATTAGGCCGATTGTATGATGGTATATCTTACTGCCTATATTATTTTCTAGATTTTATGTATCTTTTAGTGTCCCATGGCTTTCGGGGGTTATTTTCTTCCATATCTTTATCAGATTCTAGCATCCCTTAGGATCTATACTCTTTCGCTATTTATGGATTAATATTAGATTTTCAATCTCCTTCTTTAGCAAACCTATTTCTAATTTCGCTATTAGTTTGATTAAATCTTACTTCTCTATCTTTATTTAGAATCTAGATCCATTCACTATTTAGAGTTTCAAATTCTCCTTTAGCAAACCTAATAAACTCTTATCTGCCCAAAGTATTTCTATGACTAGTGTATCCAACCATTTGTCTTGACCTTATTTCCAATTGACTTTCTCGGAACCAATCTTGAACCAAATTCTTCTGGAACCATAAAGCCCCAAGGTTAATTATTACCAAAAGAATTGGTTCAACTTAGCTAGTTCATGAATCTCCCAAAGGAATTATTTTCCAAAAATAATTCCAATATTGATTGTTATTTCCTAAGTTATTCTAAAGACTGAGAATATTTTTATTTGTTGACTTCCTCCACTCAAATGAAACCTTACTCTCTCTAGGCAACTTCTTGATCAATTCAAGGCTGTAGAATGAAAATAATGATATGATTATTATTGATGAAAGACTACATATATATAGGAGAGGCTAGCCTCTTCTCCTATTATTCTAAGCAATGTGGGACTAAAGTCTATTAACTCATAACTCTAATATAACACTTAACACCCTCCCTCAAGCTGGAGCATAGATGTCAATCATGCCCAGCTTGTTACATAAAAATTGAACCTAAGGACCCAGAAGAGGCTTTGTGAAGATATCAGCTATATGGTCGCCGGTTCTCACATGTTGAAACTTTATCACTCCCTTTTTATATTCATCACGAACAAAATGAATGTCAATTTCAATATGCTTCGTCCGTTCATGAAATACTGGGTTGGTGGCAATGTGAATAGCAGACTGGTTATCACACCATAGATCTGCCACTTGAGATCCTGCGTCTTCTTCCAGTTCTTGTAGGAGATGCTTCATATATAATATCTCTGACGTGCCATGAGTAATAGCTCGATATTCTGCTTCTGAGCTTGAGCGTGCTATCACACTTTGTTTCTTGCTCTTTCATGATACTAGATTTCCACCAATAAATACTGAGTAGCCAGATGTATACCATCTATCTGTCAGGCTTGCTCCCCAGTCAGCATCAGTAAAACACTCAATACGAGTGTGTCCATTATTCTCCATTCGAATTCCTTTTTTGGGATTCTTTACTAGATAATACAAAATTCTGAGAACTGTCTGCCAGTGTAGAATTCTTGGAGAAACCATAAATCTACTTGCAACACTCACTGCAAAAGAAATGTTCGGACGCGTCATAACCACCAAGTAGTTGAGTTTTCCAACTACTCGACGATACTGATCTGGATTGGTCATTAGGACCACTTCGTCTGGAAGTAACTTCGCCCCTGGATCCATAGGTGAGGTTGCTCCCTTTGCTTTCATCATGCCTACATCATTTAGTATGTCCCGCACATACTTTCTTTGAGACATTACAATGTCCCGCTTACCCCGTGTGACCTCAATGTCCAAGAAATAGTTCAAGGATCCCATATCCTTGGTTTAAAATTATTCTCTAAGAAACTTCTTGAGGCTTGCAATACCCTGGCTGTCATCTTCCGTGATTACAATATCATCAACGTAGACACCAAGGAGTATTCTTCCAGCAGATGTGTGTCGATAGAAGATTGAATGGTCCTTCTTTGATTGACATATGCCAAATTGAGTAACAATATGTGTAAATCGACCAAACCATGTACGAGGTGATTGTTTCAGACCATAGAGGGCCTTACTCAGATGGCACACTTTACCCTTCCTTGCAACGAACCCGGGAGGTTGCATCACATATACCTCTTCATTAAGATTCCCGTGGAGAAAAGCATTCTTTATATCTAGCTAAAGTAACGGCCAGTCATATCGAATGGCCAAGGCCATGAGGACACGAACGAATGTCATTTTTGCCACAAGGGAGAATGTCTCGAAGTAATCCTCACCATAGGTTTGAGAGTATCCTTTGGCCACCAGACGAGCCTTCAGTCGATCAAGAGTGTCATCCGATTTTACCTTAATCGTGAACACCCATTTGTAGCCGACTGCCTATTTACCAGTAGGTAAGTCAACTAAGTCCCAAGTATAATTCTTCTGGAGATCTTTCATCTCTTCGTTTATAGCAGCACACCAACCAGGATATCGGAGACCCTCTTCAGCGGTATTGGGGATCTGAATTCCATTAATAGTAGATACCAGAGACTGAGTGTGACTGGTAAGTCCTTTGTAGCTGTCAACATACAAGGGATGATTGTAGCTTCCCTTCCCGGAATTTGGAAATATTTTTTTTTCTATTTATTTGATTTAAATAGTGATTTTAGATAATCATTTACTTAATTATTACGGTAGATGATTTTAATCATGGTTGAGTTTTGAAGTACAAGACGACTAGGAATCATGGCACGGATAGTGCAGTGGCGTGCCTTGACTAGAGTTTAACCATGGTAGGGGAAGGCCGAGCCATATGAGTGTCCTAACTAGAAAAACCAGATTAAGTTGCGACTTAACCCCCACCGATGAACTATTTATTTATTAATTAAATATATTGATTTTAAATGAACCGATGGTACCAACTTAGTCCGAACTGGGCCCGAACCGAATCCAAGCTTTTGTAGGAATGTAGAGGGACCAAATACGGCCTTGTAGACATATTTGGTAAAGGCACTTATTTTCGTATATATTTTTAGGAATTGGCAATTACTTGTTAAATAATTATTATAGGTAAAATATGTATAATAAATATTGGTATGTTATATATATTAATATTGATATCTTGATGTAGGTAAAATATGTATATTAAATATGTGTGTATAGATTATATATGGGAATGTGTGTATTTATATATAATATATATGAGAGTATTGGTATGTATATATAAAATAGAGTAAATATATATATGTATGTGTATATGTGTAGGTAAATATATGATTATATATAAATATATATATATATTTATATATATATATATATATATATATATATATATATATATATATATATATATATATATATATATATATATATATATATAATTGTGTGAGTAATATATATAAGTATTCGTGTGTGTATAAATATATATATGTGCATGTGTATATATATATATATATATATATATATATATATATATATATATTATATATATATATATATATATATATATATATATATGAATATATATGAAAATATATATTATGTATGTGTATAAATACATATAACTGTATATTACATATGTGAGTATGAGTATATGTATATATATATATATATATATATATATATATATATATATATATATATATATATATATAATATATATATATAATAAGTGTATATGTATGTGTATATATATATGTATATATGTACATAGGAAATTATGTGTATATATATATATATTAATAGGAAAAAAAACCAAGTGAGCATCAGTCCTTAGCCAACAGGCCGAAGCCCACACCCAGCAGGCCCAGCCATGTTATTCCCCAAGCATTACAAAGCAGCAAAAATCCTAATAAAGGCCCAGGGCAATGAATGGTCCCAGCCCGAGTAATGCTCAGCCCAGGCCAAAGCAAGGCACAGCAGGTTAAATTTCCAACCCGACCCCTCTGAGAACTTACAGTGTAGGTATCGATAAATAGTCGGAAGAGAGAGGAGTTGAAACTGCTCGAAACCCTAGCCGCGCCACATGGACGGCTCCCCAACCATCTGGGCGGTCACCCCAACGTCGGAGCGTCGCCGGAGGACCACCGCCAGCCGGCCGGAGTCGACTGAACCACCGCGCGCGCGATAGAGAGCACTACAATGGCAGCAGATCAAGACTGTCAGGTACCAATGTTCGTCATATTATTTCTTCGTACACACTTCATCAAATTCGAATCTACCAAATCCTATCGACAGCCTACATGACCCCCTCGAAAACCTGGTAAATAGGTTGGATTGAATCGGACCCATCTGTCCGATAAATCGACTCGAAGTCGATGAGAAAACACGTTTGAGAACAGAGTAAAACCCAGTCCAACACTCAACTTGGAAGGCGAATTCTCGCGAATCCATAGACCGAATCAAAAATCTATTTGAGCAGACCTGATGACAACCTATAGGAGATTGAAACCCCATTATTGGTTTAATTTCTAGCTGTGTATCCAGTAAAAGAAACCTTAGGAAAGATCGAGAAAAATCCATAAAAACAGATTTTCGAAAACAGAAAATTGTTCCACACGACGTACGTCACGCCAATCCGGACGACGTGGTCGTGAACCGAACGCATCGAAAGCTGTGTAATGGTTACGTGGTCGTGTGGGCTTTGACGGAATTCAAATTGGTCGCGTGTGCGCGACGAATTTGATGCGTATCCGTCGAAATTAACCGTATCATGCACTTTGCAAATTCTCTAATTACTTTGTGCACGCTCGTCAGATCGAGACGAAACTTGTGCCAACAGAACCGTATCATTTTTCTAGTCCTATATGTCAAGTTTGGTCCGATTCTGAGACTGTTGACAAAATCACCGTTTTGCGGGCCCCGCGGTTCCACTCAACGGGCGATTTTGTGCACGGCCCGCCGGAATCCAACTTTGGACATACGGTTGGGTTCGTATCAGAAAACCGGATCCGTAGACATGTAGTTTGATGACTTTAGAGACCATTGACTCTGGCATGCTTTTCGGTGCAAAGCGGGTCCAACGGCGGACATCGTTTTTGTCCGAAATTACCGTTTTGTCCCTGTGTCCAGAATTGGACTTAAGGACAGGCAATCCTAGCTAATTTGACTATTCTGAGAATGTTGGCAATGTTTGTTTCAGCTTTCAGAGACAGTTGTGATGACTTGGACTGTATGGCTTACCAGTTGACGGTATTTTATTGGTTCTTCGCGCTGCCACCAGGCAAGTATACCTTGCCCACTATACAGTATTTTATGCATTTTTTATATTGTTGTTTCTTTTCTGTCATATTTGGTTCTTGCTTCTCTTGTTTGTGCCATTACTATTTTTCTCACTTTATGTGCACATACGTTATTTCTTTCCTTCTGTATATCATTCTAATTCATGTATAGGTCCTGATAGTGTTGTCTTGTCGCGAGTCACATTCACTTGATATGTCTTGACCTGTTAGTTGTACTTGACTTCATTCGACTTGACTGGACACGTGTATAGTTTCTTGTGACATAGAGGACAGTTACTAGGCATGCGGGCTATATGATAGTTTCTGTTGGCCGGTAGTTCAGATGAGCTTCGATTGTATTGATTATTCTGTTGGCCGTTAGTTTCGTGCTACGGTTGTGATATTCTGTTGGTCGTTATTCTCGGAGGAGATGCGATTGTGATTATTCTGTTGGTCGTTAGTTTCGGATGAGCTACGATTGTCATGGTACTCTGTCTATTAGCCCAAGTGTTGAACATTGTCCTTGATGTCGCGTTATCATGTATTTGTTTAGAAGTAGAGTGTCATATTTCTGTCATTCCTTTTATGCATATTATTTACTGTCATAGTGGCATGTTTTATGTATCTTGCTAGTCCTCTGAGGACCTGATGATCTCTTCAGGTTTAGCGACTGCATGGAGTTAGTTAGCAGAGCAGAATGGTAGAGGATTGCGATGTTTGATACAGGTATTTGCTTGTGATATTTCTTTATTATCTTTTTGTGCTTTATATTCAGTATCATGATATACTCTGCTTATTTATAGACTCATATCATTCTTGGAGTCTAATCGAACAATATGCTAATGGGCTGCAGACTATGACCCATACTTGTTCATTCTTGCTTTATGTGATTCATGTGGATTGAGATATACTTTAGATTAGACATGATACCCATGACCTTGACAGCTTATACGTACTCGAGTCGGGCTGGAGTCCGCTCGATACGTAGCTGGCTTGCTCACGAGCTCGCGTCCGAAAATCGGGTGCGGGTCGTGACAAGTTTTTGTGGTGGCCCATGCAGGTCAGAGCATATCGTACCGGTTACGTAACTGTACTGGTACGAGCCTACGACTTGACTAAACCTTAGAAATCTCAATCCACTCTGCCTTGGAAATTCTCCTAAAAATTCTCTACGCCCTTGAAAACTCCATAATTGCTCTCAATTATACTTCCTTGCTTCCTGTGCCATTGATTCTCGTCCCTTTATTTTGGGGTGACGAATGATCGTGCTATCTAGGATTTATCAGAAATTCTTAACTTATAGTATAATATTGCTTGACTATTAAATAATTGGTTACTTATAGATTTGAGGGATTATAGATGCCATATGCCCTAGATATCTATGGATAGTGATGTTAGCAACTAGTTGGATGTTACAAGATTTTAGTGACCTGTATTTTGAGAAGTAGTGTGACCAAAGGTGGGTAGAAGTCCTCAAGTATTCGAGGTTACAAAATATTTTTGGGAAATTAAATTTGTGGAAATTAAGGTGATGGTAGACTTTGATTTTTAAGGAATAGTTATGAATTAGAATTTCGAGGACGAAATTATTTTTAAGGTGGGTAGATTTGTAGCTTCCCTTCCCGGAATTTGGAAATATTTTTTTATTTCTATTTATTTGATTTAAATAGTGATTTTAGATAATTATTTACTTAATTATTATGGTAGATGATTTTAATCTTGGTTGAGTTTTGAAGTACAAGACGGCTAGGAATCATGGCACGGATAGTGCAGTGGCATACCTTGACTAGAGTTTAGCCATGGTAGGGGAAGGCCGAGCCATATGAGTGTCCTAACTAGAAAAATCAGATTAAGTTGCGACTTAACCCCCACCGATGAACTATTTATTTATTAATTAAATATATTGATTTTAAATGAACCGATGGTACCAACTTAGTCCGAACTGGGCCCGAACCGAATCCAAGCTTTTGTAGGAATGTAGAGGGACCAAATACGGCCTTGTAGACATGTTTGGTAAAGGCACTTATTTTCGTATATATTTTTAGGAATTGGCAATTATTTGTTAAATAATTATTATAGGTAAAATATGTATAATAAATATTGGTATGTTATATATATTAATATTGATATCTTGATGTAGGTAAAATATGTATATTAAATATGTGTGTATAGATTATATATGGGAATGTGTGTATTATATATAATATATATGAGAGTATTGGTATGTATATATAAAATAGAGTAAATATATATGTATGCGTATATGTGTAGGTACATATATGATTATATATAAATATATATATATAATTGTGTGAGTATAATATATATAAGTATTCGTGTGTGTATAAATATATATATGTGCGTGTGCATGTGTGTATATATATATATATATATATTTTATATATATATATATATATATATATATATATATATATATATATATATATATATATATATTATATATATATATATATATATATATATATATATATATTATATGAATATATATGAAAATATATATTATGTATGTGTATAAATACATATAACTGTATATTACATATGTGAGTATGAGTATATGTATATATATATATATATATATATATATATATATATATATATATATATATATATAGATATATATATATATATATATATATAATAAGTGTAAAAATATATATATATATATATATATATATATATATATAATAAGTGTATATGTATGTGTGTATATATATATGTATATATGTACATAGGAAATTATGTGTATATATATATATTAATAGGAAAAAAACCAAGTGAGCATCAGTCCTTAGCCAACAGGCCGAAGCCCACACCCAGCAGGCCCAGCCCTATTATTCCCCAAGCTTTACAAAGCAGCAAAAATCCCAATAAAGGCCCAGGGCAATGAATGGTCCCAGCCCGAGTAATGCTCAGCCCAGGCCAAAGCAAGGCACAACAGGTTAAATTTCCAACCCGACCCCTCTGAGAACTTACAGTGTAGGTATCGATAAATAGTCGGAAGAGAGAGGAGTTAAAACTGCTCGAAATCCTAGCCGCGCCACATGGACGGCTCCCCAACCATCTGGGCGGTCACCCCGACGTCGAAGCGCCGTCGGGGGACCACCGCCAGCCGGCCAGAGTCGACTGAACCACCGCGCGCGCGATAGAGAGCACTGCAATGGCAGCAGATCAAGACTGTCAGGTACCAATGTTCGTCATATTATTTCTTCGCACACACTTCATCAAATTCGAATCTACCAAATCCTATCGACAGCCTACATGACCCCCTCGAAAACCTGGTAAATAGGTTGGATTGAATCGGACCCATCTGTCCGATAAATCGACTCGAAGTCGACGAGAAAACACGTTTGAGAACAGAGTAAAACCCAGTCCAACACTCAACTTGGAAGGCGAATTCTCGCGAATCCATAGACCGAATCGAAAATCTATTTGAGCAGACCTGATGACAACCTATAGGAGATTGAAACCCCATTATTGGTTTAATTTCTAGCTGTGTATCCAGTAAAAGAAACCCTAGGAAAGATCGAGAAAAATCTATAAAAATATATTTTCCAAAACAGAAAATTGTTCCACACGACTTGAGTCACGCCAATCCGGACGACGTGGTCGTGAACCGAACGCATCAAAAGCTGCGTAATGGTTACGTGGTCGTGTGGGCTTTGACAGAATTCAAATTGGTCGCGTGTGCACGACGAATTTGATGCGTATCCGTCGAAATTTACCGTATCATGCACTTTGTAAATTCTCTAATTACTTTGTGCACGCTCGTCAGATCGAGACGAAACTTGCGCCAACAGAACCGTATCATTTTTTTGGTCCTGTATGCCAAGTTTGGTCCGATTCTGAGACTGTTGACAAAATCACCGTTTTGCGGGCCCTACGGTTCCACTCAACGGACGATTTTGTGCACGGCCCGCCGGAATCCAACTTTGGACATACGGTTGAGTTCATATCGGAAAACCGGATCCGTAGACATGTAGTTTGACGACTTTAGAGACCATTGACTCTGGCACGCTTTTCGGTGCAAAGCGGGTCCAATGACGGACATCGTTTTTGTCCGAAATTACCGTTTTGCCCCTGTGTCCAGAATTGGACTTAAGGACAGGCAATCCTAGCTAATTTGACTATTCTGAGAATGTTGGCGATGTTTGTTTCAGCTTTCGGAGACAGTTGTGATGACTTGGACTGTATGGCTTACCAGTTGACGGTATTTTATTGGTTCTTCGCGCTGCCACCAGGCAAGTATACCTTGCCCACTATACAGTATTTTATGCATTTTCTATATTGTTGTTTCTTTTCTGTCATATTTGGTTCTTGCTTCTCTTGTTCGTGCCATTACTATTTTTCTCACTTTATGTGCACATACGTTATTTCTTTCCTTCTGTATATCACTCTAATTCATGTATAGGTCCTGATAGTGTTGCCTTGTCGCGAGTCACATTCACTTGATATGTCTTGACCTGTTAGTTGTACTTGACTTTATTCGACTTGACTGGACACATGTATAGTTCCTTGTGACATAGAGGACAGTTACTAGGCATGCGGGCTATATGATAGTTTCTGTTGGCCGGTAGTTCAGATGAGCTTCGATTGTATTGATTATTCTGTTGGCCGTTAGTTTCATGCTACGGTTGTGATATTCTGTTGGTCGTTATTCTCGAAGGAGATGCGATTGTGATTATTCTGTTGGTCGTTAGTTTCGGATGAGCTACGATTGTCATGGTACTCTGTCTATTAGCCCAAGTGTTGAACATTGTCCTTGATGTCGCGTTATCATGTATTTGTTTAGAAGTAGAGTATCATATTTCTGTCATTCCCTTTATGCATATTATTTACTGTCATAGTGGCATGTTTTATGTATCTTGCTAGTCCTCTGAGGACCTGATGATCTCTTCAGGTTTAGCGACTGCATGGAGTTAGTTAGCAGAGCAGGATGGTAGAGGATTGCGATGTTTGATACAGGTATTTGCTTGTGATATTTCTTTATTATCTTTTCGTGCTTTATATTCAGTATCATGATATACTCTGCTTATTTATAGACTCATATCATTCTTGGAGTCTAATCGAACAATATGCTAATGGGCTGCAGACCATGACACATACTTGTTCATTCTTGCTTTATGTGATTCATGTGGATTGAGTTATACTTTAGATTAGACATGATACCCATGACCTTGACAGCTTATACGTACTCGAGTCGGGCTGGAGTCCGCTCGATACGTAGCTGGCTTGCTCACGAGCTCGCATCCGAAAATCGGGTACGGGTCGTGACAATGATCACGACAGGCACGACGAGGACGTTCTGGAGGCGGAACCGCCGAAGCTATTGGCAGAACTGGTGGAGCTGATGGTAGAACAGATGGAGGCAACTCATTGGAGCCGGAGCTACTGGTAGAACTAGAGGAGGATGATTCTGTGAGCGATGTCGGCAATAGCTGAATCGGTGTATGTGGACCATCTGCCTGGAAGACTAGCTCGGTTAGGGAGGGCACTTGTACGAAAAGCTGTCGTGTTTGAAGAGGAAATAACAAAAAATCCTCTTCTGGATATACCAGAGGAGCCGGACCCGTTGATTGTAGGAATGGTGGAAATTCCGTTTCTACAAAGGTAACATCCCGAGTGAAAAAATATCACTTTAAGACAGGGGAGAAACACTGATACCCTTTCTGATCTTTAGGATTCCCAAGAAAAATATATTGTATTACCGTAGGATCTAATTTAGAAAGGGTTGGTCGGGTATCCCGAATATTGCATAAGCAGCCAAAGATGCGGAGAGACAGAGAAAATGGTTCTCGTCTAGAAAAAAGCCTAGAAAAGGGAGAGCTACCATTGAAAATAGACAATGGCATGCGGTTAATAAGATAACAAGCAGTAAGAACCGCATCCGACCAAAATTGCTTGGGAGTATATGCTTGAAACATAAGAGCACGTGTTGTTTCCAATAAATGGCGATGCTTGCGTTCGGCTACACCATTTTGTTGTGGTGTGTACGCACAAGAGGTTTGGTGGATGATGCCATTGAGGGCCAGATGTTTATCAAGATCACGAGATAAATACTCACGGTTATTGTCACTCCGAAAATTTTTGATCGGAAGACCAAATTGTGTTTTTATTTCAGCATAAAATTGCACCAGATGTTAAATAATTTAGAGCAATTTTTCATCAAATAAACAAAAGTGACACGTGAGTAATCATCGACAAAAGTAACAAAGTACTTAAAACTCATTACAGAGTCAATCGAACAGGGTCCCCATATATCAGAATGCACCAACTCAAAAGGAGCGGAAGCAATTTTATTTGGAGTCACCGAATAAGGAACCCGATGATGCTTAGCTAAACTACATGGCTCACAATAAAAAGAAGAGAGAATATCTAAAGATGGGTATATTTTCTAGAGAGCTTGGGACGATGGATGGCCCAACCGACAATGTAACTCGACAAGATCGAGTTTCATGTCGGTACATACAATAGAAGGAGTTACGTCAAACATGTACAAGCCTCTAGCCACATGCCCCTTACCGATAGTCTTTCCAGTTTTTAGGTCCTGAAAAACACAACCATCAGAAAAAAATATTACCGAGCAATGTAGTTCACGAGTAATTTGACTAATATAAAATAAACTGAACGGGTTCCCAAGAGTAAGCAGTACAGAATTAAGTGACAGCCCGGAAGAAAGATTGGTACTTCCACGGCCTCGGACTGTCAGAAACTGCCATTGGCAACAGTAATGCCAGAAGCACGACATACAGGTACATAATTATGTATTATACCTACGTCACCAGTCATGTGAGAGGATGCACCAGAGTTAACTACCCATTGCTTGGGTTTTACCATACACGCGACTGAGTATCCGGCTGTAGAACCAGACGTGGATGCTTCACCACGATGTTGAGCCTGAAAATCAAGGAACTCTATATATGAGTCCGAAGTCATCTGAATAGATCGGACACTATCATCAAGGGCATCAGTGGTGATATTAGCAGCAGGTGATTTAGTGTATTGCCAATAAAAATGGCCAAGCCGACCACAGTTAAAGCATGTACGTGATCTTCCTCCATCACGATCGCCATTGCCCCATCCTCCATCACAACCAGCATTACAGCCACCCCGTCGGCCGCCACAACCACCACAAAATCCTGTACGAGTGACCCCGAGAGCTGAACGATCAGCAAGAGTATCACCCGGAGTGGTCTCAATGACTTTGGCAGCCCGAAGGATATGATAGTGTGCTTCCAACAGGGATGGTACATCAGATCCAGCAATAATCTGAGAACGAGCAGAGTTCACATCAGGACGGAGAGAGGCGAGATAAGACATGACATGAAGCTGCTTACGTTGAACCCGTGCTTCATTAATATCCGACGTAAGAGGTAATACGCGGTCGATCTCATCCGTCATAGCCTTGAAGGCCCAAAAATAAACTTTATGAGATTTATCTCCTTGATTTTCTCGGTACACACGAACGATCGAGTCATATATGAGATAAATCGCGTTTACCATCAAACGTCGTAGCCAACATTTCCCATAACTCCTTCACGGAGTCTGTATTTTGAACCATGCCTTCCATCGATGGTTCCATAGAATTTATCAACTGTGTAAATAGTCGACTGTCATCTGTCTCCCATTGCTCAAAGATGGGATCATCATCTGCTGGAGGGTTGTCAGTCAGATGTTTGGATAACCGCATTCCTCGAAGTGTCTTCTCGACCTTTTTTCTCCATGTCGAGTAGCCCTCTGGCCCTTCCAACCGTCGATCGACAAGTTGAATAGAGGAAATCGTCGTGCTAGTGCCCGCTAGTGTATTGTCGACACTAGTATCTATGGCACTGCTATTCGCCGTAGAGTCTTCCATTTGTCAGAGATTCAACTGTCGATGTGTTCTTTCCACTTGATAAACACAGCAACTCTGCCAATGCGCTAAAAACGGAGCCAGAACCAGCATACGTGCATAGAAAGCAGAAAGTGTGGATCACAAGCCAGGACAGAGAGATAACCCATGGCAACCTCTGATAGATCCTGGTGTGAACATCAAGGAAAGAAACAAAGATTCATGCACAATAAACCATATGTGTGCTCTTTGTTAAATTTTTAGCTTTGATGGACAGAGGTTCCAACAAATGTTTTCCCTCTGAGAATCCTAACAATGAATTTTTAGCCTCCTCTTCTATTATTCTAAGCAATGTGGTGTTGGCACATTTTATTTTGATTATTAACAGCATCTTCGTAGTTTAGTCTTCTGTTCTTCAGATTCAAATATTCTCAGAAGATCTACTACATGGAGTTCTTCCGTTCAAGCGCAATCTCTTTTACTTTGAAGACTGAAGCAGCTATCGACATTCCCGGTATAAGACGGCGTCTTCCTGCTTAGAGTCTCTGTGTCTGTTCAAGTCTAGGTACATTTGTAAACACCTAAGGACGGATGACAAGTAAAAAGAACAAGTCAAAAATCAAATACCTACAGAGCGGTATACCGGCGGCATGCTCCGGCATACCGGCGGTATACCATTTTTAGAGCTCAGAAAGTTGCTGTGACGAATTGTCGGCATACCGACGGTATGCTCTGACATACCGGCGGTATACCGATTTTTGTGTCCAGAAAGTTGTTGTGACAAATTTTGGCATACCGGCGGCATGCTCCGGCATACCGACGGTATACCGCTTTTAGCGACCCAAAAGTTGCTGTGACAAATTGTCGGCATACCGACGGCATGCTCCGGCATACCGGCGGTATACCGTTTTTAGCAACCCAAAACTTGCTGTGACAAATTGTCGGCATACCGACGGCATGCTCCGGCATACCGGCGGTATACCGAGTTTTAAATATTTGGTTTTTGAATTGCCCTGACTAGCATTAATGGCAGCATTTAATGCTCTCAAACGGTCATTAATATGACCGTTACTATTTAAACGGTATACCGACGGTATGCCGCTGCATACCGACGGCATACCGGTCTGTCTGTATTCAGAGCATTAAATGCCACCAACTCTTGGTTCTCCTATAAAAGAAAGCTCTCTCTCTCTCTTGAGCTTTCTCACCAACTCTTACCATAAATTTTCCAACAACCAAGAGCTCCACCATTAATACTCTTCCAAGCTTTTCATTGTCATCCTCTCCCAAAGTGCTAGAGTATTAAAGAGTTGTACATTTCGATCTTCACGTGTTAGAAGATCAACAAGTTCTCTTCTCTTTTGTTTGAAGTTGGCGAGCCTTCGTAAGAAAACTCGTGTGTAGAAGTTGGCGAGTCTTCGGATCCAAACTCGTGTTGAAGTTGGCGAGTTCTTCGGATCCAAACTCGTGTGTACTATTTGGTTAAATAGTGGATTAAAGCCGGAGAGAGTTCCAGGACTGGATTGCCTCAAAAGAGGATACCAGGATACATCCTTGTGTTTGATCTTTCTACTCTTTACTTTCAATTGTCTTTATTGCATCAATTATTGTAGTTAATTTTTAATTTCCCTATTCACCCCCCCCCCCCCCCTCTAGGGTTCTACAATTGGTATCAGAGCTTCGTTCTCTTGATTTGGATTTACACCCTTGAGTGATCCATGGCCTCTAACCCTAGTATCAACACGTTTCACAATGAGGGGCACTCCACAAATAGGCCTCCCCTATTTGATGGTACCAACTATAACTACTGGAAGATTAGGATGAGCATTTATCTAAAGTCCATAGATTTCGACTTATGGGATTGCGTGATAAATGGTCTTCCTACTCCTTCCAGAGCTATTGAGGATATTGCTTCTGACACCCTTCGGGACACTCTCTCTGCAAACATCAAGAAGCTTGCAAGTCGAGATGCCAAGGCAATGAATGCTCTTTATTGTGCTCTCGACAGTAGTGAATTCAACCGAATCTCTACTTGCAAGACTTCCAATGAGATTTGGAAATTACTTGAAGTCACACACGAGGGAACTTCACAAGTGAAGGAGTCTAAGATTAGTAGACTCACGCAAGAATATGAGTCTTTTAAAATGAAGCATGATGAATCTATTACTTGCATGTTTACTCGATTTGGTGATATTATTAATCCTCTCTCCTCTCTTGGTAAGGAATATCCGGCTCATGAAAAGATCAGAAAAATCCTTAGAGGATTGACGAAAGTTTGGAGTCCTAAAGCTACCGCAATTATTGAGGGGAACGATCTAACAGTCATGAACCTTGAGACCCTCATGGGTAAGCTTATGACTCACGAGCTCGATATGAAGGATCAAGAGGAATCCTCCACACAAGAGAAGGACAAGGAGAAGACCAAAGAGAAGGAGAAGACTCTTGCTCTCAAAGCTACAAAGTCTTACTCCAAGGAGAGCTCCGACGACAATGAGTTGGATGATGATGAAGAAATAGCTCTCACAGCTAAGCACTTCCTGAAATTCCTCAAATTCAACAAAGCCAATCGCTCCAGACGGGAAAATGAGGAAGATCCGGCGTGCTATCAATGTAGAAGACCCAGACATATCAAGAGGGACTGTCCGATGATAAGAAGAGATTCAAGCAAGTACGAGAAGCCAAGCAAAGGAAGCTCGTCCTCTAGAAAATTCGCCAACACTAGCATTTGGTGTGAGAGTGATGCTAGTGACTCCGACAATGACAAGGAATGCAAATACAATACAAATGTTTGCCTCATGGCAACTGATGAGGTACTTGATGATCTTTCCTTAAACACTCTTACTTATGATGATTTGGAAAAAGCTATCCTTGAATTACACGAAGAACACAAAGGTGTTAGGAATAAATACAAGAAGTCTCTAAAAGATATTGATGCCCTTCAACTTGAAGTAGAGAGACTCTCTAATATCATTATTGATATAAAAGGGAAATCTCCCGCATCTGACACGGATGAGATAGAGTCCTTAAGACTCAAATATCTAGAATCTCTTGACACCATCAAGAAAAGGGATGATGGGATTCTATCCATGAGAAGTTCTTATGAATTTGCTATGCGCAAATGTCAAGATGCTAATAGAAGAGAATATGACACTTCTATTAAGTATAATGATCTTCTTACACGGAGTAAGAATTTAGGTAATAAGAATACCACTCACATGCATGCTCCAAGACACCCCCACACTCATCACAATGCTAGGCATACCCCTTTCATGAACACTACACACAACTCCTTTTCTAACACAAGAAAAGGACCTTTTGTTAAAAAGAACACCTCACATCATGCATTTTACTATCATCCTCATAACACTCATGGTATAACTTCTCACACTAGAAACTCACATATGTACAACACTCACACTTCTTCTTCTAAATCTTCTTTGATGTGCAATTATTATGGTTTGATCGGACATACTTCTAATTTTTGTTATACAAGGAAACAAGTTGACATGAAAGTTCTTAAATGGGTTCCTAGAACTAACAATCAAGGACCCAAACAATCATGGGTACCAAATCGTTCATCTTCAACTTATGTTGTAGGTGACGAATCCTTCTCATGCTAGAAGCAAGTGGATTCTCGATAGCGGTTGTTCACGGCACATGACCGGTGATGCTTCACTTTTTACAACGCTATCGATGAAGAAGGAAGGACACGTCTCCTTCGGTAACAATCTTAAAGGTTATATTATTGGAAATGGTAATATCGGTTCTCCTCCTTATCCTTGTATTAATAATGTATGTCTTGTTACTAATCTCAAGCATAACCTCCTTAGTATTAGCCATCTTACCGATAATGGCTATGATATCAAGTTTGTTAAACTCAAATGCTACATTACCGATAGTTCTAATGGAACTATTATTTATGAAGGCATTAGAGAAAACAACATTTATGTTCTTTATCTTGTTGAAGGTACTAACAATGATAGATGCCTAGTTGCAAAGAACGATGAGAGTTAGCTTTGGCACATGAGGCTTGGACACGCAAACATGGATACCATCTCTCGCCTCGCCTCCAAGAAGCTTGTACGAGGACTCCCAAGTATCCCATTCAAAAAGGATATGGTATGTGAAGAATGCGAGAAAAGTAAGTTGACCAAGTCATCCTTCAAATCAATCAACTCTGTGAGTACTTCTAGACCCCTTCAACTTATCCATATGGATCTTTTTGGGCCTAGTAGAGTTGCTAGCCTCGGAGGCAAGCTTTATGCTTTTGTTTTAGTTGATGATTTTTCGAGATTTACTTGGATTATTTTTCTTGCTTACAAAAGTGATACTTTTCATAAATTTGTTGCTTTTTGTAAATGTATTCAAAATGAGAAAGGTTTTTCTATCAACAAAATTAGGAGTGATCATGGAGGGGAATTTGATAATGATGATTTCAAAATATTTTGTGAAAAGAATGGTTTTGGACATAATTTTGCTTGCCCACGTACTCCTCAATAAAATGGTGTTGTGGAGAGAAAGAATAGAACCCTTGGCGATATGGCCCGGGTTATGTTAAACCAATATAAGCTCCCCCAATATTTTTGGGCGGAAGCCGTTAATATGGCATGTCATGTTATAAATAGAGTCTTAATTAGACCTATTTCTAAGAAGACTCCTTATGAGCTTTGGTTTGACAAAATTCTCTCTATTGAATATTTTAAAGTTTTTGGTTGCAATTGTTTTATTTTGAATACCAAGGATAACCTAGGCAAGTTTGAAGAAAAAGCCTATGAAGGAATATTCCTTGGATACTCTACTCATAGTAAAGGTTTTCGTGTTTTTAACAAAAGAAGTCTTGTTGTCGAAGAGTCAATCAATGTCTCTTTTAATGAGCTCAACTCTTCTACATTCTCCTCTTCCGAGGATATTGATGACATCTCGTTTGGGTTGGAGAATTCCTCTATTGAGGATCGTCCTTCTTCATCTAACAATGAAGTTGTGACCCCATCAAAAGAGTCTCCTCCTCTCGAGCCTCCTCAAAAGGATCTCCCAAAAGAATGGAGATTTGTCACCAATCATCCTAAGGAGCTTATCATTGGAGATCCTTCCTCCAGTGTTAGAATAAGATCCGCCACTCGTGATCTTTGTGCAAATGTGGCTTTTATCTCTCAAATAGAGCCTAAAAATGTTAATGATGCTTTCTTTGATGAGTTTTGGATGATAGCTATGCAAGAGGAGCTTAATCAAATTGAGCGAAGCAAGGTTTAGAAACTTGTCCCAAAACCTAGCAATCATCCCATTATTGGAACAAAATGGGTGTTTCGTAACAAACTTAATGAAGATGGGTTAGTGACTCGTAATAAAGCCCGATTGGTTGCTCAAGGCTATAACCAAGAGGAAGGCATTGACTACGACGAAACCTATGCTCCGGTTGCACGTCTTGAATCCATTCGTATGCTTTGTGCTTTTGCTTGTTTTAATGACTTTAAGCTATTTCAAATGGATATTAAGAGTGCTTTTCTAAATGGTATTATTAAAGAGGAAGTTTATGTTAAACAACCTCCCGGCTTTAAAGATTTTCAATTTTCTAATCACGTGTTCAAACTCCATAAAGCCCTTTATGGCCTCAAACAAGCTTCCCGTGCTTGGTATGAGCGCCTTAGTTCTTTTCTTGTTTCTCACAATTTTTCAAAGGGGAAAGTTGACACAACACTTTTTATTAAATCCCATGATGGGACTCTCTTGTTGGTTCAAATTTATGTCGATGATATTATTTTTGGTTCTACTAACAACACACTTTGTGTAGAATTTGCTAAAGTTATGCAGGAAGAGTTTGAAATGAGTATGATGGGTGAACTTTCCTTCTTTTTGGGGTTACAAATCAAACAAGGACCCAAAGGAACCTTCATCAATCAAGCGAAATATACAAAGGACCTCCTCAAGCGTTTCGACCTCGACTCATCCAAATCAATGAGGACTCCTATGGCCACAACGACAAAGCTTGACAATGATGAAGAGGGCACATCGGTCGACATTCGTAAGTATAGAGGTATGATCGATAGCTTACTTTATTTAACTGCTAGCCGTCCTGATATCATGTTTAGTGTTTGCTTGTGTGCTCGATATCAAGCCAATCCAAAGGAATCACATTTGAGTGCCGTTAAGCGCATTTTTTGTTATCTCAAAGGCACCATTAACATGGGTCTTTGGTATCTGAAATCCTCATCCTTTGAGCTTCTCGGCTTTTCGGATGCGGATTTTGTCGGATGCAAGATTGACCGAAAAAGCACTAGCGGCACATGTCAATTCCTCGGGAAGGCCTTGGTATCGTGGTTTAGTAAGAAGCAAAATTCTGTTGCTCTTTCAACCACTGAGGCAGAATATATTGCGGCTGGTTGTTGTTGTGCACAAATTCTTTGGATGTCACAAACGCTTTTAGATTATGGCATTTCTCATTCTTGCACCCCTATTAAATGTGATAACACTAGCTCTATCAATCTCACGAAAAACCCGATTTGTCACTCACGCACGAAGCACATTGAAATTAGATACCATTTTCTTCGTGACCATCAACAAAAGGGAGATATCCGTCTTGAGTTTATTGAGACCAATTCTCAATTAGCCGATATCTTCACCAAACCACTCCCGGAAGATCGCTTCTCCTTTCTTTGCCAAGAATTAGGCATTTTATCCATTGACCCTTAAAACTGTTCTTTGATCGGCACACCGGCGGTATACGGCGGTATACCGGCGGCATGCCGTTTTTCGATTTAGAATTTGGTTCTGTCTCGAAACTCGGCATTCCGTCGGTATACGCCGACATACCGACGGTATGTCGGTTCGTGGCGGACAGGACATCAAATCAAGGTCCGGGCCCACCTTTCTTCTTTACTTCCTTTATTCCTTTTTTAAACTACTTTTATTCTCTCTCATCCATCCAATCTATCTTAACTACCCATCTCTTCACCTCCCATCTTATTTATTACTCTCCCCTCACATCCTCCCTTTCACTCCTCTTTTTACTCTACCCTCATAAATTCCAACCCACTTTCTTTTCAACTCCCCTCTTTAAACCTCCTCTACAACCGTTTCCACCCTTCCCACCCTTTCAAACTCCATCTCTTCATCTTCCTCCTCCTCTTTAAAATCCTCCTTCCTCCATTACTTCCCCTACTCCTCCTTCATCCACTCCAAAAACCTAGTCTCTCTTTATGGCTAACCCTAAGCGTCCCCGCTCCTCCTCCTCCTCCTCCTTGTTCAACCCCTTCGTCCCGGTGGCCCAACCTTACGGGTACGACCAACGGATCTTTTCCAACTCTTTGGCGACCGAGCTATGGTTCCAGCACTTCGTTCATCACAATGTCTTCAAGGGACGGGCGATAAATTGGAACCTCTTCCCCGGTCACGTCTCCTTGTTTGACGAGGCCGGCCTCTCCTCTCTACTTCGGCGCCAAATACCCGTCTACCCCGCTGCTGTCCGATTATTCTATTGCAACTTAGTCGGGGATGACGATTATCCCGCCATTCAGTCTATGGTCAATGACCGTCACTTCTGTCTCACATCTCGGGACATCGGACACATCCTCGGCATCCCGGACAAAGGGGAAGCCTTGCCATCCTTGGCTGCTCTTCATTCCTCAGCGGCGTCACCTTTCGACGAGTTCTGTCGTATCATCTGCAAGGGCCCCAACCCTCCTGCCATCCCGGCCCTCTCTGTACAGCTGGAGCCATTTTACTACGAGTTCCATAGGATAGTGTGCCATACACTATTTCCTAAGGGCGGGAACTACGACGCCATTACCGGCGATGCCCTCGTCTGCATGTATTATCTCTATGCCCGGAAGCCCTTCTCCTTTCCGAAGACTCTCCTTCTGCTCTTCCGGCGTGTCATGCCCGCAGGAAAGCCGAACCTATACTACGACTCCTTTATCACTCTGCTTCTGGAAGCCCGCCAAGTTGACCTATCTCTTTGCTCCTCGGATGGCGTCCCCTCCTATCTTGCTGTCTCCCGTTTCCTTGGTGGCACCTCTACTTCACGAGCCTCGTCTTCCCAAGAGCAACCGGCATCCTCTCCTGCTGCTCCCACAGCTACTCCTCCCGCTTCGGGCCGTTATATGCCGCTGACTCAGCAGCACTTTGATATGCGGATGGCCCAGGCGGAGGAGCAGATGCGGGCCCACACTCGTGGCCTTGGCGCCCTGATCCAGTCTCGTTTCCACGATCAGGGGTACTCTATTCAGCGCACTCTTCAGGACCGAGATGCTTTTCTGGATCTTAATCTTCAGGATCCTATGTACCAGGCCCCGCGCTTCTCTGATCCCAATGCCTATGGGTTTATGTACCCTGACGGCATTGATCCTTTTGGCGCCTTCCAGCAGGCTCAGGGTGATGGCGACGATCCGGCTGATGAGTAGGGACGGATTCGCTTTTGGATGATGGTCTCGTTTTATGCGTGTTTTAGTTTTATGTGTTTGTTTTTATGTTGTCTTTTGTGGTCCTTCGGGGACCGGTGTGTGGTTGGTACCAGTTGTTTGCAGTCCTTCGGGGACTTTATCTGTGGTTATCTCTAGTTTCCGGCTCTCATTGAGGAGAGTCTTTCTATTTACCTTATGCTATGTGTGTGTCGGGCATGTATTCTCTTTTCACTTCAAATCTATTAATACATGCTTTTCTTCATATGCTCTTGTCATTATCATTATGCACGCTTTCTATTGTTATCCCCATCTTTGACTAAGTGACAAAGGGGGAGAAATCGTATTGAGGGGGGCTGTCTACCTACGGGGGAGCTACTCCCTGAAGATGCTATCTCTCTATTTTGTCAATTATCAAAATGGGGGAGTTTGTTGGCACATTTTATTTTGATTATTAACAGCATCTTCGTAGTTTAGTCTTCTGTTCTTCAGATTCAAATATTCTCAGAAGATCTACTACATGGAGTTCTTCCGTTCAAGCGCAATCTCTTTCACTTTGAAGACTGAAGCAGCTATCGGCATTCCCAGCATAAGACGGCGTCTTCCTGCTTAGAGTCTCTGTGTCTGTACAAGTCTAGGTACATTTGTAAACACCTAAGGACGGATGACAAGTAAAAAGAACAAGTCAAAAATCAAATACCTACAGAGCGGCATACCGACGGCATGCTCCGGCATACCGGCGGTATACCGTTTTTAGAGCTCAGAAAGTTGCTGTGACGAATTGTCGGCATACCGGCGGTATGCTCCGGCATACCGGCGGTATACCGATTTTTGTGTCCAGAAAGTTGCTGTGACAAATTGCCGGCATACCGGCGGCATGCTCCGGCATACCGGCGGTATACCGCTTTTAGCGACCCAAAAGTTGTTGTGACAAATTGTCGGCATACCGACGGCATGCTCCGGCATACCGGCGGTATACCGTTTTTAGCAACCCAAAACTTGCTGTGACAAATTGTCGGCATACCGGCGGCATGCTCCGGCATACCGACGGTATACCGAGTTTCAAATATTTGGTTTTTGAATTGCCCTGACTAGCATTAATGGCAGCATTTAATGCTCTCAAACGGTCATTAATATGACCGTTACTATTTGAACGGTATACCGACGGTATGCCGCTGCATACCGACGGCATGCCGGTCTGTCTGTATTCAGAGCATTAAATGCCACCAACTCTTGGTTCTCCTATAAAAGAAAGCTCTCTCTCTCTCTTGGGCTTTCTCACCAACTCTTACCATAAATTTTCCAACAACCAAGAGCTCCACCATTAATACTCTTCCAAGCTTTTCATTGTCATCCTCTCCCAAAGTGCTAGAGTATTAAAGAGTTGTACATTTCGATCGTCATGTGTTAGAAGATCAACAAGTTCTCTTCTCTTTTGTTTGAAGTTGGCGAGCCTTCGTAAGAAAACTCGTGTGTAGAAGTTGGCGAGTCTTCGGATCCAAACTCGTGTTGAAGTTGGCGAGTTCTTCGGATCCAAACTCGTGTGTACTATTTGGTTAAATAGTGGATTAGAGCCGGAGAGAGTTCCGGGACTGGATTGCCTCAAAAGAGGATACCAGGATACATCCTTGCATTTGATCTTTCTACTCTTTACTTTCAATTGTCTTTATTGCATCAATTGTTGTAGTTAATTTTTAATTTCCCTATTCACCCCCCCCCCCCTCTAGGGTTCTACATGTGGGACTAAAGCCCATTAACTCATAACTCTAATATAACACTTAACAAAGGCCTAGAAAGATTCTAAACTCAATCCTTGACTATCATGAAGCAGGAACGGTCAGAGAATTGATTCCATTCTATTATTGAACTTCATTTAGTCATTGGAAAACTCTTGAATTTTTTAGCTATCCCTTTGAAATTCCTATGGACAAAGTTGAAAAAATATTCAGTGACCTAATATGGCTTTACACATATGCGTTGCAGCCATTTATCTGAATTATGGAAACTACGAGTTTGCTGCAGCCAGATGCGCACTGGCGAGGCATAGACTGTAAATTGAAGTGATTTCAGGTGTTCATAGGTTTTCGAATATTATTGAGACTGTCCTAAATGCATCATGTTTGTCTCATATATTGTTCAACCAGAAAATGGATAAAGTTGATAGACTACTCGGTAACCTATCATTATTCAAGTTATGGAGCCAAAAAAAATTCACTGCAGCCAGGTGCACTCTGGCGAGGCATGAATTTTAGGCAAAGTAACTTAGGATATATTTGGTTTTCGAATATTATTAAGACTATATCCGTACCATGGTTGTCTTTTTAGCACCATCAAATTATGCTGACTTTTGCCCAATTAGAGAATTTGTATTTCTAGCGGTTGTCTCCACTTTCAGAAATCTCTTATCACAGCCAGAAATAATAGATTTCCTATGAAATTCTACTTGATTTTTCTAGAACTTATTAGGACCATATCAATATCTATTGGCTCAATCTCTTTTAAGGTTCAATTTTAGTATGTTGCATATATTGTGGATAGTTATATTTTTTTGTAGCTATATATATAGTTAGTTGATAGTTATATGCTGGAAAAACATAGATAGTTACCTAGCAACCTTAGTATATTATTCTAGTAAGAGCATCCTTAGAGGTTCGATATTCTCCTAATGAGATTAGATAGCTAAGGGTAGAAAAGGGTAGTATGACAAGACACATAGTAAGCAAGTTAGTCTGGAGAGAATTATAAATCGTGGTTCATTTAGGATAGAATCATTAGTGGTGCTTACTAGTGCTTGGGTATTGGATTTGAACGAATGAAGGAATGTGATGATTTTGAATTTTATGATTAAGAAAAGAAGTTATATGGCAAGATGAGAGAAGTCGTAGGTAATCAAAGGTTGGTGATGGAAGACTAGGATTTGATAAGATTCTTCCACAGAAGGAGTAAATGTGGGATTATAAGGATCAAGTTGATAAACACTCAAAGAATTAAATTTTAAGGATTATTCTACATAAAGGATGGATAAAACCCATAAAGGGATTATTCAGGAGCGGAAAGAAGGAAGGATTCCAAGAAAAGATAGTAGTATCAAGTAGTAGTAAGGAATTGAGACAAAAGCATTGACATGCAAGTAAAGGAGCAATTGGGATTGAAAATTTTGTTGAAAGACTATCAAACGTTGGAGACTTATATTAGTTATAGTGTATTAGCAGCTGTTTTAGTTTTCTGTAGATATTGAGAGTTTAGCTAGTTTAGCAAGTTAGAGATTGGTTCTGCACGGAATGTTAAGGAGATGATTATCTTGTAAGTTATTTTCCTTATTCGAATTTTCTTAACCGTGTCTATCGAGTCGTTGAAATTTCGAGGATGAAATTTTCTAAGGAAGGAAGGTTGTAAAACCCTGAATCTAAATAGGTTAATTAAATTAGAAATTACAGGATTTATTGTTTGGCTTTAATCCCTATTAGTGTAATTTTAGACTATTATTATTATTAGTATTATTATTTTGGTCGATTAATTAAATTATTTTAGTTATTTTGGAATTATTGATTGATTGGACTGCTTCTTCGTTCGGGCCCAGAGACCCAGCCCAACTCTTCACAAACCCAAATCCAAAACCATTCCTATTAAAAAAAATAATTAAACCCAAACCCACTCTCACTCACCTGACCATTTCCCCAACTTTTCTTCCACACGTTCACACTCCCCCCTAAATCTCTCTACCACATGTTAACACCTTAACTACAAGCACCTACATCACTCATATCTCTCTAAGTCAAAAAGAAAAAAAAAATAGTAGCACCATCACCATCATTCTCTTCAAACACTCATCCTCACTAACACCTCACACTCTCTTCCTCTTGAAACTTTCCCCAACTTTAAAACCCACACACCATCACTCCGCATCTAACCCCGACCGCCGGAGCCCTCGGCCCCTTACGGTGCCCGACATCGACCGCCGGCGCCGACCCTCGGCGACCCCTCCGTCCCTGCGACCGCGCCCTTCTGACGTGACCTTGTCCCACACCCCTCGTCGGACCTCCCCAGTCTGCCCTAGCCGTGTCGACCCGCCGGCCAGCTCCTTCGTCGGCGCACCCCTTCCTGCAGGCCCCCTCGCCCGGCCGATCTCCTCCGGTCGACCCCCATACCGAACCCCGCAGTCCCCTCTGCGGTGCCCCACCGACGTCCGTCCTTAGTGTCGGACCCGTGGCCCAAGCCACTGCTGCTGTCCCGACCGTCCGCAATCCGCGGTCAGTCCCGCGACGGCTGTCACGACCCGCTACCCAAATTGTTGGGCCGGGACGAACCACGTCCATCCTACGCTTGAGATAAAGCGTAGTAAGCTGTTCTTAAAAATAAGCAATACAAGATCAAAGTGTGCTAACAGTTCTATTTGTCATGTTGAAGTAAATCATCACAACACAAAATCATCTAGTATACGAATATGTTCCAAATACATATCCAAAATGTAAAACTGGATACAGGTCCAGTAACAAAATACATAGTCTAGACAGTCTTGCTCTCTAAGTCCAGAGCGACTAAAATAACAAACTAGACGAGTTTCCCCGCAGGTACATCCTCGTAGGGTAAAGCCTGATCCTCAATGGTGACCCCATAATAGGAATCACATAGCAACTCCTCCTCGGTAAGTATACCTACAACATTATCCTGTTAGAAAGGGAGCAAGTACTGATTCTACAAACTAAATGTACGAAGCATGAATAGATGTATAATAAACAGGAATCATGGCATATCATAATCTATCATGTCAAGGATACATGTGTCACGGCGACAGATGTACATGTAATATTTAAAACTGGAGCAGGTACGTGATCGTTAATATGTGTAAAATGTATTGTAGCACAAGTATATAAAATATACTTCCGTACAAGTAAGCAAGCGATAGATATACATACGCACAAATACAGCTGGTACGCCTACGATAAGGTATACATATAAAATATCAACCTTGCTCGGTACATACGTTCGAAAGAAGGGGCCATGATCACGTACTCAGCTATCAGTTTCCCCGTAACCCAAGTTATAACATGTGAGTGATACTAAGAGCAGTATAAAGCATGGTAGGTACTGAGAATCGTATAAAGCATGTGAAGATATGACTTGCAGTTCATGAAATAATATTTTAATATGATTCATTCACAGTTTATTATCACATGCAGTAAATAAAGTTTGTAGGGGTACTTGCCTTGTACAAAGCAAGGATATGTATATGAATCTATAGATGTCCGATGTCCTGTCAAAATGATATATAGTCTCAGTCTCTAAGTTATGATTTAATATTTACACTAGTGGTGTGATACGGCTCCTAATAGGATACTAGCTAAGTGATGCTCTAGCAGTCCAATGTGGGGTGTTACAATATCTATACAAACACGTAGTATCTCTACACTAAGGTAGGGTAAGGTCCCGATACTAAAATATCCCAAAAACCCACAAAAACACACAAGTCAATATTAATTAATTAATTATTCAGACTGTACATTGTGTTCCAATAATTATTAAGATATACAGTCTTATTTTATGTGAAATAATATACCAGTTTGATCCTTGTTAATTATAGTAATTTATTATAAATTTTCTGGAATTTATAATCCAGTGTAAATATTTATTAAAAATTAGTTTACAAGTGTACATTGAAAATGAGTTCTGGTTTCCTATTTTTAAACAGTAACAAAACAGTAAATTAGATCCTGGAAAAATTATATTAAATTAGCTTAAATAACATAGTATTTTATAATAATTTTTATGGAATTTATTCAGCATTAGAAAGTTGTCTGAAAATTCAAATATCATAAATACATATTCTGAAATTAAATAAATAATTATTTAATGTATTTGTCCACGTATTTGAATTTGAAACGAAGTCCAGATACTGGACCCGAGGCCATGAACCAAGTCCAACATGACTCGACTAGATCCCGAATATGTGTAGGCTCACCTAAGTCCAATCAACCCATGCTAGGCTTGGACTTAGAGTGGTCGTTTGCACAAAATACGTGAAATCGTAAATAAATACGAAATTTAAATACATGTAAGCAAATGAATTTAAATTACAGAAATTGAGAGCGTACATATTACAGTATAGGCACTATATTTATAAAATACATATTATAGTATAAGTATTGTATTTGTTTACATATTACAGTATAGACACTGTATTTATAGAGTACGTATTTAAATATTACAGTATAGGCACTGTATTTATAAAATACATAATACAGTATAGGCACTGTATTTATAAATACATATTACAGTATAGGCCCTGTATTTATTTACATATTATAGTATAGGCACTGTATTTATATTGACATAAATTTAAATGACATAAGTAAATGACAGAATTTAAATATATATATAAATTAATATGAGGTGTTCATCAAAAATACAAAGAAAACAATATTTATATTGATACTATTTTATCATAATTATTTAGAGAGATTTACATATATATATATATATATATATATACATATTACAGTATAGGCACTGTATTTATATTGACATAAATTTAAATGACAGAATTTAAATGAAAGAATTTAAATATATATATATATAAATTAATATGAGGTGTTCATCAAAAACACAAAGAAAACAAATATTTGTATTGATACTATTTTATCATAATTATTTAGAGAGATATACATATATATATATATATATACATATATATATATATATATATATATATATATATATATATATATATATATATATATATAGCCTGTGCGATGCGGGGCATCCACAACGTCGGAGGCCTGACGATATAGGGCTACGAACTGAGCCTGCGTGGGGCAGAATGAGGCGTCCGTGTAGCAAACTCAGTACACGGTCGTCGTGCGACGGATCGGGGAATCGACACCATTCTTCCACGGGTATAAGCGACAGGCCGACCACGCGGCCCGTCGTGCGGCGCTGCTGAGGGCGACGAGAAGACGTCCGCCATAAATAATCGCAGGCTCGATCGTAAGGGCGTCGGCGATCGTCGCCAATATGCGCGTCGTGCGCATAGAACGGGCAGCCGGACGGAATCGGTAGTCGCAGGCGACAAAGAATCAGTGGCCGTCGTACGGGCGGTCACCCTAGTCGTCGAGGGAGTCTCTTCGGCGTCAAGGGCAAAGCAAGGTGTTGAGTAACTGTCGTCGAAAGACGGTGTGCTGCCGAGCGGAGCTCTGGAGCGCGCGGAGTGCGCGGGGTGCGTGTGCACGGCAATGATGACAAGGCCAACGGACTACGTCCGCACTCCAAAAGTCATTCCATACGACAGGCCAAGAATCGTGTGCGTGGGACACACGATTATACTGAGCCCGCACGCGTTGGAGGAATATATATATATATATATATATATATATATATATATATATGGGAGCGGATCTTTAAACACAACTTCTACACTCAAAATATTACACAAATTATTAGCCTTTGGATCAAAATCAATTTAACGGACAAGATTATTAAAACAAAAAAGGAAAAAACATAGAAATGGAAGGTTATAATCTTCCTATTCTCAATCTCCTGTACCCCTTCCCTTCCGCCTCTCAGTTAATTTGGGATAGGAAAATGCAAACATCCGGATCGGCGCCCCCAATGAATATGCACCAGCAGCAGTACTAGTAATATACCCGGCGGCCAACGTTGCTACATTAGTTCTATTCCCGACGACATACTCTTGTCCATCTTTGAAAGGGTTCCGGCAGGATCCGTAGTTGCTCTTCGATCGGTATGCAAGTCTTGGAGATCGTTAACGTCGAGTCCGTCCTTCCTCGTCAGCCACGCCCGTCTAGCCCGTTGATGTATCGCCATCCAACCCGTAGCCTATCCTGTGAATCAACCTTTGTTCCGCATGGACCACCACCCGCACCCCAAAGGAATTTTACGGAGGAGGTGACTATTCCAAACAAGCCGCTGGAGGTGGAGGACATTTGTTGGCTTCCTGTGATGGTTTGTTATGTTTGCAGGGATTGGAACATCAGGACCGATTATGTTACTTGCAATCTAGTAACCAAGAAATGGTTCAACATTCCTCGGATCGTTTGCGTAATGGTGGCTGTAGCCCATTTACTACTCTCAGAAAATACACTTGTAGCACTGTACCTTTCATGGTCATTGTCCAGGAATGATCCTGCACTACTGCTAGCCCATTTACTACTCTCAGAAATTGCTTATCTTGTTGGTCCAAGTGGTGATGAGTCATCTTCATATTCATGGTCACCAATAATCACCTTGTTACCACCACAATTTATGAACAAGTTAAAATCTGTGTAAGTTAACAAAGAAAAATCATTAGTGCCTACGTGGTAGCGACTCATTGACCTCTTGCTACCACCGGGATTGATCTCATAAAATTCGGAACATGGGTCCAATGGATCGCCGTCACGTGGCGTAGGTTAGTAATGGCCACGTCAAATGGTGGACCAAATAGCAGTGTCTTTTATTAAACACCATAGACTAACTCCAGCAAGCTCACGACTACTCATTAGAGTTGGTATTATTCTTTTCCCCCAAAAAAATTTGGAAGAACCTCAGAGTTGTCTAGCTAACTGTAAAATGTTGCTGCAACTGACAACAGTGACTAAATACTTGTATAGGAAATGAAATTAACAGAAAAACAATGGGTGGTACTTAAATATGCATCCAAATATATGTCATCAAACAAAAAGAAGAAATGAAAGTAAACATACAGGAATTCATGATAATCTTGGCATATCCTGGCCCTTTGGCATCACTTCACTCTTCAGTGGAACAACTTATTAATTACCTCTCCATTATATGTCCTCCATGCAACACATGTTCAATATGCAGTTTCAACTGTACATTAATTTTTAGATGCTTTCATTTTCAAGTTCCTCCTTGAGAGATCATAAATAATTGTGGATTTTCTTTTGTGATGATATATCACTTCTAGCATACTACATGTCAACATCTCCTTCTTCACCATCCTGGCATTCTAAACTTTAGCCTTCTGTCTCCTTCTGAATCAGAATAGAGAAACTTAATTCCATACATATAGATTTCTAAACCAACCACATGGAAGAAGAAGCATAAACAATTCAACGTCCAGAATAACAGAACCAACCACATAGATTTCTAAACCAACCACATATAGATTTCCATACATATAGATTTCTAATACCAGAATAACAATTCAACGTCCAGAATAAACAATTCCATACATATAGATTCCATACATATAGATTTCTAAACCAACCACATGGAAGAAGAAGCATAAACAATTCAACGTCCAGAATAACAGAACCAACCACATATAGATTTCTAAATCAACCACATATAGATTTCCATACATATAGATTTCTAATACCAGAATAACAATTCAACGTCCAGAATAAACAATTCCATACATATAGATTCCATACATATAGATTTCTAAACCAACCACATGGAAGAAGAAGCATAAACTTATAGAAGGAGAGTAATCTTGATAATTAGTACTCCACTGACATCTTGCCTATCACGTTAGCTTCCATCTGGTTCAGCCTCTTCTCTTGATGCAAGCTAAGTGCCATGACTGCACATGAAAATATGATAAGAGTAAGAACTATTTATATTCATATACTTCTATAAAGGCCTTGGAGTAAATTTATGGTACCTCCTACTTTGATTACATAATTTATGGTGCCTCCTGCACAATAGAAAAAAAGGGCTACTGCTGTCTGTTTTTTCCAAATGCAAATACAAGGTATATAGCTACTATACTTGCACAATGATAACAGAGAACATATAGCTCAACATAAATAAATGCATAGATAAATAAAAATGGTTAATAGTAAATTCATAACAAAGTATGCAATAAAAATTAACTTACATGGTTAATCTGTATTTGCCACTACTCTATTGGGACAATTTCTTCTGTCATGACCCTCCTCCTCACATTCCTTACATTTTCTTTTTTTCTTGGTACTTGACAACTCAATAGGGCTCTTAATTCTTCCTTTGCTGCTAACATGAACCTTTCTTTTATCATCCTTTGGTCTTCCCTTCGCTTGTGAAATATGTGGATCTTGAATCACCAACTGAGTTGCTTTATTGGTTGCTGCCTCTTGATCAATTGAGGTTTCTGTGACCGGAGAAACTCCATTGGAACTTTCCAGCTTACATTTTTCTTCAAAAACCTGTGTGAAAAGTTCTTCGATGCCATTTATCACCATTTTGTACAAGATATCTGACTTTGATGCAACACATGAAAGTTGTGTTGCTCTCCGACATATATGGCTAAGTCGGAATGCTTCGGTAGAATCAGAATGACCTTCAGATACTATATCATCCATCGTCCTAAATGAGTTAGCTCCTTTGGTCCATCTCTTCAAAATGAAATGTGATGGGATCTCATCAACTTCAAGTTTCACAAGAACTTTTAAGATATGCTTACACGGTAAACCCTTAAACTCAAAAAGTTGGCATTGACAACAACCTTTATATGTCACTCCACTCAACTTTACAATAAATTGTTCAGGCTGACCAACTTTAGAAGTAACAAGGTACGATGTCAAATCCCCATTGATTTCATTCTCTTCAGATTTGAAACGTACTGAATCTATTAGTTCCACACGAAATCGATCAAACATATTCCGTGTGTAAGTGTTGGCTGCATGCTTCAATAACAAGTTGTATTCATCAATAACTCGATTCTTATGTTCGGAGACAAAGTCTTCGTCAACCTCTCTTTGAATAATCTTCTTCAATGCTTGATCATACTTAACCACGAATTCTCGAAGTATTCATCCCAGCATAAAATGTTGCCCGGTGGTACACTGGTACCCAAGACTCACGAATTGCATATTTGTTTTTCATCCACTCATTATTATGTAGCTCATACTTTTCTACCAATGAATTCCATTCGTCTTCAAAATCAGTTATTGTGTAAGTGAAGTTTATGCACCTTTTAAGATCTTTCTTAAAGGGAGACTTCTTGTAGTATATGTGAGATAAATTCTCTCCAAAATTCTTTTTCATATGCCAAAGACAGAGACGATGACGAGCGTTCGGAAATACTTTGCGAATAGCTGCACCCATAGCATGATCCTGATCAGTAATTATTGACACTGGATGACGACCTCCCATTGCCTCAAGCCAAGTTTTAAATAACCAATAAAAAGTTTCTTCTGTTTCATCTTGTAGAAGTGCACACCCAAATTGTATTGTTTGATAGTGATGATTCACACCAGTAAAAGGCGCAAATGGCATCTTATACTTGTTGGTTCTATATGTTGTGTCAAATGTCACCATCTCTCCAAAATGTTGATAAGCCATACGACACCGTGCATTCACCCAAAAGAAATTTACCGCACAACCAAGTTCGTCAAGTTGGATTGCATAGAAAAACTGAGGATTCTCTCTTTGTCTCATTTGGAAATAACCCAAAACATATTGTGCATCACCCATCTCTAATTCCTTAAGCCTAACTTTGCGCAAATGATTATAACAATCTCTTTCATTGAATCCCATGTTAACACCTCCAAAGATTGCAGGAACTTTTGCTATTGGTAAGTTCTCCTGATGAAATACCACACTCAAATCCTTTGCAGCAGTTGGCATGTGCCTATTTGTTCGTAACCGTATCCTCTTTAGTGGAGTCACAAATTTGTGATTGTGATCATCGTCAAACTTGGTTATCATCCATTTATTGAGCAACTCGCTGTAAAGAATCCGCATACGTGCATGACACCCACACTTGACTGTATTGGAGCTCTTAGATATCTCATCTATACCAATTATATTATCCTTCTTTTTTAATTCCCCCGAACGTGAGCAAACTAAACTAACTGAAGTCACTTTATCAATATGATGAACAGTTTTTTGTGAAGATCGAACACGTACCGCAAAGCCTTTATGTCGACCATATTCAATATAATATTCCTTTCCCTCTTCATAGCTATCAAAGGTCATCCCTATGTATGGTTTCTTAAAATTTTCAGCACTTTTGTTTGGTGTTGAAGTTTCGCCAACGACGTCAACATTATTTTTCTGTTCTAAGCAATCATTGTCGTCATTTTGCTTTGATGTTTCACAGTTATCAAATTCCATTGAAATCAAGTTGTCGACATTTTCTTCATGTTGTTCCGAAACACTGTGGATGTGCAACTCATCCATGTTTTACTCTGTCGATGTAGCAAAATATATTAGACATGCATGAGTATACAAGTTATTTAAATTAAAAAATTAAGGTCAAAACTATGGATATAAAAATACTATTTGTTGGCAGTAATAAGGGAGGATCTACTAGAGAAAACTACTAAATTACTGTACAATCTAAAAAAAAATCTTTCGCCAAATACTTTACTATATATCATGTGAGCAATACTATAATCTAAACTTTGTGTTGATTTATTAAATCTTGAGTTGAAAGTTGTTGAAAGGATTTGAAGGAAAAAAAAAGTAGATGTAAATCAATTAGGAAAAAATTGCTGAAAGGATTCTTTGTGTTGTCCCCAAAATACTCTTTACATAAATTAAGAGAACATTTAAAATCTAGTTCAAATACAAACCCAAAAGCAAATAGGAACAATTAGCAACGAAAAATCAATAGTGAAAAAAAAAAGAGAAAAGCATTACTTGGACTTACTTTAGGTTTAGAGATGGAAGAAAGATGGAGAAGATGAGAAGCGTAACAGGGAGATCGACGTTCTACGCTTGGTATAAACCCTAAAATTTTAGGTTTTCTTCCCACCAACCATCGCGTGAAGAGAGAGAGAGAGAGAGAGAGAGAGAGAGAGAGAGAGAGAGACGGAAAGAGAGAAATATGAGAGGCGGAAGGGGAGGGGCTTCCACGTATAGGAGGAGATTGAGAATAGGAAGATTATAACCTTCCATTTCTATGTTTTTTCCTTTTTTGTTTTAATAATCTTGTCCGTTAAATTGATTTTGATCCAAAGGCTACTAATTTGTGTAATATTTTGAGTGTAGAAGTTGTGTTTAAAGATCCGCTCCCTATATATATATATATATATATATATATATATATATATATATATATATATATGTTTATGTTTAAATACATATGTTTAAATACATATATGTATTTAAATATATATGTATTTAAATATATACATATATGCATTTAAATATATATGTATTTAAACATATACATATATATGTATTTAAATATATATGTATTTAAATATATACATATATGTATACATATATGTATTTAAATACATATACATATATGTATTTAAATATATATATATTTAAACAGATACATATATGTATTTAAATATATATGTATTTAAACATATGTTTATATATATATATATATATATATATATATATATATATATATATATAAGGAAACGGATCGGGATACCCGCCCGCGGAGCCCCGCCGAAGCCCCGCCCCCCCCTGCACCATCGGATCGCGCGGGGACCGCGTGGGGCCCGCCCCCGCCCGCGCGATCCAACGGCTAAGGGAGGGCGGGGCTTCGGCGGGGCTCCGCGGGCGGGGCTCCCGATCCGCTCCCTATATGGAAACGGATCGGGGCTCCCTATATGTATATATATGTATATATACATATATATACATATATATATATGTATATATATATATATATACAAAATATATTTATAAGTATTTAGTAAGTTAAACAAAATATATAAAAATGTAAATTTTTGCAGATTATTAGTATTTTACAGAAATACTATATACTGTATTATACAGATTATAGTTTATTATATTTAATATATATATAATATATACACATATATATATACAAAAAAAGGAACTAAAAATTCAACCCAAACTTACAACAGGGGGTCTCGAACTCAGCCCGGCCAGGGGGTTCCCATGCGCGCTACGCTGGCCAGTAGGACAGCTCGGCCACTGTGAAAGGGAAGGGGTCTCCTAATAGTTAGTTAGAACAAAAGGGGGGGGCTCGGGTTAACAGCGGTCACCATCTTCGTGTCCCGAGGGCATGGACATACGAGACTGTGTCCGGAGCTCATGTCAGTCTAAATTGACACGAAAACTCGTGTCGAAGGACACAAACGTGTTCGCCGTGTCGTGTTCGACACGATGGTGAAAAATTCATGTCACCACAACACATGTTCATGTCGTATCCACGTGTCCTAAACTAGGGCTTGTGTTTTCTACGTGTCCGTGTGTCGGGGTGAGTCGATAGTGGGGGCAATCAGTTCGTCTTGTCGAGACGAACACGATGGTGTCAACAAAATTGACAAATGATGAAGAAATGGGGGAGTTGCATACTCGAATGGTCGGACGGGCTACGGTGGCGGTGCTGCGGTGGCCGTGGTCGGCGGCGGAGGTCGGCTTCGGATCGGCCTCGCCGTACTCGACACGATGGTGACCTCGGCGGTGGACGGCGGGGTCGGGGCGCTGAGAACGGGGGGGTCACCGGAGTTGGTCGTCGGCGGTCGTCGGGTATTCGCACAGTATCAGAGGAAAACTTAAAATATTAAATTTGAGGATTTAAAATCAATAATTAAATTTGGTAAATATTAGGATTTTTCTCTTTGGGATGTATGCCTATTTATAGAAATTTTTTACTAGGGCAACCTAACCATTGTTAATTACTAACTCGACCCTAGGGTTAAATATTTATCATTTTACCATTGAAAGTGAGAAATGCGGCATTTACGGTAGCAGTTTTTAAATTATAAAAAATTCAAATGACGTTCAAACGACTCCAAACAAATCGCAGAAAAATTCTAAAATTAAAAGGAAAATATTTAGAACCTAATGGAATCAATTTGGGACAAATTTGGAATTGTTTTTCATTTATTAAATTTTTGAAAACAGGGGTTACAATTCTTCCCTCCTTGAAAAATTGCGTCCTCGAAATTCCTAAGGTAACAAGCGAAAAAAGACTACTCTCTCTCGGTTGGTGGATCGAACAGATAAGGGTACTTCATCCTCATGTCCGACTCCCGCTCCCAAGTGGACTCTCCTGGCGAGTGTCTGCTCCAAGCTACTCTGACTAAGGGGATGACCTTGTTCCTCAGCCTCTTCTCCCTGCGGTCTAATATCTCCAGGGGCCTCCACGGGCTTCTCTGCGACTCCAAGGCTCAGTCCAATCTCCAGCTCTGAATGATCTAGTACATGGCTGGGGTCGGGAACGTATCTCCTTAGCTGAGACACATGGAAGACGTTGTGAACGCCCTCCAAGTTGGGTGGTAGATCAACTCTGTAGGCTACCTCTCCAATCCTGTCGCGTATCTCGAAAGGACCAATATACCTAGGGCTCAACTTGCCCCCTCGTCCGAATCGGATCATCCCTCTGGTAGGTGATATCTTCACCAACACCATGTCTCCATCGGCGAACTCCAATGGTCTGCGACTAACGTTTGCCCAGTGCTTCTGCCTGTCCTGAGCAACTCTGAGTCTGTCCCTGATCATCCGGACCTTCTCTGCCTCCTCGGTGATCATCTCCGGTCCGAGCATAACTCTAACTCCGATGTCATCCCAAAAGAGTGGTGTGCGACACCGTCGTCCATATAATGCCTCAAAGGGTGACATGCCGATGCTGGCTTGGTAGCTGTTGTTGTATGAAAACTCTACCAAGTGAAGATGACTCTCCCATGATCCTCCAAAGTCTAATACATAAGTCCTCAACATATCCTCGAGCATCTGAATCATCCTCTCCGACTGTCCGTTAGTCTGCGGGTGGTACGCCGTGCTGAATTTGAGTCGGCTGCGCAACTCCTCATGTAAGCTCCTCCAGTAATGGGATGTGAATCTGCTGTCTCGATCTGATACAATGCTCACTGGCACTCTGTGAAAGCGAACTATCTACTTCACATATAGCTCTGCCAACTTTTCGGTAGCCAGCCCCACCTTGAAGGGTATGAAGTGAGCACACTTCGTCAATCTGTCGACGATCACCCATATGGCATCCTTCCCTCCTCGGGAATGAGGAAGCCCTGAAATGAAGTCCATAGTAATGTGTTCCCATTTTCACTCGGGAATGGATAAAGGCTGCAACAGACCGGCTGGTCTCTGACGCTCTGTCTTTACCTACTGGCAAACTAGGCACCTCGAGACAAAATGTGCTACATCCCTCTTCATCCCGTGCCACCATAAATGCTCTCGTAAGTTACGGTACTTCTTGTTGGCACCGGGGTGAATAGAATATCGCGACTGATACGCCTCCTGCAAGATCGCCTCAATCAGCTCGCCCTTCAGCACGCATAACCGGTTGTCGTGCCTCAAGGATCCATCCTCTGCTACGGTGAAGTCATCAAGCAATCCAGCTAAAGCCTGAACTATGAGTCTACAGAGGCTCTTATCTGTAGACTGAGTCTCCTTGATCTGCTCTATCAGACCTGACTGAATATCTAGCGCCATCATCTGTATCACTGATCCTGGCTGAATCATCTCAATACCGAGCTTCTCCAGATCTTCCTACAAATGTCGATCTATCATCAGATACCATGCTATTGGATGCCTGCTCAGCGCATCCGCTACCACATTTGCCTTTCCGGGGTGATACTGCAAATCGATGTCAAAGTCCTTCATTAACTCCAACCATCTTATCTGCCTCATGTTCAGCTCCTTCTGCGTGAACACATACTTCAAGCTCTTGTGGTCAGTAAAGATTTCCACTCGCTCTCCATATAAGTAGTGTTTCCACAACTTGAGTGCAAAGATCACCGCAGCTAACTCTAGGTTGTGGGACCAAATGGCATCACCAAAAACTCATACTGCCCATACTTCGTATTGAACGCAGTCTTTTGGATGTCTTCAGCTCTGACCTTCACCTGGTGGTAACCCGACCTCAAGTCTATCCTGGAGAACACCTTCGCCCCACTCAACGGGTCAAACAAATCATCTATCCGAAGCAAAGGATATTTGTTCTCAATGGTGATGGTATTTAATGCCCGGTAGTCAATGCACAACCGAATTGTACCATCCTTCTTCGGCACAAAGAGTACTGGTGCTCCCCATGGAGACGCACTAGATCGAATAAAACCCTTTTTCAATAGGTCATCGATCTTCTCCTTCATCTCTACGGCCTCCTTGGGGTTCACTCTATAGCAAGCCCGGGACACTAGTGATGAGGCCGGTACTGAATCTATAGTGAACTCCACATCTCTGTCAAGTAGAAGTCCTGGAAGATCCTCTGGGAATACATCCATAAACTCTCCAATGATAGGGTGTGGTAGTGCTAACTCCCCAACTGTCGCACAACTGTTCATCTCTAGGATGATCTTCGGCCCTGTCCTCCTGACACTGAATGGTGTCGATCCTGGGGGACTGACAGAATACTACCCTCATGACAGTCTATAGCTGCGTGAGCGTAGCTAAGCCAATCCATTCCCAATATGATATCATATCCAGGAAGTGGCATCACAAAGAATCATCCCCCAAACTCTCTTCCAGCTATAGTAATAGAGCATCTATAGATAGCTCTAATGGGTACTGGTCTGCCTCCCGTCATTACTCTACTCATCTCTTTGGTGGATATAGCGACTAGATAGTATTTTTGTAAAAATTCTAATGACAGAAAGCTATGTAATGCACCAGAATTAAACAAGCATATGGCTAGAAAAGTATGCAAATAAACATGACCTGTGATGACATCGTCCAAATAATCTGGCTCCGAAACCTGCTTCGGCTCCGCCTCAAGAGCTAGACTATAAGCCTTCCCCTGGGGTCCCTTTTGCTGCTGCTGCTGTAGATGCTGCCCGAACCTCTGCTGCTGAGTCGGGAGCGGTGGTCCTCTAGATGGTGGTCCAGCACCTGGTGCCCTCCCTGCTAGCGGGCATCCTCGAAGCTGGTGGGTGGTAGACCCGCATGCTAGGCACTAGTTCAACCTCTTCCTGCAGATAGAGTGGTCGTGCCCTGGCATTTTACAGAACGAGCACGAGACACTCCTCTGCTATTGATGCCCTGGAGCACTGGCAAGTGGTGCCTGAGAGTGCTGATGCTGATGCTGCGCTGGAGAACGATAAGCCTGCTGATGCTGAGCAGGTGCCTTTGGCTGGAAAGCCTGGCGCTTGGACGGCCCGTCATGGTGTCCGATAGCTGGCCTCTTATAAGACAGAAGGCGCTCCTCTATACTCCGAGCTAGCTCGAGAATCTGATAGTAGTCGGTAGCTCAGTTCGCCACCAGTAGTATGCCGATATCAGGGATCAGACCATGGCAAAATCTACGTGCCATCTCCTCTGGGTCTGAAATCAGGCTAGGGCAAAAAGGCTCAAACGACTAAACTTCGCCGCATACTCGTCAACAGAACGGTTCCCCTACTGGAGGTTCTGGAATTGTAGCCCCATGGCTACTCTAGCGGTAGTCGAGAAGAATTTCTTCTTAAACTGGGTCTTGAACTGACCCTATGTGGCTTCCCCTCTCACGAATAGTGGCTCATTCATGAACCAGACTCCTGCTAAGTCTGTCAGCAAAAATCTTGTTGCCTCGACCTGAAGGTCACCTGGCAACCTAGCTCCGAGGAGCTTTCTCTCTATTGAGTCCAACCAGTCATCTGCGACTATGAAGTCCTCAGCTCCCATGAACTCCTTGGGGTTCAAGCTCATGAAGTCCTTGATATTCTCCGCTCTCGGTCGTGGCTCTACCGGTGGTGGGATCTTGGTACGCTCCTCAGAGCGCTCCATGCTCTGGCGAAGTAAGATGATCTGCTCCTGATGGTTTATTAGGAACCCCTGGATCAGTGTGAGCAGTTGGTTCCCGTTGAGAGTGGCAGAATCCTGGGTAGGTATAACAACAGGTGGTGGTGGGAGTATCGGATCCTGCTGGGACTGTGATGTGGGAGGTGGTGGAGGCATCTGGGTTGGTGGATTTGTGGAGTGGAGTGTATGGTAGGTGGAGGTGGAGGTGCTTCGGTCAACTGGTCGACCGGCTGGATAGAAAGTGTGCTATTTTTAGGTGTGGCATACTGGGATAGCGTGTGAGCACCATCTAATAGAAAATAAAAGAACTTATAAGAACTCTTTAAGTAAACAATCACAAACAACAAAAAAGTCTAATCTATAATAACAGTCCTATGCTGTGATGAGTTTCCTATGTTGTAATCCTAGTAATCCTCTAGGTGTTCTAAATGTTATTCCTAGTGTTATCTAGTTATCTTAAGTTCCTAATTGCAGGCATGCTTGGTACAATGACGTAACCAAACAACTTAGTCTTGACCTGCGTGGGCCACCACTAAAAAGATGTCACGACCTGCTACCCAAATTGTTGGGCCGGGCCGAACCATGTCCAGCCTATGCTTGGTAAGCTTTTATTAAAAATAAGCAATACAAGATCAAAGTGTGCTAACAGTTCTATTTGTCATGTTGAAGTAAATCATCACAACACAAAATCATCTAGTATACGAATATGTTCCAAATACATAGCCAAAATATAAAACTGGATACAGGTCCAGTAACAAAATACATAGTATAGACGGTCCTGCTCTCTAAGTCCAGAGCGACTAAAACAACAAACTAGACGAGTTTCTCCGCAGGTACATCCTCGTAGGGTAAAGCCTGATCCTCGATGGTGACCCCATAATAGGAATCACATAGCAACTCCTCCTCGGTAAGTATACCTACAACGTTATCCTGTCAGGAAGGGAGCAAGTACTGATTCTACAAACTAAATGTACGAAGCATGAATAGATGTATAATAAACAGGAATCATGGCATATCACAATCTATCATGTCACGGATACATATGTCACGGCGACAGATGTACATGTAATATTTAAAACTAGAGCAGGTACGTGATCGTCAATATGTGTAAAATGTACTCTGGCACAAGTATATAAAATATACTTCCGTACAAGTAAGCAAGCGATAGATGTACATACACACAAATACAGCTGGTACGCCTACGATAAGGTATACATATAAAATGTCAACCTTGCTTGGTACATACGTACGAAAGAAGGGGACATGATCACGTACTCAGCTATTAGTTTTCCCGTAACCCAAGTTATAACATGTGAGTGATACTAAGAGCAGTATAAAGTATGGTAGGTACTGAGAATCGTATAAAGCATGTGAAGATATGACTTGCAGTTCATGAAATAATATTTTAATATGATTCATTCACAGTTTATTATCACATGCAGTAAATAAAGTTTGTAAGGGTACTTGCCTTGTACAAAGCAAGGATATGTATATGAATCTATAGATGTCCGATGTCCTGTCAAAATGATATATAGTCTTAGTCTCTAAGTTATGATTTAATATTTACACTAGTAGTGTGATACGGCTCCTAATAGGATACTAGCTAAATGATGCTCTAGCAGTCCAATGTGGGGTGTTACAACATCTATACCAACACGTAGTATCTCTACACTAAGGTAGGGTAAGGTCCCGATACTAAAATATCCCAAAAACACACAAGTCAATATTAATTAATTAATTATTCAGACTGTACATTGTGTTCCAATAATTATTAAGATAGTTATACAGTCTTATTTTATGTGAGATAATATACCAATTTGATCCTTGTTAATTTGGGAGATAATTATTAAGATAGTTATACCAATTTTATGTGAAAGTTATGTTGAGATTTGTAATTTGGGAGAATTCCGAGATTGGTGCACCAAGCATTTGTCATTTGGTAATCTAGATCTATTTAGACTAGATTTGGTTGTGTGTGTCTAGATCTGTGTCCACAATTGAATACGAGTAGGCCGTATTATGATACGGTAGGACACATAGTCATTTTCGATTTTTTTTCTCCTCCGACACTTGTGGCACACATATCCAATTCTTCATAACATATTGCACTAGCTATAGATTGTCCTAATTAGGCTCTAATTTATGTTTTTGACTTCCTCATGTATTTGGGTAGATTCGGATAAGGTTTGGCATATGTATCTTGGGCGTACCACATGAGTATCGTAGATTGGTGCGATACTAGGATGATGTACACCAAGTGTTTTATTTGGCATTCATGTGAGTGTCACATGTATCCATGTGTGTATTGTGTGAATTACCTATATGGATACCTACATGAGTGTGTGTATCTATATATGGACATGTGTGTGTATCTTGTGATACATACATGTAGGTGTGTGTATCCTTATACATATATATATCTATATGTGTGTATTGGATACACACACACACACAATATATATATATATATATATATATATATATATATATATATATATATATATATATATATATATATATATATATATAGGTGTAATAGAATGGGGGAAATTGGGATAAGTATTCATGAATTTTGTGTATTGGATGCCACCGACTCAACCAATAATCATGAACTTTGTGTCAAACTTCCTTGTTAAACAGATGTTGCAGACTGTGTCTGAACACATGACTCTATTGAGGCCAAATCTTAGGCTCAATAATTATGATGCATACCGGGCACACATTTCGTGACTCATTCATACCGTGCATACACTTTTTGACTCATTCTAAGGCATACACGCAGATTGCCGCTATTATGTCGACTCATCTATACGGTCACTAGCAAGTCTAGTTATAATTGGACCCTTTGGATAAGACGATACATGCCTGAACGAGGCGCGAACTCAAACTACGTTCCCACAATACTCGCTATACGGTGCTCCCTTCAGCCTAGGTAGTCGCACTCCCCCTAAAGGTTCCGCAAGCAAGTTCCCCTAGGTACGAATCAATCCCGGTGTCCCAACAATCGCTCGAAAAACCAAACCTTGTGCACAAATTGTCCAATGACCATGCAAGACTCGAATCAAGTTACCATCCTACATAGTCTTTACTTATTTCAGTGTTACCATCTTTTCTGTACTACGTTGAAGACTTCTAAACGAGGGATCTTTTCGGTGATAAACGGTCGTGTGAACTTTCCATAGTGCCTTTATGAAGCCCAGGAATGGCTACTGTATAACCTTCCTACTTAACATTGAACCAATCGTGTTCCGTGCCATACACCATCCGTGTTTTGTGCAACACTACCGCTCAAGTCATACTCTATGTGACAAGCCTTGAGACCGTAAGAATGTGTGGCTATACCAAGTCGTAGAACTGTAGGACAGTATATGCTATGATATTAAGTCGATAGCCTGTGGAGTTACTTTGCTCAACTCAATATGTGTGGTCGAAAGACGGAGTGCTAATTTTGAAATCCTAACATGAAGTGCAATATAGGCATCCAGTATAATATCTCCATGTACTATACAATCTGACTCGGAGTGAAATTATTGTCTTTAGCTATGCGGATTCGTCTCTTTTATTAGCATACCTACTCAGTGCAATTGAAAATATCCATTTATTAAGTGTGAAGGCAAAGCTGAGGTAAGTTCATCGAAGTCACCCACCTGAACGAGGAGTCGTCTCGACTGAGCGGGATTTTGAGCAAGCCGTTGTGTTGTAAAGTTCAAACGCCATTGTGTTTCTATTCATCCAGTTGAACTGAGCGGGACGGGATATTACAACTTCCTATCTCGGTCCATCTCTCAGAGCTTCCCCCAAAAACTTTGGAATGAGCCCTCTATGTGCAAGATTGCTAGCGTAATTGGTGTTGTGTCTAGTCTAGTTTTAAAGGGACCAAACTCGGTCAGAATTCGGTCCTGGACGAGTTCGGTCCGAACTCGAGGTTTTTGAGACATATGTCACGACCCGCACCCTAGAGTAAGGGCACGAGACGTGGGTACGTCCAGCCTATGCCGCAGTGTCGGCGGTAGAACGCTGTCTTAGGTCACAACATCTAACAATTTAAGGTAATAAATAGTTATACTCCCCGAATGGGGGCGACATAATAGAATATATCTCAGTCACAACTAAGGTAGAACAGGATAAAGATAGATAGAATGATAGATAATATCCAGAACAGAATAAACCACAGAGATACATCCAGAATTCTAAGTGTCTAAAATAAGTACATATCCCAAATCTCAGAATCTATATACAGTGATCCATAAAAGTAAAGACATCCTAATCTAAGGGAGTGTCATCTACTGCTAGTGGATCCTGCTGCTGGTCCAAGTCCAAACACTCATCTAGTGTAGCACCGTAGTAGGTAGGACAGAACGCCTCAGTCTCGTCCTCCGTAAAATTTTCAACAGGTCCAGTCAGGATAGGAGCGAGCACAGTACATCTCAACAAATCATAGCAGGTCAGGATATATAATCATGCTAGAGAGTAAGATACAAGATACTGAAAGAATAACATGATAAAAAGAGAGAGACTGTAAGTAAATAGCTACAGTATATAGAGAACTAACAGTGCTAGTGATTCAGAGCACAAGATGGTTATGTAAACGGCACGATGTTGTACACGAGTAATCTACAGAGGTTGTACACGAGTAATCTACTGGATTGAATACATAACCACTTCTACTCCGCCGCCCCAATCAATACACAAGGATCTAGTTAAGTTATGTTATTGTACACGAAGGTCATGTGAATACATGATTATATACGATTTCACACGTTTCGTACACAAATGTCACAAATACAAGGAGTACACGATGTTCACGATAAAGTACACGAACACGAATACCCGATGTATCCACTAAGGGGATAACATCGCACAACAAGATCCATATAGTACTAATCCGTGTTTCCAACATGTCAGCATCATGTAAAGTAATCTAAAGCAGGAAAATTTTCCTAATGCAGGATATGAAATGATCAGAGAATGTACTCGCCTGTATCATGAGAATCTAGAGAATATATACTGTCCGAGGAGTGGTGTTTGTCTCCTATAGAACAGTACAAGTCACTATGAGTCTACAATAATAATAAGATGCAAGTCAATGCATTCTACATGAATCTAGGTCAATCTAGACCAAAGTCAACTCTTGGTCAACTCTGGTCAACCCTAAAAGTCAAACTAGGTCAACTAGGTCAAACCTAAGTCAAACTAGTCTATACTAGTCTAACTAGACCACACAAGTCTAACTAGACTCTAAACTGACACACAGATACACCCATAGGCTAAGAGACTAGGCCATAGGCTATTAGGCAATATCATGCCTAAAACCAACCTATAGTCACATGTCACATGTCAATCTATAAGCCTAAATATAATACACACATTTATATATTATATAGGATACCTATATATACCCCTCAATACATATATATATATATATATATATATATATATATATATATATATATATATATATATATATGCATAGAGAAAGGGAAACATATGTGCTCATGTGTCATGTGTGTGTGTTAGGCTAGAGGGTTCAATGTGTGGGGTGTGTGTTATGGCATGTGTGTGTGTGTGTAACATGGAGTAGGGGTCACAGTGTACATGACAGGACAATAATCAAAAGAGTGTCACACATATATATGCTAATGTGTGTGTGTATCATGAGTGGAGTGAGGGAAGTGAACTCAAGTGTGTCACTTAGTGTCAAGTGAAATGGGTGAGTGTGTGCAAGGGGTGTACAGTGTACAGGACAGTAATCAACTCTCAAAACAGTTCATGCAGTGAAGGGAAAGGAAATCAGTTCATATAGTTCAGAAAAATAAAGAAGGAACAGGAAATGAAGTGTCTAGTGAGACATGGCAGTGGTGGGTGTGTGTGTTTGTAGGAAACAGTGAAGAAAGGAATATAAATCAATTGACAGTTAGAGGGAAGAAATCTCAGGAAATAGGGAAACCATTCAATACAGGGTAACATATGTGCTCTGGTGTCTAGGAGACAGTGGCATGTGTGTGGGCAGTGTCAAAAGAAAACATGAATACACTTGTGTATGGCTTGTGTCAAATGGGAAAAAAAAAAAAGAAAATGGTAATCACCTGCGACAGTTAACAAATGAATTAAAACATTCATTCAAAACAGTTAAGTAAAAAGAAAAGAACTAATAATCAAGTAAGGAAGGGAAATCAAAATCAGTTTAAGGGAACTAAATACAATTGCAAAAAGGAAAGGAAACCAGTTAATGATAATCATTCAAATCTCAGGTTATTAGCATTTCGAAAATGAAAGGGATTCAGTTCAGGGAAGTTTAAGGAAAGGAGATCAGTCTCAGTCCATTCGAATCCAACCCAAATGCTCAAATTCCATCCTCAACTCAAAAGCCCATACTTGAATGCAATATTTCGTTAACATGAATCAACAATCATGTGGGAGTAAATTACAGTTGAAAAACATCACATAAACTGGGAATTAGAAGTTAGGAATATTAAAAAGACAGTGTATCAGGAATGTATCAGCTGCCATGCAATTTAACCAATTTCGAATCACATTTCCATATCAACAACCCAACTAACATGTAAACTTAATTTAATATAGTTTATATATTATAATTAGGATCTAATGATCAATTAAAAACACAATTTTAACTAATAAAACTGAATCAAAACAGGGAATCCCATACAGTGCACTGATACGCATAGCGCACACACAGTGCACGCGTGACACCGTGTCCGACACGACACAAGAGTTCGTGAAACTCTAGGAATCTCGTGTCAGTTAGTGTCTCAACATGTGTGTCAAATTCCACGTGTCGACGTGGCGTGTGCACAATACAATCACACCCGAGCAGCAGGAGAAAGGATCTGCGCGCGCGCGCGTGTGGGCACCGCGTGTTTCCGTGTCCGTGGCAATACGACACCAGACCAAAACGTGCTCAGAACACAAGCAACCCCTAAGCGAGGTCAAAACCTAATTTTCTATTCAGTTACATTTCAGAAAATGGATCGAAATGTCCTTTGGGGTATTTCGTCGAACACATGCATACACGAACTGATACGTGTCCGATACGGACACGTATAGGACTCGAACCCTAGGGTTAGCTAGTCCTACAACTAGGGTAGGCCTAGGGCATCCTAGATATGCAATAAAATAGCAATTATATGGAGTATATTTAAATTTACCTATTGATGTGCAAAGGCTCAAAAATCTCCAAATAAAAGTGATTCCTCAAGCCACCAAACTCCTTCAAATTGATTCTTCCCTGAAATTACTCAATACCAACAGCAAGTAGACTAATTTTAGAACCTAATGCAATTGATTTGGGTGGAAAAGGAATTGAAATGGATTTTCTAGGATTTAATGAAGATGGAGACTCACCTCTTCTCAAACTTGAAAAATAATTCTAAGGAGGCTAGCCCTAATTTCTAGGAGCATTAAATAGGGAAGGAGGACCTAAGTGTGGCCGGCCATGGGCTGGAATGGGCTAGGGTTAGGTTGCACTAGTGTTGGGTTGGGCCTTCAAGGCTAAGTCACAAGTCATGACTTGTGAAACCACAAGCCATTTCCTATTCAAATAAATTCCTAATTTCCCCAAAATAATTCTAATGGATTTGATGTCACTAACTTAGGTCAAGCTAGGGTTTCTTAACCTAACCAAATAGTCATGACCTAGGTTAGCCTCTAGGACAGTCTCCTAAGACAACATGAGTCAAAGTCAAAACTAGCACCAATCAAATATACTAAAATCACTTAAAAATTCTAATAAATATAATTAATACTAATAATTCCAAATAAATTCCAAAATTTTAAAAATGACCAAAATACCCTTAAGCTAGAAAAGTGGTAGTGACAACATAACTTGGGGATACTCGGTCTGACCGAGTTCGGTCATAACTCGATTTTGTTGCTTCAGTTTCAGACACGTGGTATCAGAGGATGGTATCGGCACTGCAGGTCCCAACATCTGGTATTAGAGCTCTCAGGTTTTTGAGAGGGAAGGTGCAACATGTCTACGGAACAGATGAACACACGTATGATCACCCTAACATGGGATAGCAACGCGATTTGGAAGCTAAGGGTGAAGGATGTACTTGGTGCAAGGATTTGCATGGTCCATTGGAAGGCGACAATGGTAAGCCATCGAACAAGTCTGTTGATGACTAGAAGCGATTGGATTGGAAGACCATTGGACTCATCCGTCAATGGTTGAACGATTTGGTATTTCATTAAGTCTCCATCGAAAGTTCTGCGAAAGAGTTACGAGAGAAGTGCATTCGTTGTATTAACATAATATGGCTGGCAACAAGGCATTTTTTATTTACTAACTCGTCAACTGTAAGTATACATAGGATGCCTCGGTGGCACAACATCTGAACGACGTTCAGGGCATCATCAATCAGCTGTTTGTGGGACTCTTGTAATTAGTTACAACTACCTACATAATTGTGTCAACAAAATAGGTTCGCATATATTCAAAGTAGACAATCAAAGTTGGGTTCTTTTCTGAGTACAAAATACAAACTTAGGGGGCTTTTGGTTCACGATATATTTTTATTCCCAAGTAAATTTAGGGTGGGAAACCTAGTCCCATGTTTGGTTTAGGTTATAAAAATTTATTTTCGAAAATTGCAAATACCCAGGTAAATACTTTACCTACAAAACATGTGAATTATACCTTGGTATAATTTTTTGCTCGGCAAAATTTTGTTGTCGTTGTGTTTTTTGTTTTTTATACTATTTGTTTTTTATTTTTTTCGTTATTTTATCTTTTTTTAAGAATTTTTTTTCATTTTTTTGGTTCTTTTTCATTTTTAAGAATTTATTTCATTTTTTTTTTTCCTTTTTCAATATTTTTTGTTCTTTTTCATTTAATGAAGTAATTTTTTTTTTTTTTTGGTTTTTTATATATATATTTTTTTCATTTTTAATCCCTTTTCATGTTTTTTTTCAGTTTATTCTTGCTCTTTTTCTTTTTTAAGTTCGTTTTTTCTTTTCTTTCCTAAATTATTTTTTTGGTTTTTTTTTTGTTATCTTTTTATAATTCTTTTTCATGTTTTTCAATTTTTCATTTTTTTTTTGAAAGTAATTTTTCTGTCTTCAATTTTTTTCCACTTTTTTATTTCCATTTTTTTAGGAATATTTATGTATTTATCAAATATGAGAAAATATATATTTTTAAAATTGAATACTTAAAATTTAGTTTTTCAGAATATATAATTTTTGATTATATAGTATTTCAAATATGCAATCTTAGCGAAGAATTCTACTCCAAGTTTACACCGCGATTTATCAGCAATCTTATTATTATTACTTTCTATTATTGAGGTAGTGGTTTGAATTCGGATCCCGCTCCGGTTCCATCCCTGGATAAAACAAAAATGAAATATAGAAAACAGAGAAATTTAGAAGTACTAATAAGGAAACAAAACAAACGGGAGAACGTCTGTTTTTCCAAATCTCCCGTCAAAACCTTCCTCTCCTCTATCTGGTCTAGGGTTTTCTTTTTAGAAACGGATCCGGGATCGTCTTCCTCTTCCAGATCTACGGGTCGGATAGTCGGATCTGAAGGGTTTCTGTCGCTGATCCGATCCGCCGGGTTCAGCGGGTGGATTGGATTCGGATTTGAAGGGAGATGCCGCTGTCCGGGATGAGGGGACTCTCCGTCTTCATCAGCGACGTGCGGAATTGCCAGAATAAGGAGCAGGAGCGCGTCCGGGTCGACAAGGAGCTCGGCAACATCCGGACCCGATTCAAGAACGAGAAGGTCAGCCTTTACTTCTTAATTCAGATCCCAACAAACAATCCATTTAACATTTATTTATTTCTAGACTGTGATGCAATTTCTTGCGGCGATTTCATCTTTGAATCTAATGCAACAACAAATGTTGCTGTTATCTAAAAAAGCTCGAAATAAAAGAATTACAGGTAAGGCTGATGGTGTGTTAGCTCTAGACTGTAGAATTTTTAAACTTACATGCTTCCCTTTTCGCTCAATTTTGACCTAAGTTACTGTCCGTGTATGGAACTGTGTACTTTTTACCAACTTTTAGAGTTTTTAGTCTAGGGTTTTGCTTGATTGACCACTGGATGGATGTTATGTACTTGGAATTGGGATGACCAGAATCTTGTACCAGGTTTCCGTATACTAGATGATGGGAAGAAATGCTATTATGGAAAATATTTGAGTTCCAATGCAATATGGCTTGCCGGTATGTGTGGGTGATTTTCTTAATTGTTACTTGTCTAAATGCCTTGGTTCAAATTACACCACCTCCATTGGAGACAACAAACGGGTTTCCAAGGCTAGTTGATTTGAATGAGGGGGAGGGTTTATTTATTTGCTAGGGGTTTTAGGAGGGTGATCTAAGAAGTCTCGATATCGTGAATAAAGGAATTCTCACTTCGAGCAATTTGTAGGCAGTGTTCTAAAAGTCGGTAAAACTCGGCGCCTAGGCACTGGGCGTCCATGGCCCGCCTAGAAATAGGCCGGAATCGGTGCTCTTGGCGGCCACGGAGAAAATCGGCCGACTAATCGCCGGTAGGCGGCTAGGCGGCCGCCTAGAAATCGGCCCCGACTTCAAAGGCTTAAAAAAATTGAACACAGGAAACTCATCTCAGACTATGGGAGAAGGGAGAAAAGAGAACATGGAAGTCATCTGCCAGCCCTAAAACAGAACACAGGTCCGACTTCTGCAAATCAGTCTGAGAAAGAGAGAGAGAGAGAGAGAAGGGAGCATGGAACTCATCTCAGACTGAGGGAGAAAGGAGCAGGAAAGTCATCCGTCGGCTACCGCAGTTCGCACAAGTGTTTCTTGTTCTTCGTCTTCTTTTGTTGTCTTGTCTTCTTTGTCTAGTTTTCTTTGTTGTCTTTTTTTAAGTCTTCATTTTGAAATCTTGTTGTTCTGAGTCTAGTAGTATGGGACTATAGGTTCCTTTCGAGTCTATTCGGACATGTATGCTAGTGGGCTGCAGACCATGAACTATATTGTTCATTCTTGATGTTTTATTATTCTGTGTGGATGAGATTAGCTGTGTACCTGTGACTTGTACTATATTCTGGGTTGTTAACATGATTTACAGCTTAAACATTTCGCTAGTGGGCTTATTATGAGATTTGGCCCACTGGTAAAGTGCTACTGGCATGTACCGTATCTTGGTCCTATACGTATTTTGGGACTGAGACGTTACATGTTTTTGTGGGACTATGGGTTACTTTTTAAAGGAATAAGACATACATTAATTCACAGGAACCCATATAAGACATGAAAAAAAAACCAAGTCAGAGTCAGACATCACATCAAAATATTTATGTGAGACATGAAAAGAAATTAAATCACATAGTCAGACTTACATCACATCACATTAATTCACAGAAATACCCAGATAAAACAGGAAAATAAATTATAGTCTTGTCCTATCCTATGAATATAAGTATGTTTAGTTATTATGTGAGACTTTGAATATAATATGGGTATAATTTTTTCTTGAACATACTATGAATACTCTAGTACTAGTTCACTTGCTCCTGGTTCTTTGCTTCGGACAGTTTCTTTGCTTGCTCCTGGTTCTTTGCTTCGAACAGTTTCTGACTATATGCTCAGTTGATCCATAACAAAAGCACTGCTTCATCCTCCTCCTATATTACTTTTGCTCATGTCATGGCACCTTACAGTAGGCACTAGTAATCTGGTTCCGCTTCTACTGTTGGACTGGAACTTGATCTTGATAAGTCTTCTGCTGTCCATTGTGGTGCTTCACTGGTCCAGAATTATGGTCCTTGCCTTTATCACTGTCTCTCTTGGGTTTAAGATCCAGATCTACTGTCACGACCCGCACCCTAGAGTAAGGGCACGAGAAGTGGGTACGTCCAGCCAATGCCGCAGTGTCGGCGGTAGAACGCTGTCCTAGGTCACTATCACAAACTCAATACAATATGATATACTCTCCGAACGGAGGACAAATCACATAAGGTACAACTCAATCACAAATCTAGAGATGGAAATAGCACGATATGATAAATATGAAATCCACAAACTGAGGTACAACAGAAGAGAAAGTCTAAGTGTCTAAACGACACAACATCACAAACATCCAGAAAATAATACAACTCTGAAGTCAATACAAATGACATAAGAAATAAGATAAAGCCTAGCTAATCTAGTCTAAGCAGTATGGATGAAGTCCTCAGCTAGAGCTGGATTCTCCTGTGGGGCCAACTCACAGGTATCGTCTAGATGGGCTCCATAGTAGGTTGGACAGAAGTCCTCGGTATCATATGTAATATTTTCAACAAGTCCAATCAGGACGGGAGCGAGCACAGTACATCTCATGCAGTTCATATCATGGCAGGAAATATAAAGCAAGCAATAGAGTAAGATACATGAAACGCTGTAAGATGATGTACATGAAAACATGAGAGATATTTGATAACTGGAAAGCTATGTAGTTAAAAATCGTTATATATCGGTTATATAATCGATATATAACGGTATCGGTTCAAAACCGATTTTTTGGGTAAAATATCGGTAAAATATCGGTACCGATATTATCGGTTGATATGACCGATATATACTGATATATCGATTTTGAAAAAATTCGATATATCACAGTTAGGTGTAGTTAAAACACGTAGGGGTGCGGGAGAGAGAAAAAAACCGATATATCACAGTTAGGCTTAGTTAAATCACTGATATATCGGTTTTGAGGCTAATGATGATTAATATATGTTGAAACTTGAAAGTTGAATTGGGATATTTTTTGTTTTCATACTAGTTGAACCATTTTGAAGTGGTACTTTTTATATTGTAATGTTGGTTTGGGTATGAACCTTTTAGTTTTAATGCTTTAAGAAACTCTTCTTGCATATTTTATAATAGATAACTATTAAGTATGTTGTTCATATATAAAAATTGTGTTAAAATTGTAAACCGATATTTACTGTTATAAATCCGATATATCTGTGATATATCAATAACTCTACTGGACCGTTATCATGAAAAAACCGTTTTTAACTGCATAGAATGAAAGAATCATCAACATCCGACCATTGACTCTATACGTTACCTCTTGAGAACGGCTCTCTACTTTGCTTATCCTACTATTGGTTGTGGGAATCCTAGTATTTTTTTGCGGCACCTCGATCGTTGATCGTCCAAATCCTCATGTTTACCCTAGTGCTCACCTCACTAGGACCGATAACTAGCTTGGTCTCTAATTTGTCAACCTATTACAACTATTGTGACCCTACTGTCGATCACCAATTTTCACGTCTAGCTTGGCCCTATTGTTTGCCAAATTGCTCGCTTAGCTCGCACATGCTGGCACACATATCTTCGCACAATCGGTCATTGTTCTTAGTCGTCTGGACTGATTATCCCTATAGCCATACCACTAAGTAAGTGCATATAATGGGCTAAAGCTAGTTCTCTTATACCAAATATGACACGTGACGGGCCCTATAAAGGCAGATATGCAAGCGTTTAAACTCAGTAGTCACTAACAAAATAAGCAGAAGCAAGTTAGCAATGGTTAACAAATATCGAAAACAAAACTACTTATCTGGATCAAAAAATATATCTGGAAATCGAACGCGAAGTTGAAGGCTGAGTAAACCCATTTGCAAATTACCCTCGCATTTTGAAACGGTCAGAACAAATACTCAAAAATCGATCTTCGTATGGTCTTTTGATGAATCTGGCAATTACACAGAATACTGTGGAAAATATGTGGACAACAGTAGAGAAGGAGAAAGATGAGGGACAATTAAGATTATTTTAACACCAGTTCTATTCCTTAAACTCAATCTGTGTGTACATGCATGTATATTTATAGGAAATACAAACCCTACTCTAACTAGGACTCGAGAAAGTGTAACCTAACTACAACTCAATACTAAGCCCATAAATTAAACCCAATTTTAATACACTCAATAACTATAATTCTGAACTAATACATACTTTAAGGCAATAAAAAGCCTAAATATAAAGTAAACTCGACAGGACTAAACTTGGAAATTGTCTCGGACTTGAGATGGTCCTCCATAACATAGTAGATCTTCCTGGTATATAAAACAAAATTGATTATCTAAAATAAGTGAAAGCAAGATCTAAAATATATATAACATAGTATAGATCTTCCCGGTATAAAACCAAGTAGATTCTCTGAAATAAGTGAAAGCAAGATGTAAAATATATACAACTTGTCATTTATACACTGAAAATAACCAGCTAGTTTAGTCTCTTAGGAAGTAAAATATCAGGATACTCTCCTCATTGATGTTCTAAAGGAGGTTTCCTATAAGGTAGCCTCTAAGATGCCTGCCCACTAGGCTGATAGCCAAGGGTGCGCATATGATCCCTGGTTTTAGGGTAAGAGCTACGGCCCCAAATAGGAGGAATAATATAGAAGATAAAATTAATATGATATGCATCAATAGGAACATTATTCAGACAATTCTTATTGTTGTAATAATATATAAATATTTAACCCCTCACCAAAATTCTGGAGTTTTGGTGAAGTCTCGGTGACTTCATCATTATTTAGACAGCTCTTTTATATATATATAAAAAATATATATATATATATATATATATATATATATATATATATATATATATATATATATAACCTTACCCCACCAAGAGAACTCCTAACCAAACTTTGGACTTTTGAAGTGTCACGGACTTCAACATGGCATCAGAGCAAGCCGGTTCAAAATCCCTTTGGCGCTCATTTTAAGTGGGATTTGAGAAAAGTTCAACTGCATGGATCCAGATCTATGGTCCATTTTTAATGGACTTTCGAATTATACAAATATTATACCCTCAATCCTCACCGCAACTTATAACTAGACAACACATATGTTGGTTAGACTATGTGGCAAAAAGTTATGGAAAACATTGTCAAACACCTGTATGCTGCAGTTGGCCATAATAGTACATCCAAGCACGGTATTGGTCAACCAATGTGGATACCATAATGCTTTGTTTCCTTTTTGTATGTTCAACTCTTTCTTTAAGTGAAGTATTTGTCAGTTTGTTTCTACTCTGGTAGATATATTAGATTTATTGTTTATTGTTTCTAAATCTACTGCCAATCTTGTGTCTGTTCTTACACAATCAAGAACCTTACTCTAACTTTGTCATCTTTTGATGAAATCATTTCCTTCTTTAATAGGGATTGACTCATTATGAGAAAAAGAAATATGTCTGGAAATTGCTTTACATCTACATGCTGGGCTATGATGTTGATTTTGGTCATATGGAGGCTGTTTCTCTAATATCCGCACCAAAATATCCTGAGAAGCAGGTAAGTCATTTCTTTCTCAAGATCAAGTTTCTATGTTGACTAATCAATTATGTGTACTACGTTGATTTCATTTATCTTTATTGTTATACCAGAATATGTATAATAATCTAGACAATGAAAAGTGACTAAACAATGAAAATGATAAACTTCTCTTGTAAGGCTGTATCATGGTATGGAGCCTCAGTCAGAACCAATATTCATTATTTCGTTTCAATTTCGGTGTGGACCAATCTCAAACTGGTCTGGAGTTTCCATCCCGGCCCATACCTTTAGAAATCTTTTACCAACCCTAGCAGAGGGAGAGTAATACAGGATGTGGAGTGAGAGATTTTGAGGTTCGAAACCAGTCATAGTCTAACTACTAAGTTACAATAGCAAGATCACCATGTCAAAACGAATTGCCCTATGATGTATATTTACTATTTCGTGCATAACACATTAACATTCTTCACAAACTTAGTGTGAGTATCAAACTTTTGTATGGTTTTGATTGTCAATGATTCAGTAATGAAGAATTTACACATCTGAAGTGCCTGTAGTACTCTAGATACCTAATAAACGATAATCTCGTGGAAATTTGCATTTGGACTTGTTAACATCAACACAAAATGCATAAGTACTGGCTAAAGGGAGAAACTGATGGAAAAAGCATAAGACTATAAAAAAGTAAAGTGAATGAAGCTTATTTAGGTTAATATTGAATTTTCTGTTAATTTTTTATTTTCATATTAACCACCAAACAGGAACAAGCTAGAGGATTCAGTTTGCAAATAGCAAGCAATGTTTTGAATGCGTCGACATGCTGTTTCTTGCTTTGTTATGTGGCTAAGTTGCCACAATGTAGTAGCCATTAGCGGAAAACCCATGGCCTACAGACTCCTAGTATCCGAAATGTGCTCCATGGCCTGAAGGTGACCTGAGCTCAACATAGGCAGTGAGAGATAGGGAGGTAGATTGAAAAGCCCCTAGCCTCGAGACTTCTTCAAGTACCCGAGAATGCGTATCATGGCATGAAGGTAAGAGACAACAAAAGACTGCACGTAGTATCCAACTTTGCTGACAGGGAGGAATTGTCTAGACGGAATTATAATCAATTCGATGAGCTCGCTGTTGTGATACCTATCGAATATTCTGATCCATAGGAGTATCAGCCAGGATGTAACATATCCAAGAGATCTAAGTATTACTTCACAAAAGTGAAGTTCTTTCAACGAGTAATCTCAATGTTAAGAAAGTACTAAAGACGACCTAGGTCTTTGCCTCTTTGGCGTGAAAGTGTCCAGAAAGATGGACTTTGACTTTGGAGATTCTGGTGGAGTCATTGCCATGATGATGATTTCTTCTACGCAAACGAGGAGAATGGCCATCCCTGGGGGTCAACGATGGATGAAAAGGGAAGAGCTAGTAGCATCCAAGGAGGAACCAGTATGCTAACAAACAAGGCTAAACTTGTCAAACCCTGTCCGAAGTGACATGTTTAAGGCTATAAAACATGTCTGAAGAGATGCTTAAGGCCATGAATAAATTTACGAATATGACAAATGCGATGCTTCTCACAGAGTCACAATAGGTGGCCCCTGAATGTAGGCTCTAAGAAAGATTTCTGTTTGGAAAACATTTTTAATATCAAGCTGGTGTGGCTATCAGGGTTTTCAGTTTGGCAAGAGGGGAGAACATCTATTTGTATCACACAAAGCTCGGTGAAAAGAGCTTAAAGTATCAAACCAATATATAACAATGCTTTATGCTTCTATTCTGTTTTGAAATCACGATCTCTTCATTAAAATACTCATGACTTAAACTAGCCGAGCTACTCTTCTGTTGTTTTATTTTAAAGTAAACCCAAAACTTTAGTCTTGAGCCCCCCGTCTTGTTGTCTTGAGGTCCTGCCTAGACCTTTTGGGACTTTGCCACCTCGTCGCCTAGCGCCGCCTTAAAAGGCTTTGTCCCGTTAAGGTAAGTGTTCAAATAGTGGTATACAATTGATTATGGACTCGAGTGTGGAAGGTTCTAAAAGATTGATAGGTGGTTGGTCATATACGATTTAAGAATCACACTTTGGTTGTGATTTAAGAATCACAATCACAATGATTTTAGACAAAATACAATTATTCCATAATATATGGTGGTGTGATTGTGATTCTGAAATAACACTCATACCTATTCTTAAATCACCATGTTCACGATATCATTGGATATAAACTATATAACAAATAAATTAATATAAAATAATTTTGTAATATTAGGCTTGTAAAATTTATAATACATAATGCCCACAAAAATATTTTACATCAATATTGTTGTGATACTCCACCTTCTCTGCCTCCTACTTCAACACTGGGCGCAACTTTGCCGACAACTTGCTCCTGATTTGCTAGTCGATGCTTTACGGGAGAAACTCAATATTGTTGACGTTTTGGAGCTGCCATTTCCTGTTTCTCCACGTTTGAATTAACACATTTTGTCAACAATTTATAGGCATTGTCATCTCTAAGTTCTTGTAGAAAGCGATAAGTTAAATGTTCTAGTTGGCGATTATGATGACTTGTTACGGGAGAGAGTAAAAATTTTCGAGCATAGCATTTTCTCAAGCTTCTTATGGGCATTGTTGAGCATCCACTTAAGTCTTTTTTTTTTTTTTTTGAATTCGAGGATCTACTCAATGAACATGTTTTAGTAGGTGTGACGATGGAGGGTCGGGTGGTCGTAGAAGTGGGAGAATTGGTGGAGGATCTCTTCTTCGTAAGTTCGGCTAACTTCTTGCACTTGGTACTTATTTAACTCATCTACAATACTATAATCCCTACTAAATGTTTGATGTGGTCTTCATTGGCTTTTCAAAACTGCTATATGGTATCCCAAGTGGCATGTTTGGGCCGATGTTCAATTGCCAACTTAAGCTAGGATACAAGAACACCATAGTATAGGACTCCATGTTTATGTTCTTCAAATATTGGGTCAGGTGTCATTTGTCTATGTTCGCAACAAGAATCCAAATGATGATAACTTTCATCGTCCTTGAAGAATTGAAAAGTCACAAAGACCTTTGCATTGATGTCATGGCCACAAAGTTAGATGTAGAGTAAAGAGAGATAGAAAAATAGTGAGGACACAGGGTGTCCGGAAAGGATAGAAGAACGGTAAGGAGGATGAAGAAGAAGACGACGGAAGGTGTCCAGTGGAGAGGATGGAAGAATGGTAATGAAGACTGAGAAGAAGATGAGCGATCTAATAGAGAGAGAAACATGATGGGGAAGTTTATGGGGCAAACATTTGGGTGATTACAAAATTCGATAGGGAAAATATGTGATTATTATGGAGGATATGAATGACTTTGGAAAGTATGATTCCCCAAATCACAATTTTAATGCTTTTAAAATGTTAGTTAACTAAGAGATGATTTTAGAGTCACACTTTCCAATCACGATTGACTAGCACCGGATTGAGAACACATATCTTCTGATTTCCAAATCCCTGTTGACTAACTCTTCGAGAGAATTTCAGAATGAAAGGGGAATCAATTTTGTACTACTAGAAGAGAGAAAAATAATGCTTCTCTAGAATGCAAGGTCACACAAACTTTATGAATGATCAATCCGACCACATAGTTCTGACTACTTGATAGGTGATCAAGTCAAAATTAAATGCCAGTCAATTATAGATACAAGTGAGCTCATGAAGCACAACGAAAGGAGAAAAGGTGATGGAGCATTGGCATCTCTCATGACTAACAAATATAAGGTTAGCACAGAGAGAAAACAATAAGAATCTATCGAAGTTGATGTTGGTTATTAACTGGATAGCGACTAAGTTAGATACATGAGTAATGTCTTTATTGGTAAAGGATATAACTCTGTGTGGACTCACTATTAGAGATTCAACCTTTGTATAAGTTATATGCTCGAATGTGCAAGAATCAAGGCCCATGGAGAAGAATAATTTGATAAGTGATGCTTGGGGTAGTAGAAAATGTGTAGTAGATAAGTTGAGTGGACTAGAGAATATACACTGCAGTGGCTGAACGTTTATTGAGGTATTGGAGGAGGTCAAGAAGGCCCGATTGTTGGGCATAATCACTCAGTAGCCATTCTTTTGTCAGCAAGTGACCTCTGTATGGTTGGATGGCCATAGTGAGTGAACACAACAATCAACGACAATGACCCTAGGCACACAATATGAGCAAAGGCACCAGATGTAAGTAGATGAAATCCTCATAGAAGCAAGGTATAACATTATGATACTGTAGTAGATTACCAGAAATAAATAACAGTAACAAAACAAATCATTGTATACGAGAAGTAATTCTAGTAGAGCTAGTGACAATAGTGCAACAATTGGCCAAATGGACTTGTTAGTGTGCGTCTATCCAAAGACTAATAAGAGGACAAAGGTTGATGGCCATCACAAGGGGGACAAAAACGTAGGCCAGATCGAGAGAGCAAGTGAGCCAGGTAAAATCTGCTGCCAAGTGAGAGCTGGACGATTTAATCCTGCTAACATGTGAGCTATGAGGCTAGGGAGGTATATGTGGCTGAGACAACCACGTTACCATAGAAGAATTAGTTATGAAGAATCCATGTGTAATAGTGGATGCTAACCTCTGCCTTTAATGAAGGGGGAAGGGGTTGACCCATAGGCTTAACTATTTCTTTAATAAAGGAGAGTTTTTTGTGGAAGAAAACAGAAATGGAACTTTGTGCTATTTCACTTAGAGAAGAAGACACTTAGGCTTGACTGTTGCCTTTAATAAAGGAGATATTTTGTGCTCTTTCTCATCATTACAGAAAAAAGAGGAATCTAGCTTTGTGCTCTTTACTTGGGGAAGAAGTAGGAAGTAGTGAGAGAGATGAGCTCTGTTCTGAAGGAGGCAATAGTTGCCCCACTCCTTCTCCAGAGAAGAAGTGAGAGAAGAGAGGCAAGTCGGTATTGCTGCCACTTCACTGGATAAGAAGAATAGAAGAGAGGTTAGCTCTGTGTTCCTTATTCTCCGTTATGTATCCGGATGAGTGCTACTTAGGTCGAGAAGATTGGAGAATGGTCACTAGGTAAACTGGAATTATGTAGAGAAAAGTTTGAATATATGATTTAAACTTTGTAAACAGAAGCAAGGTTTATGAAATTGATGCATGACAGAAAGCAAATCGAGCTTGTTTTTAGGATTACTTCAAAATTCAAAACTGAATTTAAATTTCAATATAAATCTGAATTTATAGGATATATGTATATTACTTGTGACTTTATATTTAGTTGTTTTGGATAGAATTAATTAGTTTTTGACCTAAGTTTTAGTTATTTAGGTTTTATCTTTATTTTGAAATGTTGATGTGTAGGTCTCCTTGGTATTAATTCTCCTGAATCGTTCCTTATCATTTGGTATGAAAGCAAGTTTGAGACCTGGCCGTCTTTTCATCATTGTCCCCTGATGTGAGTTGTGTGATGCACTAATGCTACAACCTTGGGTCTCAAACACTTGGAGGTGTGAAGCCTCTCATTTCCCTTCATCAGATTTGGAATTTTGGAGAGGAAGTCAACTTCTAAGAGGGGAATATTTGATGCAGGACAAAGAGTAGATCAAGCATGTTTTTAGGTCTAGTAAAAATCTAATACAAATTTTAATTTGGATACAATATATCTTTATTAGTAGTTTTGACTTTATCTTTAGTTGTTTTATATAAGATTAGTTAGTTTGGGCTAGATATTTTAGAATTATAATATTTATCTTTATTCTTGGATGTAAGCCTATAAACTGGCATCAAAATTTGTAATTTTGACGATGGAAACTTTATAAGAAAATGAGTCTCTTTGGATGTCAAGTTTTCCTTGGTGTTATTCCAAGATTTATCTAGTGTCGGTTTGTGAATCCGTTGGCGGTACAATGTTGGTTTTTTCGTTATATGCTTTTATGAGAACTTATTGTTCCCTATCAGTTATGACAGTTGCTGATGATAAATAAGAGGTAAGTGGCCTTAAGAGAAGCTTAGTGGAAAGGACTCGTCTAGCCAACCACAAATTTTTGGATGAAAGCTTTGTTGTACCCCTCTTCTGACCTCCATCCTGCCCATCAACTTACCCACACTAATCGAACAGGAGACTATTATCATATGATTTTATGAGATTATTGTTCCTTATCAGTTATGACAGTTGCTGATGATAAATAAGAGGTAGTGGCCTTAAGAGAAGCTTAGTGGAAAGGACTTATGTAGCCATTGGATGAAAGCTTTGTTGTACCCCTCCTCTGACCTCTATCCAGCCCATCAACTTACCCACACTAATCGGACAGGAGACTATTCGTCGTAACTTTATAACCTTCTGTTATCTTTTGCATGTGTGCATGCGAGCATACTATTTCATTAACATATTTTGACTTCTTACCTGTAATAAGGTATGTCCTCCTAGCTGAGAATAAATATGCATTCTAAACTCCATGCAGATAGTGGTTCCAGAAAGATTTTGCATATTTATGTTAGCCCAATGCTCTAACTATGTTTTTTTTGTATGGTTATTTGATTAAGTTTAACATTATGATATCACTAATATTATGCTGTCACTATAGTATTTATGCTTAAACTTAGCATAGTCCTAAATGTGCATTAAATTATCATACTTGCTTCTATATATATTGCTTTGTTCGTCTGACATGTATTTGTAGAAAAGCAAGATCAACATGGACATATGCAATGAAGAAATCATGGTGGGCCAAAGACGACGACATCCTACAAGATTTCTCTGAACCGTCCGATGACATCTCCGGAGCCACGCACTCGAGGGTTCCGCTGTCCGGTCAGCGGACGAGGGTCGAGGGGGCAACGTCCCCCGTGGGGGTTCTGGGGTGAAGTCCCCGAAAGGTATTCAGTTTTCACAAACTGGGTATCTTTGGATAGCTGCCGTCAAGAAAAAATGTCGTCATCTATCAAGGGAAGAAGTCAAGCCATGCCATCACCATTTCAAGACTCTGAAGAAGCCTGCACCTGCTATAGTATATATGGAGTTTGTAATGAGTCTTAGAAATAATTGTAAACACAAAAAATGAATGACAAAATCGAAAGCTAGGGTAGAAAATAATCCAGGGACACTTTTGGGCAGATATGCGGATGATCCGACGAATCTTTGCGGAAATCCGACGAATGATCTGAATGGGACACAAAATACCTTCCGTGAACTTTCGAATTATCCAATGGACGTTCGCAAAAATCCGACGGATAATCCGAAATATTTTCGTTCATAATACAACGGTTGGATCTGTCCAATCAGTGAGCCCAACGTCTCTTTTTATAGCCGTTGTCGTATGCAGGCGGATGATCCAACGAACTTTCGCAGAAATTCGACGGATCTTCTGACTGCTGATAGAAAGTTGTTCCTTTGCACTTTCTCTTGCTTTGGTTATAAATAGCCTTGAACTCTTCATTTAAGGTCGATGCTTTGAGCCTAAAATTTATAATATACCAAAGCCTATCCACAAACAACTCTACCAAAGCCTTCACTTGTCCATCCACAAATTGTGTTGTCATTGAGTTGTAAAAGTTCGATCTTCATTTTGTTGTGAGAAGATCTAAACTGTTTTGTAAAGAGGTTGAAGTTGGGGAGTCTTCGGATCAAAGCTCTCATGAAGTTGGAGAGTCTTTGGATCAAAGCTCTTGTATTGAAGTCGGAGAGGGCTTCGGATAAAAGCTCTCGTGTAAGAAGTTGGTGAGCCTTCGGATAAAAACTCACGTTGTACTATTTACGATAATAGTGGATTAAAGTCGGAGAGAGTTCCGGGCCTAGAGTACCCCTCGGGAGGATATCAGGATACATCGGGTGTCGGTATTTCTATTGCTTCTTCTCTTGCACTCTCAATCTTTAAATTGATCATTAGCAATCGTTTAGTGCTTGATTAGTAAGTTTCACTCTATTCACCCCCCTCTAGGGTGCTTTCAATTGGTATCAGCAAGGACTCTATTGTTAGGCTTAACATCCTTAGAGTAGATCCTTGTTATTTTTCTATGGCATCGTATTCCTTCTCCGATAAAGAGGGTTCTAGCATAGACAATCAGGTTTCTTCTAAATGCAAGAAATGCTCTAAGTGGAAAGCCATGGCTAAACAATCCTTAGAGATTTTTGATGACCTTCATTCTACAGATGAACTTTCTGAAAAGATTGTTCATTTAGAAGAAGCTAATGAGTTATTGAGAAACGAAAACAACGATTTATTATTTAGACTTGATTCTGAAAACTCATCTTGTGTTTCTTTAAAGAATTTGAATGAGGCTTTAATTTTGAAAATTAAATCTCTTTCCTCATCCATAGAAGATGTCAAGACTCAATCACATGAGTTATCTCATTTGCATGATTCTTCTATTGACGCTTTAAAGAAACAAAATGATGCATTTATCTCTAGAATTGCTTTATTTGAAAAAGAGAATATATTTTAAATGCTAAATTTGATTCTCTTACATGTATGCGTGATGATTTGCTATTAGAACATGATATTCTTAAAACCAAATATTCTCATGCTCACTCTAGAGATATTCATCATTCTATAATGTCACATGTTCATAATCATGCTCATTCCGATACATGTGCACACACTAGCGTAAGGTGCTTTTATTACTCTCGCATTGGACACATGAATGTTACATGTCCTATTCGTAGGACTTTTACTACCAATGCTAGAGTAAATGCTACTTGGGTTTCCAAAGCTAACAAATGTGGATCTAAGTTTATTTGGATACCAAAGTCTTCACCTAATATTGTAGGTGGTCCCTCTTGTATCGGGACTTAGCACCGATGAGCGTGTTGGTGGTTGCAAAGCTACAAAGGTCATCTTTCAAGCAATTGTACTAACACAAGTGTGGCCACTAGAGCCACTTTGGTAACATGCTAAGCGATACTTTTTGAATGAATTATAGTTCTAGAATCTAGCATGTTTCTTTAGATGTCTTACTAATAGCTTTCATTGATATATTTTAGTTGCATATTATCTAACTCAATATGAGTAATAAATTTAATACTAGCATGCTTAGCTAATTCTCTTGCAATTACTCTTTATCTAGTATGACTAGTTATTTTGCTTAAATAATTAGTTCATACTATGTAGTTTATCACTCAATTTCTATTAGTGACACATTTATCTATGCTTGCACTTTATTCTAAGTCTTTATTTATGAAGCATGCATGTCACTCTAGTCTATAGGAGCTTGGATTTTGATTTGAGTTAATATGATTTTAATTCTCCATCTTTAAAATTTTTGAGATAGTTAATTCTTACCGATTTGTCTTTAATATGTCATATTTATCTTAATCGGTATCTGTGAATATATGTATTTAGCACAAGCTTTTTACTTGAAAAGTATATACTTATACTTTTATTTTAACCTTGTGCTTGCATAATATATTCACTATTGATTCTTATGTTTTATTTTGATCAACTTCTTGTGAATCAATTATGCCTTTGCCTAGTAAAGCATATTTGTACGTATTTTGAATTTGTGATAACTTTTCAATTACTCATTAAGGATACATGACTTTATACATTATATTTCTATTCATATGTTGTTCATGTATCTCTTATATTGATATATTTTTCGTATAAATATCTTTATTGAGGCATATGAGTAAAGTTCAAGTTTTATTTTGATTTGAAGAGTATTTAATTATACTTGTTACTTTCAAACTTGTGCTTGTCTCATATTCTTTAGCTATTGATTCTTTTGAACAAATTTGTGTAATTCTTTTTGAATCAATTGGTTCCTTCCTTAAAGCCTTCTCTTGATCGTATATTCTTGGCTTTTTGGTTGACATTATGGATACATGTTCTTTAATTGATTTTTGAATCTTTTCATGTATGCTTATATGAGATTATATATATTGATGATTCCTAACTCTTGTTTATTTGTTTTAATCTTTAAGTTGGGATGTTGAGGGAAAGCATTTATTAAATGTCTTGCTCATGACTATTTATGGATGTTCATTTAAGAATCACATTTCTGTGCTTTATCTTGCTTTTTAAATTTACCTCCTTTATTAGTGCGCATTTTCAAATCTATATCCGTTATTATTTTCTATAGTGCACTACGAAAGTTTTTTGAAAATTGTTTTTCGTGCCATCTTTAGCTTATTTAGCTTTCTTGATCTTAATGATCTTTCATTGCTCACTCATTGGGTTTATGCCTAGGTATTCAGTTGGGGAGTCTTGCTGCCCAAATGTTTTTGTAGTACATAAGGATACGTGAAATTGATAAATCATATTTCTTATGTCTTTAGCTACTATGGTTTGAGCTTTTGTGTTGAGATCAAGGTTCACAATATCGGTATCGGAATCGGTATCGGATTATTCCTATGAGCATTGGTATCGGCGATACCACTAATATCGGCGGTTTCGGATCGGAGTATCGGATTTTTTGGTATCGGAAAACAAATAATTATTAATAAATTATTTACATTTAAAAACATATATTTTATACATTTAGGCATAATTTTAAGTATTTTCAGTGTTATTTCTTATTAGTTTTGAAATTAAATGAAATAGTAGTCACCCTTACCGATTAGTTTACATAAAATATATTGATTTTCCTTTTTTACATGCTTATCTTATTATGTTTTGTCTTTTTCGTTTAATTTTCTTTGCCGAATTGACCGGAAAAGAGATCCCCAATATCGGTATCGGTCAGATCGGGTATCGGTCGGTATCAGATCGGGATATGCCAAATCGTATCGGTATCGGCCGTATCGGATCGGTATCGGCCGCTATGTTGTATTAAGCGTGAGGCGAGGCGAGGCGACGAGGCTGTCGCCTCGCTTAATGGCGCTTAAGCGGCGCCTAAGCGGCGCTTAGTTAGCGCCTCACCTTTTTTTGCTCCTACATGTAAAATACTCTATATAGTATATATACATAAATTTCAATATTTTTTCGTACAATCCTACTAGTATATGCATGAATAACAATACAAATTATCAATCAAGCAAAGCAACAATATAAATACTAGAATCAAAATGCAAACTACAAGCCACACATACATACTACTACTCATCAAAATACCATCAAACATAAAAGTTGTCTTTAAAGCTCCTACTTAAACTTTTCCAACTATCCAACTATATAAATAACAAAAGATTCGGTTTAGTTTATCAAAAAAGATTTAAAAAAATTCAAAAAAAAATTCAATTTTTTTTTCAAAAATCGTTAAGCGAGGCGCCTAAGGCGAGTCGAGGCGCTACTAAGCGACGCCTAAGCGCGCTTAAGCGCTGATCGCTTTTCTGGGACGAAAATTCATTAAGCGAGGCGCCCTAATTCTAAATCTCGCTTAAGCGGCGCTTAAGCGCGCTTTTCACAACATAGATCGGCCGATACTTTAAACCATGGTTGTGATCTCTCATTTCTAGAGAATACACTTATTTTATAATGGATATAATATTTTGCATTCTCTAGATTGATCAATTATTTTCTTATCTTGGATTAATCTCAATACTCGGCAAAAAGAGTTATTTTATTGTGTTTTCATGAATATCTCTTTTAGCCTCATTATGATAAGAGCCTAATTTTCTTTTAGTTATCCTCTTGCTTTTATCATTGTTTAGTAAAGAGTCTTTAAATCATTTTGTTCTTTCAAAATGTATTGTCCTTATTGTGCACTCTATGCCTAAAGCTAGTACCTTTAGGCCTCGTTTGGTTCACGGAAAGGAAATGAATTCCCTTCTATTTTTCATAGGAATGGGAAAGTAGGATTCTTGTCACATTTCCTTTCCGTTGTTTGGTAAAACAAGGAAACTATCTAGGAAAGGAAAGCAAAATATAACAATGTTCCAATAATATCCTTACCTTTTAAAATAAAAATAATATTATTAAAAATAACATTAATGGTAAAATAAGCAATGACACATAGTTACTTTTGTCATAACTTTTGTAATAAATGTTAGGAAAGGAGGGAAAATCAATCTCATGAGCCTTGAGTGGAACCATATTCCCACCAATTTCCCCCCTTGTCAGGAAATTGATTCCCAAGTTTGTGGCTACCAAACAAAGGAAAGGAACAATTTTCCTTTCTTGGTTCCTTAAATCCGTGAACCAAACGAGACCTTAGTGTTAGTGAGTTAAGGTTTAATGAGTATATTTCTCTAGTTAATGGTTTACCTCATTAATCTTAATTGGTTATATGGCTTGCTTATTTATGATATATTGTTGAGCTATAAAATTATGGTACACTTTCACTCAATCTAGCTATCTTCTTATATTTCAATCTATATATGATATGCTAGTTTACTAAAACAAGTTTTATGAATTACCTTGATGCGATTTGTATTCTATTTTAGATATATATGTTTAGTATCTAAAATTAGTTTGGAAAATCATTGATTACATCTTGTTTTTCAAAGAGGTTTGTGATTCCTTACTTTAATATCTTTCCATATAATTCATTAGTATCTTAAATTTCTCTCATTTTTGAGTCATGATTTCATCGTATTATCACTTACATCTCCTTTTGATTAAAATTGCAATCCTTTAAATGAGAATGACTCTTTCCCATATCTTCCATTGATTTATGAGATTTTATTATAAATATGGATTTATTGTTGGATCATGTTTAATTTATTTGTTTTTCTTAATAATGATCCTAATGGTTGAGTAGTCCTAAATAATCTAATTATGTGATTATCAAGTTATTTTTTTATATACTTTGACTACTCATGGATTACCACATATGAGCCTTTGATATTTGAACATTATTGGCTTTTCATTCAGAATTAGCAAGGTTTAGATTTTACCCGTTGATGGGTACATACATGATAAAACATATTCGGTCCATCCAAAGTAATAAATTGGTTGATTCTTTCTTAATTAGATAATCATGGATATGATATTTGAGTTTTGTTTTATGTTTTTGAGCTATATTTGTCCTTCATCATGATTGTTCTAATTGAATTTATTCCTATTTCATGATGACATTTTTCTTAAAAGGCAATATACATTGATCTATTGTTTTAAATATGAGATGTTTCTATATAGGTTAATGTATATCATCTTTTGATTATATATGCTTAATTGGAATATTCTTTTGATCGTTTTATCTTTAGTATCTATTAATCGGATATCTTTTCTTGACTAAAGATGATATTATTCGTCTTATGACGATTTTATAGCCTTATATGCATTGAGCAAGGGGGAGAAAATGCATAGTTGATTTACCTCTAGACCTTTTCAGTTATCTATTTTATGCTATAAGTGCTTTGGAACTATATACGTATATTTTGAAGGTGAACAAATAAATTGTTTCAATTCATTTATACCCTTGTTTATGTCTTATACCTAGTTCATCATGAACCAATTTTTTTCATTTTATTTTGAAGGGTTTGAGAGAGTGCATGTGATCGTCTTTACTATCTTGACTCCCTCTATTATATGGGTTTAAATAGTTTATCTTGTCAATACTTTCTTATCTTGATGACTATTGAATTTTCATTGATTTGGCTTTATTTGTATGCTTCATTGATTTGGCTTTCCTTGAGGACTTACTCAAAAAATTCACGAGTCTTATCAATGTTGGCAATACTTTGAGGAAGAGCATTCAAGTCGACTGAATTTCTTTTTCTCAAGTATTTTTCTCCTTTACCTTTGTAGAGTTGGAAAATAATGATAGATTATTATTAATGAGAGACTACATATATATAGGAGAGGCTAGCCTCCTCTCCTATTACTTTAAGCAATGTAGGACTAAAGTCCATTAACCAATAACTCTAATATAACACTTAACATCCTCCCTCAAGCTGGAGAATAGATGTCAATCATGCCTAGCTTGTTACATAGAAATTGAACCCGAGGACCCAAAAGAGGCTTTGTGAAGATGTCAGCTATCTGGTCGCCGGTCCTCACATGTTTAAACTTTATCACTCCCTTTGTATATTCATCACGAACAAAGTGGATGTCAATTTCAATATGCTTTGTCCGTTCATGAAATACTGGGTTGGTGGCAATGTGAATAGCAGATTGATTATCACACCATAGATCTGCCGCTTGAGATCCTGTGTCTTTTTCCAGTTCTTGTAAGAGATGCTTCATATATAATATCTCTGACGTGCCATGAGCAATAACTCGATATTCTGCTTCTGAGCTTGAGCGTGCTATCACACTCTGCTTCTTGCTCTTCCAAGACACTAGATTTCCGCCAATAAATACTGAGTAGCCAGATGTAGATCGTCTATCTGTCAGACTTGCTTCCCAGTCAGCATCAGTAAAACACTCAATGCGAGTGTGTCCATTATTCTCCATTCGAATTCCTTTTTCTGGGTTCTTGACTAGATAACACAGAATTCTGAGAACTGTCTGCCAGTGTGGAACTCTTGGAGAAGCCATAAATCTACTTGCAACACTCACTGCAAAAGAAATGTCCGGACGAGTCATGACCGCCAAGTAGTTGAGTTTTCCAACTACTCGACGATACTGATATGGATTGGTCATTAGGACCCCTTCGTCTGGAAGTAACTTTGCCCCTGGATCCATAGGTGAGGTTGCTCCCTTGGCTTGCATCATGCCTGCATCATTTAGTATGTCCCGTACATACTTTCTTTGGGACATTACAATGTCCCGTTTATCCCGTGTGACCTCAATGCCCAAGAAATAGTTCAAGGATCCAATATCCTTGATTTGAAATTGTTCTCCCAGAAACTTCTTGAGGCCTGCAATACCCTGGCTGTCGTCTCCCGTGATTACAATATCATCAACGTAGACACCAAGGAATATTATTCCAGCAGATGTGTGTCGATAGAAGATTGAATGGTCCTTCTTTGATTGACACATGCCAAACTGAGTAACAACATGTGTAAATCGACCAAACCATGCACGAGGTGATTGTTTTAGGCCATAGATGGCCTTTCGTAAATGACACACTTTATCCTCCCTTGCAACGAACCCGGGAGGTTGCAATACATAGACTTCTTCATCAAGATCCCCGTGGAGAAAAGCATCTTTGATATCAAGCTGAAGCAGCAGCCAATCATAGCGAACAGCCAAGGCCATTAAGACACGAACATATGTCATTTTGGCAACATGAGAGGTCTCGAAGTAATCTTCACCATATGTCTGGGAATATCCTTTGGCCACTAGACGAGCCTTTAAGGCGATTAAGAGTGCCATCGGGTTTCACCTTAATCGTGAACACCCATTTGCAGCCGACTGCCTGTTTACCAGTAGGTAAGTCGACTAAGTCCCAAGTATGATTTTCTGGAGAGCTTTCATCTCCTCATTCATAGCAGCATGCCAACCAGGATGTTTGAGACCCTCCTCAGCGGTCTTGGGAATTTGAATCCCATCAATAGTAGCCACTAGCGACTGAGTGTGACTGGTAAGTCCTTTGTAGCTGTCAACATACAAGGGATGATCACGACAGGCACGACGAAGACGTTCTGGAGGCGGAACTGCTGGAGCTATTGGCGGAACTGGTAGAGCTGCTGGTGGAACAGGTGGAGACAACTCATTGGAGCCGGAGCTGCTGGTGGAACCGGAGGAGGATGATTTTGTGGGCAATGTCGGCACTGGCCGAATCGGTGTATGTGGACCATCAACCTGAGAGACTGGCTCGGTAAGGGAGGGCACCCGTACGGGGCGCTGTTGTGTTTGAGGAGGAAATAACAAAAAAAATCCTCTTCTGGATAGACTAGGGGAGCCGTACCCGTTGATTGTGGGAGTGGTGGAAATTCGGTTTCTACAAAGGTAACATCCCGAGTAAAAAAATATCTCTTCAAGACAGGAGAATAACACCGATACCCTTTCTGACCTTTAGGATACCCAAGAAAAATACATTGTATCGCCTTAGGATCTAATTTAGAAATGATTGGTTGGGTATCCCGAACATAGCATAAGCAGCCAAAGATTCTAAGAGGAAGAGGAAATGACTCTCTTCCAGTAAAAAGCCTAGAAAAGGGAGTGCTACTATTGAAAACTGACGATGGCATGCGATTAATAAGATCACAGGCAGTAAGAATCGCATCCGACCAAAATCTCTTGGGAGTACGTGCTTGAAACATAAGAGCACGTGTTGTTTCCAGTAGATGGCGATTCTTACGTTCGGCTACACCATTTTGTTATGGTGTGTACGCACAAGAGGTTTGGTGGATGATGCTATTGCGGGTCAGATGTCTATCGAGATCAACGAGATAAATACTCACGGCCATTGTCACTCCGAAATTTTTTGATTGAAATACCAAATTGTGTTTTTATTTCGACATGAAAGTTACACCAAATGTTAAATAACTCAGAACGATTTTTCATCAGATAAACAAAAGTGACTCGTGAGTAATCATCAACAAAAGTAACAAAGTACTTAAAACCCATTACTGATTCAATCGGACAAGGTCCCCATACATCAGAATGCACCAACTCAAAAGGAGCGGAAGCAATTTTATTTAAACTCACCGGATAAGGAACCCGGTGATGTTTAGCTAAACTACATGGCTCACAATGAAAAGAAGCGGAGATATCTAAAGATCGGTACATTTTCTGGAGAGCTTGGGATGATGGATGGCCTAACTGACAATGTAACTCGAAAGGATTGAGTTTCATGTCGGCACAGACAACAGAAGAAGTTGCGTCAAACAGGTACAAGCCTCCAGCCACATGTCCCTTACTGATAGTCTTTCCAGTTTTCAGGTCCTGAAAAACACAACCATCAGGAAAAAATGTTACCGAACAATGTAGTTCACGGGTAATTTGACTAATAGAAATTAAACTGAACGGGTTCCCAGGTGTAAGTAATACAGAATCGAGTGACAGTCCGGAAGAAAGACTGGCACTTCAACGGCCTCGGACTGTCAGGGAACCGCCATTGGCAACAGTAATGCCAGAAGCACGACGTACATGTACATAATCATGTATCATACCTGCATCACCAGTCATGTGAGTGGACGCACTAGAGTCAATTACCCACTGCTTGGGTTTGACTATGCACGCTGCTGAGTATCCAGCTGTGGATCCAGACGTAGAAGATTCACCACGACGTTGAGCCGGGAAATCAAGGAACTCTGTATATGAGTCTGAAGTCATCTGAATAGATCGGACACCATCATCAGGGGCATCGGTCGTGATATTAGCAACAGGCGATTTAGTGCATTGCCAATAGAAATGGCCAAGCTGACCACAGTTAAAGCAAGTACACGGTCTTCCTTCATCACGACCGCCATTTTCACGTCCTCCATCTCGACCAGCATTTCGGCCACCATGGCGTCCGCTACGACCACCACAGAATCCTGTACGAGCTGCACCAAGAGCAGAGCGATCAGCATGAGTATCACCCGGAGTGGTCTCAACTACTTTTGCCGTCCGAAGGACACGATAGTGTGCTTCCAACAGGGACGGTACATCAGATCCAGCAATAATCTGAGAGCGAGCAGAGTCCGTATCAGGACGGAGAGAGATAAGATAAGCCATGACATGAAGCTGCTCACGTTGAGCCCTTGCTTCATTAATATCCGACGTAAGAGGTAATACGCGATTAATCTCATCCGTCATAGCCTTAAAGTCCCGAAAGTGGTCTTTATGAGATTTGTCTCATTGATTTGCTCGGTAGACACCAACGACCGAGTCATAGATACGAGACAAATCGCGTTACCATCAAACGTCGCCGCCAACACCTCCCATAACTCCTTCACGGAGTCCGTATTTTGAACCATGTCTTCCACCGATGGTTCCATGGAGTTCATCAACTGTGTAAACAATCTACTGTCATCTGTCTCCCATTGCTCAAAGATGGGATCATTTTCTGCTGGAGGGTTGTCAGTCAGATGTTTGGACAACCGCATTCTTCGAAGTGTCTTCTCGACCTTCTTTCTCCATGTCGAGTAGCTCCCTGGTCCTTCCAACCGTCGATCGACAAGTCGAATGGAAGAAATCGTCGTGCTAGTGCCTGCTAGTGTGTTGCTGACACTAGTATCTGTGGCACTGCTATTCGTCGTAGAGTCTGCCATCTGTCAGAGATTTGACTGTCGATGTGTTCTTTCCACTTGATAAACACAGCAACTCTGCCAATGCGCTAAAAACGGAGCAAGAATTGGCACACACGCATAGGAAGCAGAGAGTGTGGATCACAAGCCAGGACAGAGAGATAACCCATGTTAACCTCTGTTAGATCCTGGTGTGAAGATCAAGGAAAGAAACAAAGATTCATGCACAACAACAATATGTGTGCTCTTTGTTAAATTTTCGAAAGAAGCATTGAGGGGCAGAGGTTCCAGCAAACAACAATATGTTTACCCTCTGAGAATTCCAACAATAATTTTTTTTTTGGAAACCTAATTTAGGGTTTGGAGGGATTGGAGGCGGCTGATGGAAGGAGAGGGTTAGGGTTTAGGGATTTGAGTCATCGGGGAAGGGGGGCTGACAGGGCAACGGGGGGGGGGGGGACTGGGGGGAAGCGGGGGGAGGCAGCAGGTCGGGGGGCCGGGGGGGGGCAGCAGCAGGTCGGGGGGACGGAGGGGGGCAGCAGCAGGGTCGTAGGGGCTGACAGGGCAGCGGGGGCAGCATGGGGGAGGTAGCAGGTCGGGGGTGCAACAGCAGGTCGGGTAGGGGCGGCAGCAGCGGGGGGGGGGGGGGGGGTGGGGTGTGGGGTAACGACTAGGGTTTGTGGGTAGAGATTAGGGTTTTGTGGAGAGTGGCGGGTGACGACTAGGGTTTTGGCTCTGATACAATGTAGAGTTGGAAAATAATGATAGATTATTATTAATGAGAGACTACATATATATAGGAGCGGCTAGCCTTCTCTCCTGTTACTCTAAGCAATGTGGAACTAAAGCCTATTAACCAATAACTCTAATATAACACTTAACAACCTTCATGTTTATCCAAAGGGTATTTATATAACATGATAAGATAATTGAGTTCAGATGCATGAACTTGGATAAGCAAATAGATTTTGCAAATAATAAGATTATTTTATATCAATTGTTCTATTTCATTGATCACTCTTTTATTTTGTTCCACTATTTATTTCTGGACAGTTGTGACTGTCAATGGTTTCTTTGATCAATATTTCAAGTTGATATATTTCAATTGGTATCAAGTTTATATATTTCAATATCTCAATTGGGATCTTTTTCATTGATATCGATTTTTTTTTGTTGCAATTATCTAATCCTCATGGTTTTTTAATTGAAATCCTTTATTTTATAATTCTCTTCCAAAACTAGAGTAATATTTCATATCATGTTGTGTTTTGGATTTCTTCCTTGGATTTCAAGTTGGTAAACTATTTATTGCTTGTTTTCAATTTTTTTGGGTTTACCAACTATATTGTGTTTTCACAAGCTATCCTCTAATTTGATACTATACATTGAGTATGTTGCCTTCTAAACTCGTCTTTACACACTTTTTTCATTGTTTGCATTAGTATATCTTGATCATGATTGTTCATGTCTTTTCCATGCTCTGATTTATATGCTTGAAATTGATTTTATTTTATCTCTTAGTATGGGAGAGCTTATTTTTGATCATGTCAAAGAGGGAGAAGTTAGTTTACCAGTATGTATTAATATGTATTTAAAAAGGGTAGAAGTAATTTAAGTAACATGCTATCAGTGATATATGCTTATGTCGGCTTATACATTAGTGATACTTGTATCTATTATGTCCATACTAAACTTAACCAATTTGCCATAATAAAAAATGGAGAGATTGTTGCCCCAATGATTGTATCATATTTTTGAATATGATAAATCGATCAAGTTTACTATTATATTATCACTAATCTTCATGCACTAACTATAGCATCTCTACTTATACTTATACCTCTTAGTGATATATGTTGAATATTGTACATATTAGTGATATGAGTTTCTATTATATCTATCTCAAATTTTATCGAGTTGCTATAATAAAAAAGAGGAAGATTGTTAGCCCAATGATCTAAATATATTTTTTGAGTATGGTTATTCGATTAAATTTAATATTATAATATCACTAATATTTATGCTGTCACTATAGTATTTATACTTAAATTTAGCATAGTTCTAAATGTTCATTAAATTATCATACTTGCTTTTATGTATATTATTTTATTCGTCTGACATGTAATTGCAGAAAAGCAATAAGCAAGATCAACGTGGACATATACAATGAAGAAATTATGGTAGGCCAAAGACGACGACATCCCACAAGATTTCTCTGAACCGTCCGACGATATCTCCGAAGCCACGCACTCGGGGGTTCCGCAAACTGGGTATCTTTGGACAACTGCCGTCAAGGGAAAACGCCATCATCTATCAAGGAAAAAAGTCAAGCCATGCGATCATCATTTCAAGACTCTGAAAAAACCTACACCTGCTATAGTATATCTGGAATCTGTAATGAGTCTTAGAAATAATTGTAAATACAAAAAATAGATGACAAAATCGAAAGTTAGGGTAGGAAATAACACAAAGACACTTTTGGGCAGACATGCAGATGATTCGACGGATCTTTGCGGAAATCCGACAGATGATCTGAATGAGACACATAATACCTTCTGTGAACTTTCGGATTATCCAATGGACGTCTGCGAAAATCCGTCGAATAATCCGAAATATTTTCGTTCAAAATCCAACGGTCGGATCTGTCCAATCAGTGAGCCCAACGGCTCTTTTTATAACCATTGTCGTATGCAGGCGGATGATCCAACGGACTTCGCGGAAATCCAATGGATCTTCCGACTGCTAACAGAAAGTTGCTTCTTTGTATTTTCTCTTGCTTTGGTTATAAATAGCCTTGAACCCCTTCATTCAAGGTCGATGATTTGAGCCTAAAATTTCTAATATACCAAAGCCTATCCACAAACAACTCTTCCAAAGCCTTCACTTGTCTATTCACAAATTACGTTAGAGTGTTCTTGAATTGTAAAAGTTCGATCTTTATCTTGTTGTGAGAAGATCTAAACCGTCTTGTAAAGAGGTTGAAGTTGGGGAGTCTTCGGATCAAAGCTCTTGTGAAGTTGGAGAGTTTTCGGATCAAAGCTCTTGTATTGAAGTCGGAGAGGCCTTCGGATAAAAGCTCTCGTGTAAGAAGTTGGTGAGCCTTCGGATAAAAACTCACGTTGTACTATTTGCGATAATAGTGGATTAGAGCCGGAGAGAGTTTTGGGACTGGAGCCCCTCGGGAGGATACCAGGATACATCGGGTGTCGGTATTTCTATTGCTTCTTCTCTTGCACTCTAAATCTTTAAATTGCCCATTAGCAATCGTTTAGTGCTTGATTAGTAAGCTTGACCCTATTCATCCCCCTCTAGGGTGCTTTCATATCTAGTCGGGTAATTCCATGTAGTGTATCAATTCTTATAATCTGTTGTGTCAGTGATTGGGTAGTAGCAGCAGATTTATCTCCTTGATTTAAAATGAATTAATACACACTGCAACTTGTTGGTCTTTTTTATGGATAAGCAGATGTAACATAACAAAGTAAAAGAGTTTCCAGAGAAAGATTGCTGCTAGAATATAGTGTATTATGTGATGTAACACATGGCTTTTCTATATTGATATTAAAATGCCCCGTGGTGTATTTTTGTCTGAATCATATCTTCTTTTGTGCTGAATCACCATGCTCTTTTTCGGTTGTTGCTTATTTATCTGTAACTTTATCTGTAATAGTTAGTTTATGATGTGTAGAATATCAGTTTTCTTGTAATAAAGGATGTTGATGTCTTCATTAGTTTATCCGTATGTATTGTCAAATTCTACTGCAGGTGGGATACATTGTGACATCCTGCCTACTGAATGAGAACCATGACTTTTTAAGAATGGTTATCAATACTGTACGGAATGACATAATTGGGAGGAATGAAACTTTCCAATGCTTGGCTCTGACAATGGTATGACATTGTTCTTTGTGTCTACTCTTTTTCTCCACTGTTGATTTTGGTTATAGCTATACTGGTATTCATGCATAACATTCTCAAGAAGTTGCTTATGCTAGGACATTGGGACTTTTCTCCATAATACCTTTAACTAAATATCTGCTACAGTGAACTATATGTTGTTCCTAAATCTAATGCTAATCTGGATGTGATCTCTAAAACTGCCACCTAAGCATGGCCACTCAAACTGGTGATGTGCTCTGTGTAGTTTTCATGTGTGTAGTGTTCGTCTTGGACATTTGCTGCACATGGCACGGGCACTCAAAAATACACTTAAAACTGTGCCATGCCCTAATTGGTTTTTTTAGTATCGTAATCCTCTAGCATATGCTGGCATGATATTAGATATAGAAATCAACATGCTGACAATAAGACCACCTTAAACGAGCTATAGTGTTATTCGTAAGCAATTCTCACAATGGGAATGCACGGAGGCACAAACTGTGGATATATGTACACAGCAGACACATTCATCACAACATTTTGTTGCCCAATAAATTTGATTTTGATGTGAAGGAATCGTAATACTATGAAAATCTGTATTTCTGGCTAACCCAATAATTTGCTTTATAACTCACATATGTTGTTTACTCCTGAGATACCCTTTGATGGCCCAAACAAATTTATTTTTTTATCTCCATTTTCCATTGGATTTTGACAGTATTAAAGACAATGAAGATATACATTGTGACATGGACAGGAAAGAGGTTTTATATGATATAGACAGCTGGTTACCTACTCATTGAATTGTATATCTTCATTATTCTACAACCAGTAAAAGATTTTATTGAGAACCTTAAAAACTATAAGAATGTGAGGGTCACAATGTACAGTTACTCTGGTCCTTGTGATTTTCTCTTTTTAATTTTTTACAACCAACTACTTTTAAGTTTTGGAGCATTAGAATTCTTTTTTTTCCATAATCTATAATTATGTTGGTTTCTGCAGGTAGGAAATATCGGCGGAAGAGAGTTTGCCGAATCACTGGCTCCTGATGTCCAAAGGCTGCTTGTAAGAAACCTGAAATTTCTTTCATTCTTTTGTCACACATTTATGATTGCTAATCGAAGATATTTGTTTTCTTCATAAGATTTCAAGCAGTTGCAGGCCTCTTGTGAGGAAAAAGGCGGCATTATGCCTTTTACGGTTATTTAGAAAGAATCCTGATGTTGTCAATATAGATGGGTGGTAAGTGTACTTTACCATGCATGATTTGGTTGTAATTCACTTTCTTTTTATCTGTAATCTCTTCTAATTTCAGGTCGGATCGCATGTCACAACTTCTTGATGAACGTGACTTGGGAGTTTTGACATCCGTCATGAGCCTTCTTGTTGCTTTAGTCTCCAACAACACCGATGCATACTGGAATTGTCTTCCTAAATGTGTCAAAATATTAGAGAGGCTGGCCAGAAACCAGGATATACCACAAGAGTACACATACTATGGAATTCCATCTCCTTGGCTTCAGGTTTGTTAATACATATTTTAGTTGCTTATATTTACTAATGACGGAAATTTCAACAGAAGGATACAACACAATTATAAAGTGTTAATTCATACAGTTATGGGATTTGCGTATAGGTACCCTTTTTCCTTGCATCAATGGAGGGCCACCTCCTTTGTAACTTCGTAGTATCTGCCCGATATTGATACGTATCGGCCGATATCGACCGATACATGCGTACCAATACCGATACGTATCTTTACCGATTTCTAATCGGCCAATGTCAAATGATACATACGTATTGGTAGCATACATATTTGTACTGGTACATATCAGCCGATACCGGTACATATCTGTGACCAACCAATACATTTCAGCCGATACAGATATGTATCATCTGTATAGTATCGTTTTGGCATGTGCCAATCCGTTATTGACCCCCACCTATATCAGTCAATACTAATATTGAAACTCTCTTTCCTGGTAAATTCATCAAAGAAGAAATAGAAGGAAAAAGAGAAATATGGGTGAAAATATTTCAACACAATGATTTGTGGCGAAGATGTATATGCTACATTGTGTCAATACACAATATAACCACTGCCCTTTCTTGAAATTATATATCTATAATTCATAACATTCATCCATCTTAATATTTTTCTATTCAAAGCTAACGAGAAGCAACATGTACGTAGAATTATGCCTAAATGTATCAATATTTTACTTGTTTCTTAACTATGATAATATTAACATTTAGGTTTTTCCGAAGCCAAGGACTCCGAAACCCTGATTAAAATTGTTGAAACTGCCGAAACCACCAATACCAATACTCATAAGGGTCCGTAACTGACTCCAACACTAATGCTGTGATACTTGATTAGCAGCAACCTTATCTTTCCTTTCATCGACCAAAACAACTTCAATTGAAGATGGAAATCATAGTGAAAATATAGAACATCATAAAGCACATTGGTGATGCCAAGTAATAATGTTTTTTCTACTTTCTGTCACTTCCAAATATTAGTATATGCTGCCTGCATATCATTTGGTTCTTTGTTGATTAGCACCCAGTAGCTTACTGGTGTCTCCTTTTGAAGCAAATTACTATAATCAAGAACTAAATTAAGCTCGCCTTGACTTTGAACTGAAAAGCCTTGTCTCAATTGTAATATTTAAATCATTTGAAGTTATGATGAAATTTGGACAGCAATATCCTTGTCATTGACAATGTTTTGGCTTTCTTGGTCGAATCAATTGATTTATTGGATATAAAGATGTTGCTAGAAGCCTGCCAAACCTTAAGGGCCACTTTGCAAGTTTTGGCAAATCACCCCCTCTATTAGTCAACCGTCCAAATCAACGGCATGTGACCATATTTGACATTCTTGTCACTACAGTAGAGAGAAATTACTCCCTTAGTTTTTTATTTGAAAAAAAGGAAAATAAAACCTAAACAACATATCCGCCCTCCCACCCCCCCACCCCCAACCCCCCCATCCCACACCACACACCACACACCAACAAGATGGGTGGGGGTTGGGCGCCACGCCAACATTGGCTGGAGATTGGAAAGGGGGAAGTGCTTTTGGTTAGGATTTTTTTGTTTTTGTTTTTGTTTTTTTCCTTTTAAGATTTTTTTTTATTAAAGGGGCATTGTCTTTTGGTCTTGTCAAAAAGAACCGATAGTTCAGGGTATTTAAATCCCAAAAGAAGTTTAGGGTATTTAAGTATCCAAAAAAAGATTAAGGTATTAAAGTGCCAAAACTCTAGTTTATGGTATTTAAGTGCAAATTGGCCTAAAATGTAATGCAATCATTACCATTTGTCAAAGTTTTATACAATAATTCACAATGTTCATACACCTTAATATTGTCACATTCAAAACTATCTAATCAAGTAAAATTAACAACAAAATCTTTTGTGGGCGAATAAGCGAAGTTAGACTATTCCATTCAAAACTGATGTGAAACAACTAATAATATTAACGAAAACTCTTTTTTGACCGCGGGGGGTGACCGTGCGCGTGCCCGCATGCCGATGTGTCACCCCCCCACTGGCCCCCTTTGCACTACACTGGGCCTACCCCAGAATTTTCGAAGCCCCTCTCCTGGAGGGGCGACACGTGGTCCGCGGGCCAGGACTGCGGTCCAAACCGCGGGCAACATAGGAACTCCATAATATTAATGATAATTCATAAATCTATTAAATATTTTCTGTATTATTATTATCATTATTGCTTTCTATAAGAACTCCAAAACTTGGATCCAGAATTGTCGAAATTGTGGACTACGATATTCATAAGAAGGGTTCGGAAACAATTTAGAATTGATACTTTGAAGTTTGAACCTGGGTTCTAACTTTATTTGATTATTATTAAATATTTTTACATAATTCGTAGAACTTAAAAGCGATATAATAATTTTTAGAATATCCATTGATGTTTAATGTGCCATTAAATGTTATGAGTTTTTACTTATACCAAATTTGTAGGATAGATTATTAAAACATTTACATACGATGCACATTTATCTAAATTGGTTGTCAAGCCAAATTAAATGCTCTAAGTCCTTGAGACATATCATAAATGCTAAATTCAAGAGTAGAAAACAAACAAACTCTTAAAAGACATTTATAATGTCAAGTTGGATCATACTCTAGTATATAGAAAGAACACGCATGAGCATCCACTTGAATTTGTTGCCACAATTACACACACACACACAGATGAACGATGCATTTATCTAAATTGGTTGTCATTCCAAATTTAACTTTAAAGTCCTTCAATTTCATTATTTCTTGATACATATCATAATTGCTAAGTTCAAGAGTAAACAAAAAAAATCTTAAAGACATTTGTAATGTATAGTTGGATCATACTCTAGCCTACAAGACATAAATGAGTGTCCACTTGAATTTTTTGCCGCAACTATATATATATATATATATATATATATATATATATATATATATATATATATATATATTGGAAAAAAAAATATATATATATATATATATTGGAAAAAGGGTAAATTTTATTCCAAAAGTAAAGCAATAATCTTACAACATACAATCAAAGTGGGACTCCTACTCATCAATTTTCCATAGCATTTACATCAAACTCGTGTTATGGAGAATGCCTACCGGAGGGGTGACCAGCCCCTCAAATATCCGACGATTTCGTTCCCGCCATACATGCCAAACTGAAGCAGCCAGACGAACTCTGGCGGTCCGGAACCAGTCCTGCCCTCGACCCCTGCTATCCCGGAGCACCGTGATGATGTCCCCAATTCCCTTCCCGGAGACGCACACTCCCAACACTCTACTCTGCTCCGACCAGATCTGCTATGCCAGTGCGCACTCGAAGAAAATATGCTTAATAAATTCATGCTCCAGACAGCATAACATACACTTGGGATCCGGAACCGGCAGTCCAAACGAACTCAGGCGATCCCTAGTCAAAAGGCGGCCCAGTAGAAGCTTGTAGACACAAAGCTGCATCTTCCTGGCCAGACCCTTGCACCAAATGAACTCGTTGTCAGGACTCTGAGGAAAGGTATGCCGAATGAGGTTGTAGCAGCTCCGGAATTGGAACTCCCCAATTCCCGGAGTTGCTCCTGTCGGCTCCCAAATCCACCGATCAGCAGGCAAAGCCGGATCAATGACAATAGTACCAATGATCCCACCCAGCTCCTCAGTAAACCGATAAGACTCCGACCTCCACTCCCCATCGCGAATGATGCGACTACACGTCAGACCACGCCTGTCCTCCTGATGTGTCGGGGCTCCCCTGATGTCCAAAAGCGAAGTCGATCTATCCAAGGGTCCCGCCAGAGGTCCGTTCCAGACCCATCCTTCATGACCTTCCGGATTGCAGATTTGAGCACCCCCCTGTGTCGCAGGACAGTCTTGAACGTGACTGAGTGATTGTTGTCAGTAGCACACGTCCAAAAGTTGCCTTGCTTCACGTATCTGCTGTGCATCCAGTCCGTCCATAGAGACCCCCTGTTGATGAATCTCCAAGCCAGCTTAAGCGCGGAGGCCTCCCTAATCTCCAGCAACGGCCTGAGCCCCACTCCTCCCTCATTCCTGGGTCGACAGAGCTACTCCCAGGAGATCGCATGCATACCCCCCCTCCAAATGAAATCTGCACGTAGCCACTCCACTTTTCGAATAGTGGCAACAGGGAGGAGAATGGACTGCAGCCAGAAATGGGCCACAGCCGAAATCACCGATCTGACCAGCTCGATGCGTCCGCCAAATGACAAATCGGCGGCTTGCCAACCTTCCACTCTCCTCTGGACATACTCTACCAGACTACGGCAGTCCTGATCCCGCGCATAGTTGACTGTGAGAGGCACTCCTAAGTATCGCACCGGAAGATCACTCCTCGCGATACCCAGCACAACGGCCCGCTCCTCCTTCTGGGGACATAGGGAGCTGAAGTAAACCCGACTCTTATCCCTGTTCATCTGGAGGCCCGAGAGAGCATTCAATTCTTCCATAATCGCCGCAAGCGTTTGCAAACCCTCCGTCGATGGCTGGATGAACACCAAGAGATCATCTACATATATAAGGTGGGTAACTGCGGGTCCACCCTCCGAAACAAAGGGACCAGCCTCCCACGGTGCACTGCCAGGTCCATCAGGTATGTGAAGTATTCCATAACAAGCGTGAACAGGTAAGGGGACGGGGGGTCACCTTGCCTAAGCCCACGATTGCTCTGGAAGTACCCATAAGGAACGCCCTGGATGAGGACAGAGAAAGTGGAAGACGTGATGTACTCCCGGATCAATGCAACCCAGTGGTCCGCGAAACCCATGACGGTCATCCGATGACAGAGGAAGTCTCGATTAACCATGTCATACGCCTTCCTCAGGTCCAGTTTCACACATGCCTTCTCCCCTCCGGGTTTGCTAAAGCCCCTCACCATCTCATGAGCCAGGAGGCTGTGCTCAGCGATCGACCTCCCCTTGATGAATGCAGCCTGATTCAGAGATACCAAGTCCTGCATGATCCCCTCCATCCGCCGGCACATAAGGTGCGTAATTATCTTATAAAGATAATTACAATACGCAATAGGTCTGAAATTCGCTAGTGCTGTCGCTCCCTCCTTTGGCACCAAGGTCAGGAAAGTGTGATTCAGCTCTTTCAGAAGCTCCCATTGATGAAGAATTCCTGCACCACCTCAAGACCTGATGCTTCATAATGTCCCAGTGACGTTTGAAGAATCCACTGCTAAAACCATCCGGTCCAGGAGCCTTGTTGGGATCCGCCACCTTGACAATAGATTCCACCTCCAAAGTAACGGGAGTAAGAAGAATGCTATTCCCATACGGAGTCACCAATCTCTTCGTAACAACCTCTGGGAACACAGACAGGTAGTCAGTCTGGAAATATAACTCAGAATAGTACCTGACAGCCTCGTCCTGAATCTCAGCCGGCGTCCCCACCAGTATGCCATCCGCATCAAGAAGCTGGGAGATGTGATTCCTATGCTGTCTTGTACGGATAACATCATAAAAGAACTTGGAACAATGGTCACCATCTTTGAGCTAGGAACATTTGGCATGCTGAGCCGTGCTAATCTCCTTCTGTAGCCTCAGGATGTTGACTTTTTCGATCAGCTCCTTCTCTCTTGCCGCCAGGTCCCCATTAAGCATGTCAGCTTGTATGTCCTGCTGGATGGCCCGCAACTCCACCTCCTTATCTTCTAAGGAAGACTTGGGCAACCCCTTCACCCAACTCCGAAGAGCCTTCTTCGTGGCCTTGAGACAACGAACCAAGCGGAATTGGGCCGTCCCCTCCTGATAGCTAGTAAGCCCCTCTGAGACAGCCTCCAGGTAGCCCTCCGATAGATACCAACTGTTGTTGTACTTGAAAGGGCGGGACTTTCCAGGAGATCGAGAAGTGAAGCCAACCCTGATGGGGGAATGATCGCTCGTCCCAGCGGCCAGACCCTCGGCCGAAGAGTTCGGGAAATGCCAGAACCATTTTCCATTGCCCAGAGCTCGATCCAGCTGGCATGCAACCCTGTTACGGGTAGCTTTGTTGTGCCAAGTCCAGATGAAGCCTGAGCGAGACAAACCCTGGAGCTCCGCATGGAGGAGGCATCTCTGGAAATCGTACAGGATAGAGTCTGGAACTGGGCGACCACCCACCTTCTCCCCTCGGTGCAGAAGGGCATTGAAGTCCCCGATCAGAAGAAGTGGAAGGCATGACGAATCAGCAGCAGCGGCAACACGGGAGATGTCGCTCCACAGGACCTCCCGTCTCCTTCTGTCGTTGTGGCCGTAAACCGCCCCTAGCAAGAACCGAAAACCACCCTTGTTGAAGAAGGAGATGGCAATCAACTGCTCCGTCATCAAGATCTGGTCACCATCCCAGCTCTTCGAGTTCCAACGAACCCAAATCCTGGCCATGTCACATAGAGCCAGGTTGTGCAGTTGGGTCCAATGAGATGGGGTCCGCCGAGCAAGAGTCTTTTCACCTTTGATCTTAGATTCTAATAGAACAGAAATGTCACATTTCTCTCTGTGGAGCACCCCTAGCAACTATATATATATATATATATATATATATATATATATATATATATATATATATTGAAAGAAGGTAGTGGTGAACGCTCCTACCAGGAATCGATCTCCTGACCACTCGGGCCGTATGTATCTCTCTTAACCACTAGGCTAGAGTTCATTTGCTATATATATATATATATATATATATATATATATATATATATATATATATATATATATAAGAGAGAGAGAGAGAGATGGGAACCCTAACGCTACCGCTAGTGTTTGGCGATCAGCTACACCCGCGATTGCTTGGGATCCAGGGAGGGAACCTGAACGGGAGGAGCACCTGGAGGTGGTGGCGGGACTGGCGCGGCTAGGTGGGAAGGCGGAGGGAGGTGGCTGGACAACAGTTGTTCGGAGGAAGCGTTCGCGGCGGGATGATCAGCAATCAGAGATTGCTGGCGGCCATGTCGGCGAGGCGGACGGAGACGCGGTCGACGACAGGGATCAGTGAGGCATAGCGTAGGACATGACGCCCAACCGGTGATCAACCGCGACATGGGGTGTCGACGTGTCGTCAATGGGGCCGACATGAGACGACAATCCAGAGAGCAATCCGAACTTGGGTAATGGGTGTAGTCCCCGTCCCTACATCGTGCCCCATTTTCCGTCTACGAGATGCGCGATAAAGGAACACTGTCGCTATCGATTTGGTCGGAACCGATTGATTGTGATCGATTGAATCGATTGAACGAGACTGATTGAATTAAGATCCTTTCCACGTTATGGAATGACTTATTCGGAATCAAGTCCCATATTCAGCAGGTTGCGTCTCGAGGATGGACTCTGCAGCTGAGTCGGAAGAGACTTCCCGTTGCTCTGTTTTTCATGCCGCACTTGCTTCTTTGGATTTTGGATTTTCTGAATGCGTTTTTGATGGTTTTCATGGCTTGCTTTTTTCGAACTTTGTATTTCATATTGAACTCATTGAATTTGGCAGTGTTCTGATCAGTTTCTTATGCGATTTCAGCTGATCACGTAGGCGCCGTCTAAGCGCAACCAACCGGTCTCTCGCCTCAATCAACCCAAGGTGAGTGGCTGACCCTTCTACCTTTCGACCTTCTTGTTCTCCAATCAATCAATAACATCGTTGTGGATGAAATGTTAGATGTAAATGCACGGACACAACTGCTTATTTCGATAGAACCGTGCATGCTTTACTTAAAGTACTCTTGCTATAGAACTGTTACATGTTTTACTTACATATATGCCATGAAACTGCAAAGATTGATGATATGAATAAATGTTGCAAGGATAAGACGGAACACATTGAAACTGGCTAACTCTCAAAGATTTCATGGACCATGCTCGAGTAATAAACTTTAGTCTAGTACGGCCATGGACAACTTGTGCACAAGGTTCGCTTCCTCGAATGGCAACCCGGGACCGATTCGGCCCAGGAGGAATGCAAGATAGCTGTGTTGGATGTTAGCACGGGTCATTCGGGACTTTCAACGGGGTATACGTCCACGATGGCTTGAATTGTCAGTGACCCTCACCTACACACTAATTACAAGCTTTTGACATAAATCTGACAAGGAAGAACATGGTAAGTTACGCTGCAACGGCACGCTCTGCCGTGGGTAAGATTTATCGTAGTTATGTTAATTGCCTATCGAATGCTTGCATGAATTGATTAGGATGGTTAGAAAGTTCACCAAATATATATGCCTGTTCACATAATATCTTGAACCAAATGAGAGCACGGAACATAATTAGCCACCCACCAGTACACGTGCAATGTGCTGATCCTTGCTCTCCACAGGTGCTCCGAATCCAGACAACGTGTCTAGGAACCGAAGGCGACGCTTGGAATATTTTGAAGCCTTGCTAGCGTGTGAAGGCAAATCTCCAACCTTCTGAAGACTCCAATCAAGATCCATGTCGCATCAACTCTCTCCGATCCCAAGTCTAAGAGAGTGTTTTGTTGCTTATGTATATAGGGATGTAAGTGTACGGTGTTACGCCCCGATTCCGCAGAGTCATTCGTCCTCGCATTTAGCCTCTGGGAACCGATCGTCCTCGCTTGGGCGTGATGCCGTACAAGTCTGCTGTTGCACTTGTACAAGACAGACGGTACATAATTGATAATCTTCAAATATGAATACATCGCAACGACACAAGTAGACAAATTGAAGATAAATTCGGACATATTTCTTTATTGAAAGGAATATCTTATTAATTCATAGCAGCGAAAATAGACGGATAACTTGAAGTTACAATAAGACATGAAGAAACATAATCCCTTTATTGATAGTTGAATTGAAGTACAAAGTTTGCAGTGAAATGCAAAGCTTACAACACAACTCACATTACATCGATAGCCAACTGGAACACATGCCGTATAGGCTTACAATTGATACTGATACATTGTCTTACAACTGAGACTGCCAACTTGGCTTACGACTCACTGGTACAACTGATTTACAATGTTCCATACATTATGCCCTTTATAAACATAAGACATCATCTTTTGTAAGGAGAGCTCTTGCATGTCCAACAAATCTTCGATGCCGCGGGACTAATCAATCTAATCATCGTGTACTGAACTTCCCAAGCACGAACACCTGAAAAAAGTGCCCACAACGTGGGTCAGTACACCACCGTGTACTGGCGAGCAGAACTAGCCCACTCACCTAAACCAACATTAAGTAATCATCTGAGCAAACAATTATTAAAGTGATCTTTCTATTTGGACCTAGCATCAGTTTACAGTTCATGAGCAGTAATATTGAAGCATGTAAACATATTCTAGCAGTGTTCATGTAGAGGCATCATTGTAGCATACTTGGTGTGATAATGTTAAGCATGTTATGGCGATATTCATCGAAAGGCATCATTTAGCAGCATTGCATTCAACAAGCATGTGATGTAGTACTACTCACGGAAAGAGAACATCTTCGCATACTGTTTAAGCAGTCAAGTTGAATTAACATGTATAATGAACATATCACATTTAAGTAGTTTCTTACCGATAGCCAACTCCCTCGTACCTACATCAAATACAGGTTAGATGATACACTTACTCTGCCTGCACAAGACATTCATTAGTGTGCATCATGACTACATGATCAATGGTGTTACTCTACCACTTAGGACGTTGCCATATAGGGCTTTATAGGGTATGAAATGTCCACTCAAATTAGGTAGCTAGCCTCTAAGAGTGCCTCACAATACAACGTACCCTTAGAGTACGTTTACACTTCCCCCATGGTCGGATCGGCCCCAGCGCCCCAGGCATACCGTCCGAGGAACAGTCACCCCCTTGTGCACAAGTTGTCCATGACCATGGGAATGCGTGTCCGACTCGATCATGAACATAATCGCATGGTAAAAATATTAAAAGAAAGTGAAGGGAACAGTGCATCATTTCATCTCATCCAAGTCGTGTTCAACGACTCATTATTTCCATCATTGCGCTTGGTGATCTCATCGATCTCAAGCCTTATAATTTCTCATTGTATCAATCATTCATTCCTCATTGCATCAACTCATCAATTTGAAGCATTATCACATCATTCAATTCTCAAGGGACATGTAGCATCTCATTCAATTCATAGGTATCATTCATTTCATTGCTTATAAGAAAACAGACAGCATTTCATATCTTGCAACAGTTATACAGAGTGTACATGATTCAGTGTTTTATTCAGTTCTGTAGCAGTTAATATGAGCATCATTTAAACATAAGGGACATTATCATTTCATTTCGGGCATCACTTCATATTAGCAGTGCATTACTGAAGTATCTCATTCATTTCAACAACATTAGATATGGGCAGTTATCAATTCATTTCTAAAAGTGATTTACAGTAGCAGTTCAATATTCAAGTATTATTCATCTCAACATTAGCTAACATAAGCATTTCCATTAATAATCAACAACTAACGTATGGGGCATTTAGGGACAAAGCATAGCAACGCAATACTCCATTTTATTATGCATGAAGGAGTAGGGGAGAAGGGACTGTTCCACTCACTTGCATAAATGGTCATCATGTTCCGATCACATATATTCCCACTAGATATAGCCCCACCAGCAAGCCACGTTCCAATACTCGTTCCGTCCGGCCAGCTAAGAGAGATTGTATCAGTCTCAAATATCTTGATTTCCAACACAAGTCAGTCCAACATTCTGATTGCACCCAACAAGCCAACCAAATGTCTCGAGCGGAGCGGAAAATTACATATAGAACGACTATCTCATCAGTGTTCATTTTGTATCTGGGTCAAGTTGTAAGCCCGCGCGACACTATTGTAATTGAGTCTGCAATATGATGTTCATTATCAATAAAGTTAAAGTTTTCTTCTATATACGTGTTGTCAAATAATTCTGCGTACTCTCTTTGCTGTTGTGTTTCGGATAACCTTATGATCGTGCCTTGTACGAGCGCAACCTATGCTCGTACGACATCACGTCCGGGGGACGACTATCGATTCTTCGGAATCCGAACGTAACATAATGGTATCAGAGCATGGGTTTACATCCTTTGGCCTTCCGCTTGAGTCTCGTACCCTTGATCTCATGTCGATGAGATGAGTTATTCCATACAGTGAGTCCGTAATATTTTTTGAGACTAATGTGAGTTGCCTGCTAATTTTAGAAGGAGGAGAAGCTGAGGAGAGTGCCTCGAGCGGTTCGAGTAGCTCAAGGGCTGAACCCTCAAACGCCCCCATGGAACGGATGCTGCGTATGCTAGAGGCGCAACAACGTCAGGCCGAGGCCAACCAGCGCCAGAATGAGCAATATCGACGACAAACTGAGGCACGTTTTGCTCAATTTGAAAACTGATTCGAGGTCCAATTCAAGATGCAGCAGAAACTGTCATGCCCAGACCCAGAAAATCGCTCGTTCTCGCTAGATTTCATCCGAATCAATCGTCCTCGCTGGGACGTGATGCCGCACGAGCCTAGAGTTGTGCTCGTGCAAGGCAAAATGACAGATTTACATAAGTTTATCTCAAATTGATAGCATTCGCAGCGGAAGGAAATAGAGTATATAATAAGAACCTTTTTTATTGACAAATGAACTTTGGTTACAAAGGCACTAAATAGCCCAACTCATAAACAATGCCAATTGGCTTACAACACTCATGATCTCTCTAGCTCATAAATGATTACATTGTTCCATACATTATGCCTCTTTATAGCCAACAAGTAGTCATTGGCTGAACATCTCCATATTGCAAGTCCGAACGCCACTGCGGTAGCTTGCCTCGAAACGTTGACTCCATGTCTCGGCACGTCCAAGCCATCCGCCACGAGCCGATACATATCCTGAACCTGCAAGCAAACTGGTGGAGGATCAGTACTTATCGTCCACGCTGTACCGATCGAGACCCACTCGCCTAAACCAACACTAAGTAAGTGAAGCATGCAGATTATTTGGTGATCTTTTTATTTAGCCTTAGGATCAGTTTTATGGCAATGAAAGCAAACATGTATTTGATTCTCGATGGCAATTGAAACATAATGTGTCAAGTATCGTGTTCCTACAATAGACACTGTTAGCTATATATAATATGCATAAGCATAGTGATCGTGCACGTCTTCGCATCGCCTAAGGTCCAAGCCAACAACCGACAACGTTAACGTAATCATAAGAACTTATCGAGTCGCGCCGTCTATCGCTCATCCTTGCCCTGATGCAAGGTGAACGCTACTAACCATTTACGTTATGTCCAAGGAAAAACATATCATCAATCAAGGTACCAGGATCCGTGTTCCTGTACTTGATTCCATTAGCCTACCGATCTCATCTATATGAATACGTCCACCTTCGCTTACCGAAATGAGGCGATACACCTGTCGTCTCGCTTTTGACATTCGACTGTGTGCGCCCTTATCTATATGAAGGTCACTGGCATTCCAAGCTATAATGGACTTTACATATCACCCACGATGTACGGCCGTCCCGAGAGCGGAAGCAAGCCACCCGAAGGTCCGTTCCATCCTTATTGCGGTTGCCCGATCCAGTTGAGGTAGCAAGCCTCACTGGTGGTCCCGTAATACCCCATCTCAATTCCCTCCTAGGCCGAACGGCCCCGGTGCCCCTGCAGTAACTCGTTCGAGGGATACCAAAACCCGTGCATAGGTATCCAAGTCGATTGACCATGCAATTCGTGCGACAGTTAAGAAGCCATCTCATTTCCAACCGATCTCAAGTTCCCAATATATAATTCGTCTCAATCAATCTTATCTCAAGTTCCATCGGTGTTATGTCCCAACACATCCGTATTGATGCACAATGCCCAATATGTCCGCCGAAGGCCCCGAAACGTCATCCGATGCGCAAGTCATAAGAATACAATATAAGCTCTTTCGCGATAGGCAGTTTCGTAGCAATTGTGCCACAATTGTATACTTCGATGCACGAAGTATATCTTTCAATGTTTTATGACAGTTTGATGGCGTTGCACCCCAGCTGCCCTTTTCGCATACAAGCCGTGTTTCATGAGCCCCGTGCACATTTGCACGCCTCGATATTCCCTTTCAATGTTCTGGGCCTAATGTTCAAGGATTCTCTGAGTCGTGCACTTGATGCACGCCTCAGTGTTGCATTTCAATGTTCTACTATCAACATCCTACCGTGACTCGTGCACTTGATGCACGTCGCCTCAATTGTTCATTGTTCTACTCTTAGTGTTCGACACACACTATGACATCGACTCAGCCGAGTCTCGCACGTAGAATTCACTAGAAACATAGTACAATATTGTTTATTTATTAGGCATGAAGGAGTAGGGGAGAAGGGTCTGAACCCGCCCACCTTAAGCCGATACGCCTTGTCGTTTCGCCGAGCCTATGCAGCTCGATTTCATAACTTCGTTGCCCGGCCAACTCTTCCGACGTAGCATTCGGCCTACCGTGCCCATGTCTCAGTTCGTTGCGAGGCAATATTTTTGGTTTTGCGGACATCGTTGCAAAATAGGCAAAATGTCGACCTCTTATAATTCAGCGTAAAAGTGTAGCCTGCACACGAAATCAAATAAAATCAATACTTGTTCAAACCGGACTTATGCTTTGCATCGATTCGATTTATTAGGTCTTCGAACCGACTTAAAGCTTTCTCTTTCAGCCAACGTAACTCTTGCATCGATTTGACTCGATGCATTATTCGGGTCAACGCAACTCTTCGAGTTAACGACTCATCGTAATGCACTGTGCGGTGCGGGACATTACATAATATACCACTAAGAACAAGGTTCGTCCTCGAACCGAATCCAACTATCAATCTACACGTTTCTCTTGACCGCTCGAATTTTCGATCCATGTGATCTATACATCATCGATTCGCTATCGTGGTTCCGTCTCTAGCGTTCGTACGATTTCTTTAACACTTATCGATTCCCTCCTGCAGTTTCAATTGAATTCGGTATACCATCGAGCTTGGATCATACACATGTTTTAGGTGTCCCATCAATATATGCATTTCAGCCAAGCGCAATGGTAGAGAATTCGAGCAAAGCTAACATGTTCAACTTAAATTCTCAAACATCTTTGTATGCAACATGATTCGAAATCGAAATTCTGATGCCATAATTTCTCATTGACCATCAAACGCACGCGTTGCATTAAGTCATTGCGCGTCCGATCGCAACAAATCCTGAGGTCCCATCTCAATGGCATGAATTAAGTTCAACATGCCAAAGTCTCCTCACGACCATATGGTTTCGTAACTCTCAGTTGAAGCAGTTGATCTCGAGGGTCTTCAAAGATGGTGAGACCACATACCTATGGTTTGTCCCATGAATTGCACACCAAAGCTTGATAGAGCGAGGAGGGTCAATAGCGTGTCGAGGGATTGGAACTTTGGAAGGAGGGAACGTGTGAGTGTCATTCTGAGGAATGGAGTCTGGCATCCGGAGTTACATGGAGGCACGCAACAATTCAGGGAAATCATTCCGACGATGAAGGTGGACACATTATTTCAGATTGATACATTGATTTGGAATAATACCGGGACATAGCGGTTCATACATATAGTCGTAGCTAATGTTGTCAGAGTTCCACACCCGGAGATGGAGTTGGCGGATGTGATATGGGCCAAAGGCGTTATTGTAAAATGCAATTGTGTCTATACAAATTGAGTCTATGCAAATTGAGTCTGGGAAGACTATTCATACTTGATAGGTTGCGGAGATTTGGACTGCAGCTGGAGGCCCATGAATGTATACTGTACCGACAGAGGGATGAATCCATGACACCTATTCTTCCAATGTCCGGTGGCGTAGGATATTTGGCTAGCCCAACATGATAGGTTGAACTTATCCAGTAGGAGGATTCATGATTGGAGAGCAATCGTCGAGGTCATCAAAAGAGAGATGCGGAGAGGTTTTTTTTGGGTACAACGAGGCATGGATCATATTTGCTGCAGCAATCTGGCATGTTTGGAAGGAGCGGAACAATCATATCTTTGAGGGGTCGGTGGTTTCCACCATTGGGATTATCTATAATATTGAGCAGGATGTTAGTATAATGAGAGGGAAGGCGCATCCTAGAATTGTTTCTTGTATTTGTAATTTTTTTTTGATTTAATTAATACAGTTGCCTTCTTCCATATATATATATATATATATATATATATATATATATATATATATATATATATATATTCAAAACTATTACGTTGTCTAAAATCATATAAACTGAACAAAAAATCTTTTGTGGGTGAATAAACAATGTTGAATATTATTCCATTGAAACCTACATGAAACAACAAATAATACATATATTTATGCCTAAATGAATCTATTTCCTATTTTCTATTTTTAACTTATTATTATTAGTTCTTTCTAAAACCAAGAACTCCGAAAAATCGTCGATACCGATATTCATTCATATGAAGGGTTCGAAAGCAATTCGAACCGATAGTGTGAACCTTGGTTTTAACTTTATTTGATTATTGTTAAACATTCTTCGGTAATTTATAAACTCCAAAGCGATGTGAAAGTTTCCTAGAGTATCCATTGCAGTGTTCTAAAAATCGGCATAGGCGACCGCCTAGGCTGTGCTTGGTGCCTATGCCTGGTGCCCGCCCGAGGTCCGCCTAGGCGCCCACCTAGCCGCCCCCCCCCCCCCCCCCCCCCCCCCCACACCCCCGACTATGCATATTTTTGGGTTTTTAGATTTTTTTCTTCAATTTTCAGTAGATTTTTGGGTTTTTATTGTTTACTTTTTTTGGAACTGCAGCCGTCTAGACGTCCGCTTAGGCGGGATAGGCACCCGATGCCTGCTTGACTAGCGCATAGCGCCTTTTACAACCTTGATCCATTGATGTTTAATGTGTCATTAAATGTTTTGAGTTTCTAGTTATACCAAATTCGTTGGATAAATTATTAGAACATACAGGCACACATTATGCACATTATCTAAATTGGTTGTCAATCCAATTAAAAGCTCTAAGTCCTTCAAATACCACATTTCTTGATACATATCATAAATGCTAAATTCAAGAGTAATAAAACTAATGAACTCTTAAAAGGCATTTATAATGTCAAGTTGGATCATACTCTAGCATACAAAAAGCATGCGCATGAGCGTCCCCTTGAATTTGTTGCCACAATTATACGCACATATGCATGATATGCATAGTTGGATCATACTCTAGCATATAACATGCGCAAGAATGTCAACTTGAATTTGTAGACACACACATATAGTCTGCACATCACTTGAATATGTAAATTGGTTGTCATTACAAATTAAAATTGAAGTACTTCAAATACTACATTTTTTGATACCTATCATAGATGCTAACTTCAAGAGTAAAAAACAAATAAATTGTTAAAAGACATTTAGAATGTCAAGTTGGATGATACTCTAGCATACACGCAGTCAACTAATTGCAACTTGAATAATTTAAACAACTAAAATTTTAATCCAAAAAACCTCTTTATGAAAATGTTCAATAAAATTATTCTGAACTCAAAATTTCCAAGAAATCCAGCCACATGTGCGCACGGTAACTCTATCAATAAAGCAAAAAACTACATCCTTTCATCAAAAATCTCATATTGTATTTATTACTTGGACAATATACCGAATCACTTATTTACTTCTAATTAAACAACTTAAAATCTATATTTTCCAAGAGTACCATAGAAAACCAAAACATCATGAGAAATCCAATTATGGTGATTTTCTGGAAAGGATATTAATGAGTCAATTTCAAAGAAAAATACAACTCTAATTAAAGATGGACCTGTTCTTGAGTTAGTGACAGAAGGATTGAGAGGAAATGTGATGGGAATAATGTTGGGGTGATGGAGAGGAAGTGGCATGAAATTCATTGTGATGCTTTTTTATTATATCGGTTCAGAGGGGTGTGGAAAGAACCTTCAGGTTTCATAGCAAGAAGCATTTCTGCTTTTATCCATGACTTCAAATATGGAGATTGAATCTACCATAATTATTCAAGGGTATAATTGTCAATAAAATTCTGAGGCTGGCTTCACCAACTATTCCAATATATATATAAGTCTAGCCTCCCTAGCTCAAGTGGAATGGAGGCACACATTCTCCCTGGCTGGGTGGGTTCGATCCCATGGGGTAACGGGTGCGTGCTTATATATATATATATATATATATATATATATATATATATATATATATATATATAAGCACATTATATATATATACCCGAAGGCTTACTAACTCGGAATTAAATGTGCTTATATATATATATATATATATATATATATATTTGGAAAATATATATATATATATATATATATATATATATATATATATATATATATATATATATATATATATATATATTTGGAACCGGGTAAATTGTTTCTGGAATCGCTCCCACTGGGATTCAAACTCCTGACCACTCGGGCCGCATGCATTCTCCCAACCATGTTTTATGAATCAAGAGTGTCGGACAATTAAGAAACAACATGTACAGAAAGTTAGTGTAGCTGAAATTAAATATTTTGTATAGCCAAAATGAAAATGCAAGATAGATGAAGTCAATATATTAAAGGATATGATAAGAAATGAGTGTATCAGTGAAAAGTTAGAAGTGACGCCTATTGAAAACAATATAGTGCAATATATGTTGTCATTAGGTGCGATTGTATAGTACTTAATGGAACTGCTAGGACTAGTGGTAGACCTAGAAGATCATGGTTTGAAGTTAAAAACGGGTATGATTTTGTTAGCGTTACAGGGGAAATGGCCCTTCACAGAGCTGAACGGAAGAAGAGGATTGAAACAACAATTTGGGATGAAGGCTTTGCTGAACAATTTGGGATGAAGGCTTTGCTGTTGGTTTGTGTGTGTATATATATTGAAAAGGTAAGCAACTTTGTTGATGTAGTAAAATAAGAAATAGAAATCTACGCTACTCTGTCTTGTCTTAGTACAAGTCACATCCTAGGGTTCCACACCCCAGAAGGCAAGGCACTGTATGTCTCCAATCTAATCTGGGAACTTCTTCTTGCATCTCTTCATCAACATGGATACATCCATCTTGATCCTTTGCAGTAGCCATTGGGGGTATAATGATTTCATTAGTGAAAATCTTCATGTTCCTCTCTTGCCATACAAGCTAAATAATAGCATTAAGAATGTGTCATGAAAGAATGTATACTTTGTATGCTAAATAATAGCATTAAGAATATGTCTTGAAAGAAATAAAGAATGTATATTTTGTTAACACTTGTTCCCAGATTCTGAATCTCTTGTATAGTGTCCACCAGATTTTATTACTGGTTGTTCTCATATAGTAGGATATTGTGCTCCATATTTTAGCAGTGTAGTAACATTTGAAAAATAACTGGTCAATGTCCTCATCTTTTTGGTGAAGTACACAACTAGAGTCTTGAATAATACCCTGTTGCTGAAGCCTAACCTTAGTAGGAAATTTTTATAGCTATTTAGGTACAATAGGACATTTTTGCTCAATGTCCTGAGTACCACAGAGTGCATCATACCATTCTGCCAAAGTCTGATTTCCTCTAGTCAAAGCATATGCCTTTTTAAATGAATAGTTACCTGAGCTTGTAAGATCAAAATCCCAATAGTCCTCCCTTTCATTGGTACCGATACTAGTACAATTGACCTCATCGCCATTGGTGTTGTGATCCTAAGAGCTGTAGGATTCCACATCTCATTCTGTATAATAGTGTCCACTGATACATCCTCATTCTACCAATGTCTGATTTCCTCTAGTCAAAGCATATGCCTTTTTAAATTAATAGTAACTAGTTACTGAGCTTGTAAGATCCCACACCCAATAGTCCCCTCCCTTTCATTGGTATCGATACTAGTACAATTGACCTCATCGCGATAGGAGTTGTGATCCTAAGAGCTGTAGGATTCCACATCTCATTCTGTATAATAGTATCCGCTGATATATGTAGCAAAAGGGTTCCATCCATACAAATCTATCAATCTCCCCTGCTTGAGCCATGGGTCAAACCATAATGCAGTGGATCTCTCATTCACTATCACCTTGGATATAGCAGGAAGGAGAGCATCTCTGACTTGAAGAATTCCCTTCCATGTGATGGAGGAATCATTATCTGTATCACCCAGAAATCCCTGTTTCTCAGGTACCTGTTCCTCATTCAAGTATTCCAAATGCCATCTCTGCTAACAAGACCCCAAGCTCACACACAAGCGAGTCTACAACTAAAATTCCACAATTAGTACATCAAAATAGATCAAAAAGTTGATGAGTGAGAGTAGTTCTCTGTATGGAGATATTGTAAAAAGCATGCCAATAAATTTATAGCCGTTATAATCTATCTCAACAGCCTAGCAATTTTTTTAAATTCTTGCAATGTTAATGTAAATGAGCAATATCACCAGCAACTTAGACCCTATGTTATGAAAAGCACGCTTAAGCGAGTATTAGAATTACGGTGCCTTGCTTAATGAAATTTTGCCCTAGAAAAGCGATCAGCGTTTAAGCGCTTTTAGGCGTCGCTTACTAGCGCCTCGCCTAGTCTTAGTCGTTGAAAAAAGCGCCTTTGGTTTTTTTTTCGATTTCTACGATTTCTTCGATTTTTTTTTCCCATTCTTCGGTTTCTTGATGTTATTTACATAGTTGGATAGTTGGAAAACTTTTAAGTAGGGACTTTAGAGACTTAACTTTTATGTTTGATGGTATTTTGATGGCCATGTAGTTTGCATTTTGATTATAGTATTTATATTTTTACATTGCTTGATTGATAACTGGTATTGTTATTCATGCATATACTAGTATGATTGTATGAAAAAATATTAAAATTCATGTGTATATAGAGTATTTTACATGTAGGAGCAAAGGGTAAAAATGGATGTTGGCAGGCTAAGCGCAGCTTAAGCGCGCTTAAGTTAGGCAACAACCTCGTCGTGCAGCTTAAGCGCGCTTACGCTAGGCGACAACCTCGTCGCAGCTTAAGCGCGCTTAAGCTAGACGACAGCCTCGTCGCCTCGCCTCACGCTTAATATAACATTACTTAGCCTAGTTTTTGATTTTCCTGAAACCGTTAGTTACCTATTGATGCAATGCTATTATGATATCACTAATTGAAACAACACCGAAACAAGCCATATATTGCCTAGACACAAAATAACTTCAGAATAGGATGATAATCACTTGGGAGATGCCTTCCCCCCTTGTGCTAGTTAGCATAAACTTTCAAACCATTCTTCATGTGGAAGGTATAAATTCTAGAATATATCAAGCGTTTAATTCTAGCAGCTTCAGCTGTTCTACATTTTATGATTGACAAGAACTTAATGGATCATGTCAATACCTTGAAAATTTGTTGCCATCTTCTTAAGCTAGCTTGTTCCTCTTATCCAATATCTAGTCAACATCAAGTATTACTTCACCATGCAGGGTTAGTGTGTTTACCTTTGTTTACCTTTTACATGTCATTACAATTGTGTAATTTGTTATTATAATTCCTAGGATTTATTAGGTGTTCGTGCTAGGTTATTTCTATTTAAGACCATAATTATTGTTTGCTAACCAACTACATTTCCACCCAACTGAGATTAGCCTAACATGCTCATGAGTGGATTTAAAAGTGAGGGTTAGTCCATTAGCACTTATGGATAAGATTTGGAAGTTTCATGTTAGTTGAAAATCAAGGGTTTGATTTTGAAATCCAGAAAATAGTTACTATCTATTCATTATTACCATTTATAGCCATAAAATGAGGATTCTCAAAATTGCACAATGTGTCTTCATTTCAGAATCTTCCTATGGAACTTTTTTCCTTTATGTAAAATGGATGACTCTCATCCATTCAAGGTCTCCCCCACCTTCCCTACTTAAAATTTATCATTTCTTATTGTCAAAAAATATTTTTATTGTAAGAAGTTCATGGTTTTTTGTCACATACTCCAAAGTTTATTCTAAGATTGCAAACATAAATCCACAAATGTAGAATACTCTAATGTTTTTTTTAAAGAATAGATACTTGAGGGTTTAACAAGATCAGGTAATCCATCATTTCCTTTTTCTTTTTTTATCAATTTTGGATTAACAAAGGAATCCTGATTTTTTTGGGGATCAGGGTTCGGGTTTTAATAAGATTTCAAATGACTTTCTTTTATATGTAACATGTTAACCTGACCCAAATGTTTACTCAAAAATATTTTTTGGATGTTAAAAAAAATCTGAATGAAATTCGGTCGGATTTGGGTATGAAATTTGAAATTAAAACATTTGCTTTGTGTTTTCTATGAATCCATCCCGAACCCAACCTGTTAACATTACTAAGCATATTAATATCAAATACTGCATTAATTATCGGTTAAAAAATCCAACCTGGACTTGATTTCATAATCCAAATGACAGTTCCAGGGTTACAAATTCCTGCTAGAATGACAGCGATCTGGATTATGAAGTACCAGACCAAATTTTGAAATCCATCTTAAGTAACCCACCCACCCACCAATTGATTTTACGTTCCGTTGGTGTCAGGGAATAAGATGACGGCATGGAATTGTTTGTCACATTCCTTTTGCCCTTTAATGTTGCTTTCCAGAAAAGAAATCTATAATATAGTTCAAGTTTGTTTAGTTGGAGTTGAAAAACAGGTTAACCCACAATAATTATGTCCCTTAATGGGATGTAATCTAACATCGACCACCGTGAGAGTTCCTTTCGACTTACTCTATTAGTGCTTTAGGATGATTATGATTCTTGTACAACCTATTAACATTCTGTTCCCATATACTACCTTGTTTAGTATGATTGTATACAGCCCTACAACCACGTTCACTTTTGTTGTAGTAATAAATTTATTTTTTGTAGCATATGAAGGACGAGTACATCACAATTGACTTTTCACTTTGTGCAGGTTAAGACAATGAGAGCTCTTCAGTACTTCCCAACTATTGAAGACCCAAATACTAGAAGGGCTTTGTTTGAGGTATGACTTCTTCCAGAATGAGTTGCAGTGTTCTCTTTAGTTTGCTTTTGATACTTCTCATTTTGTAGGTTCTACAACGTATTTTGATGGGAACTGATGTGGTGAAAAACGTAAATAAGAATAATGCATCACATTCTGTTCTTTTTGAAGCCCTTGCTCTGGTGAGTGTTGTTTCTAAAATTCCTGTTGTTCATCATGAGATCATTTGAAAATATTTTGTGTAAACATAACTCCAAGTGGATTTAGGTGCTGATGTCTGTTTTATTTACACATTTGTACCACTAGTCATGCAAGACACATCTTTAGTGTTAACTTTTAGAATCTCACTGTTGTGTCATGTTGCATTCAATCAAGCCCTCACATTGTTTTTGTTGACAGGATGCAGTACCATTAATTTGTTGCTTTGGTGCATGGAGGCAATTAATATATGATACTTATAGAATTTACTAGTGTTTCTTCATGTTGACACATCTTATTTACAATCAAGATGAAATAAGTATTATGGGAACTCAACAGCCATCCATTTTGTGAACACATGCATATGTAGGTAGCCAAACAACTTTTATTTTGACACAATGATTATCGGAGATGTGTAATCAAGGTGAATTGTGTTGATTTTCAGTTTGGGTGGCTGATTGGACAAGAATCCCATCTTACCATTTTGGTTTTTCATTACACACTTCTAAAGTGACCCTGTACCTGTACCATGTACGTACCTCATACTTGTACTGCTTGGGTACACCTTTACATACTGGGTACATCTTGTCACTTGTAATAGAGTTCAAACACTTGAAATGTGGCGTTGGTATGGCTCTTCAAGCTTCTGGTACCCAACATACGGTTAGGTACGACTCTAATACTTGAAATTGCCATCCCTACCATATTGTGTCAATCCTGGAAACCTTTAGCCTAAAATCATATACCCATGTGTCAAAGATCTTTCATGTTTACAAACCCTATATGTCAAGATCCAAACAAAACTTTATACAGATCCCCTAGACCAGGAGCTGGCCAAGAAGGAGACAGCATGCCAAGCTGCACTTGAGAAAGCTATGATTCAGGAGGAGATCAAACTACTACAAAAGGCTAGGAGCCAAGTATTTTTTGGCTCACAGAAGAGACTTGAGCTCCAAGTTTTTCTATGCAATAATTAAAGGGAGGTAGAGTCACATTAGCACTTCATAACTTCTAGATGACGAAGGGCAGGCTGGCAAATCCAGAGAAGATTAAAGATGAAGTCATTACATACTTCACCAACCTTTTTAATTGTCAAGAAAGGCACACTTGCTTCCTACTAGTCATCACTAAAAGAATAGTGACCCAACAGGAAATATTTTGTTATTCAAGCAGGTTACTAAGGAAGAGCACAATAAAGCACCATATCCGATTTTTTTTTTTTTTTTTGGCAAAATTTTGTAAGGTGCACTGGGTCTAATATAGAAAGTGGTAACTGCAACAGTTAACCACATATTTGTCACATAGGTGCCAAAACTGGAGGGTGCCTTAAGGATGCAAGACTTTAAGAAAATAGCTTCTTGCAACAAGTGCCACCAGGGTGGCCCAGCGGTTGGGACTGGTGCGGGTTATTGGAAGGTCCCGGTTCGAGCTTTGGCCTCAATGCAAAAATAAAATAAAAAATAAACTATGCCCACATTAGTCACTAAAGTCATGTGCAAAAGACTGGAGGATGTCATGTCGGGGCTGATTTCCCATAATCAAACTACATTCATCCATGGTAGAAGCGTATTCTATGACTGTCTACTAGCTCATGAACTATTTAGATCTTGTCTACTAGCTCATGAACTATTCAGATCTTTTCATAGACCTGGGACTGCCAAGTGATCAAGATAGATATGCAAAAAAGAGCTTGTGATCTTCTTGATAGGACATTCCTCTGCCATTTTTAGTAGCTCCAGATTTTTCCAAGTGGATCAACTTTTGGTTAAGGAGTGTATGCCATCCCCCTGTTTTTCCATTGTGGTTAATGTTGAGCCTTATGGTTAATATTCATAGCAAAAGGAAATTGAGAGAAGGAGATCCTCTATCTCCCTATTTGTTTACAATGACCACGGAGTATCTCGCTATACTACTTACTGTATGGGGGGAGAAAGAGGACATTCCTCTGCCTTTTTTTAGTAGCTTCAGATTTTTTCAAGTGGATCAACTTTTGGTTAAGGAGTGTATGCCATGTCACGCCCCGGTCCCGTAGGACCGATCGTCCTCGCTAAGGCGTGATGCCGCACGAGCCTAGGTTGCGCTCGTGCAAGACGGATTCCATAACGGCCGATTTCAACAGCTTGTGACGGGGTTGTCGTACAGAAGTCCCAAGCAGAAATATTGAATATACGAGACAACACAAGCATCGAAACAAAATCAGAATCTTTTATTGATACTTGAAATAAAATTACAAAGGCGCGAAGCCAAGTTACAATCACTCAAGCTCACTTTTCTTTCTGATTACAATCACTCAGCTCTCTCTCATCTCTCAGTACAATTTGACGAGCCAGTGGATGCTTCAGGTAGGCGGTGTCCATACATTATGTCCCGTATAAGTTCAGACTCCATACGTCCGCACGTCTCGAAACACCAAGGAACTCCGTGCCTCGACGCATCCAAGCGAGCTCCGTGCCAACGAGCTTCTACCTGTGCCTGCACATGAAAACTGTGTGGGTGTCAGTATTCAACTGTACTGGTGGAGTGAGCTCCTCGCCCACCCATACAAAACCAACACGTTCGTTTACTTGGTGCAACATGATCTCTTTATGATTGTCTTTCCATTCTTGTCTTATGATTGATTTTAGGACAGAGACTCTTGGCCTATTTGTGTCTCTAGACCGTCACCGTGCCATTGCACCGATAACTTGCTTATCGTTGTACCTCTAGACCCTTCTCGTGCCAACAACATCAGAGTGTCGACTCGTGCTTGTCTTTCCGACTCATACTTTGGGACGCAACAACTTGTTTTGTGTCATCGACTTGGTTCGAGCTGCAACATCGAGGCCGTGCCTCGCAACTTAGCATGACTTAACCAAACTTGCCTTACGGTCCTTTTTGACTTAACTCGAAACGACTCAAGTCTGATTTAGGCAACTCTATGCCAACGACTTAATACTCGACGCCACATTTCGTGCCGAAGTACACGTCTTTTCTATAGCCAAATCTTAGGCTTCTTAAGACTTGTATTGCAACCGTGCATACTATCTTTATCCCATTTGTGTCGTGCTTGTACTTTCTTTTATTCGACCGACACCGTGCATGCGGATTGCCTCTTAGCACACTGACTCATCTATATGAAAGGTCACTAGCAATATCAAGCTATTTTGGACTTGGCTGAGGATAGACGGCGATTATCTAATGGGTAGCTAGTCCGTGGAAGCCTCGAATCTCCTATAAGGTACATCCATCATCCTACTTTAGCCAACTCGCTTCTCCCGGGAACGACATGATCCCGAGGCCCCTGCGATCATGTCGAGGAAAACTACCCCTTGTGCACAAGTTGTCCATGACCATGCACCTACGACAACTTCTAGACTCGACGTAAATGCAAGGCCTACAGATGATACAACTTGCTTTGTCTTCCTTAAACTTCCTTATCCATGTCCATGCTTTCCATTCTTCATGCGAGACTCCCAAGCCACGGGACCGGTCTCGGCGACAGACGGTCGCGTGTACTTTACATTCTTTGAAACACAGAAAACGGCTATTGCATAGCCTTCCAGATAGACCTGCACAAACGTGTTCCTTTGTGTCCCATAGACCGTGGCATACTTATCCTTGAACCGACCGTGGCTCGTGTCTTAAACTGACTTGTGTTCTATGCGACACTATCGCCTAAGTCATACTTTATATGACGAGCCTTGAGATCGTGGGACTATGTGAGTTTGACAACCGCAGAAAACATGGAACAGTGCTTGCTATGGCTTCGATAGCCCAACAAAACTCTTACTTAATTCAATCGTGCAACAACTTGACGAACAAAGGCTATGCCAACCCTCGCATCGTGGGGTGTCGTGCACGCGTTCGACTTGAACAACCAAGTTCTTTGGGTGCCTAGATTTATGCCACAAGCCGTGCGATACAACTTAACCCGTGGGACGAGTAAACGTTATGCCAAGCCTTGGACGATGGGGCCGTGCTTGCTTTATCAAGCATTTATACGTGCGACGCCTATGACTTAGGCTAAGTTCATATCTTTGTGGCAACTTAGACCAACTTTCCTTCTCCCAAGCCACGGGACGAAGGACCGAGTGTCATTTTGAAAGCACGCCGTGCAACGATTCTAAGCCGACTGTGGGACCTTTCCATGTTCTAACTCAGTCTGACCCAACTTGGGATTATTCCCTTAGCTATGTGGATTCGTCTCTTTTATTATCAAGCCTACTTGTGCAGTTGAAAACTTTCGTTTTATTAGAGTGAAGGCCAAACTGAGGCAAGTTCACCGAAGCCACCCACCTGAGTGAGAAGTTGCCTCGACCAAGCAGGACTTAGAGCAGGCCGTCGCATGGCTAAGTCCGAACGCTGTCGGCGTTTCGATTCCTCCGATTGAGCTGAGCGGGACAGCGCATTACATGCCATTTTTTAGTAGCTTCAGATTTTTCCAAGTGGATCAACTTTTGGTTAAGGAGTGTATGCCATCCCCCTGTTTTTCCGTTGTGGTTAAAGTTGAGCCTTATGGTTAATATTCATAGCAAAAGGAAATTGAGAGAAGAAGAACCTCTATCTCCCTATTTGTTTACAATGACCATGGAGTATCTCTCTATACTACTTACTGTATGGGGGGAGAAAGAGGATACTAGCACTACATATACTAGTGCTAATATCCCATTTGATGTAATATATGTTGACGACTTGCCTATCTTCTTGTAAGCTACTGGGCATAACTTGTCTAAGAAATATCTTGAATAATTTTCAAGTCATACTGGATTTCAGTTCAACCATAATAAAGGTTGAATCTAGAATCTACTTTAACTAACACTGTACACATAGGAGCAGCTTTTTTACATATCATAGAGATAGCACCAGATATAAGATTCCTTATTCGATGAATTTGTCGTTTGACGAGATCTGTCTATATGTATCTTTGATATCCTTATTAGTAATTTGTAACACTTTTTCTTTTACAATTAGGATATTCTCATCAATGCTCTACTCTTGATGTTTATTACAGGTTATGCATCTTGACGCAGAAAAGGAGATGATGTCCCAGTGTGCAGCTTTGCTTGGGAAATTTATTGCTGTCAGAGAACCAAATATTCGTTATCTTGGCCTAGTAAGTGATCCGGATTAGTAATGTAATATTTATTAGCTACTTTTGGGATGTGGATTGATCCGGCTGTTCCTAAATGATACAAATACAATACTGAAAAGTCTGTTGCTTGTGTATTGTTTGTTTGTTAAAGTCATCAATCTTTAGAGTCAGCTACATATCCTATTTTAATTTATTAAGGATTATTTCCTCAGCCAAAGAAATCTGTCCTAGTTGAGAACCTTTCTTGACAATGCCATACTGGACTACTTGAGAACCTTTCTTGAGAATGGAGATGTCGATTTCGAAGCTGGGAACCTGTCCTTATTATTGAAATATGGGTCGTCTTCTCAGTTTTATTAGCGAATACCATATCTTTTCTTATTGTCTTTTTGAAATCCGGGTCGTCTTTTTAGACTCTTAGTTTTATTAGCGACTACCATATCTTTTCTTATTGCCTTAATCCATGCATCACTTCATTTTAGTCTACTCCAAGTCCTGTCATCACCATTAGCATCTAATTCAGCCGTCACTTTTCCACTTGTCATACCTCGAACCATTCTTCCTCACTCATCTACAATTGCATCCATCTACAATTGCATTCACCTCTAGTTTCCTATGGAAACACTCTATTTTTTTTTGTATTAAGTTTGTTACCACTCATCCATCTCAACATTCTCATATTAGCTGTTACAGTTTAATCATTTTTTGGTTGCCAAACAAAACAAACCAAGCCAGTAATCGTGGTTGGGCATATAGTCGTATGATAAGATTATTTATTTATTTATTATTTCATATTAATTTGAATGGTATTCTATGATCATACAACACTCCAGAATCACTTCAAACTCCAACTACCCTGTTTTATATATATGAAAAACATCCATAATGTCACCATCATGATTAAAGAGGGGATGATGGTCCTAAGATAAGTTGCATGGATACTCCTCCAAAGGATTGTATCCGAATCCATAATGTCACCATCCATATTCCGACCGTCTTGTTTGCATCCGAATCTGTGCCCGCAACTATGCAACCTAGGTCCTTGGTAATGAAAGGATTCGCTCTTAGATATGTCAAAGATATCAATATTCATGTACTCTTTTAATGTCAGCTAATACTTACATAGTTTATTATCTTATCCAGGAAAATATGACCAGAATGTTGTTGGTCACAGATGTGCAGGATATTATTAAAAGGCATCAGTCCCAGATTATTACTTCACTGAAAGATCCAGATATCAGGTATTATTTTAGTTATTGCTTAAATATTTTTGCATCTATCAGAAATATTGGGATAACTCTACATTATTGCAGGGCGAAAACTACATCTCTTTCTTATTTTTACACAAGTAAATTATATTTCCTTCATAATCCATGAATGTGTGACTGGCTTGACTCTCAAATTTAATTTGTGATGAGGGTTTTATTTTATTAAGTCTTTGACATTGATGAAACATGGTTGGGGTTACAACTATTGGAACTGGAACAACTATCACAATTGTTGGAATGACTTTCACTAAAAGAAAACTGTGCCACGAGGCTCCTGCTAGTGCCGGGGATGGGAAGGGTCAAGGTCTATTCAGCCTTATCCTTTATTCATCATGTTTATGGTTTCACCATTCTTTAGCTCGACATGATTACTGTTCTAGAGAATCTGAAGCCCGATTGTGTGAAGTATCATTAGCTGCAGCATATTATTTGGATCATTTGGACATCTGGCTTGCATTAGATTGTGGTCATCTAATACAAGAAAACTGGTTAACAAACGACTGAATGTTCACGTCACAGGTGTAGTCTTTTAGGACTGTGACATGCTCCTCCAGGTCAATATCTAGTTTTTTTGTTTTTATATTGTAAGTAAATTCTGCCCAGAAAGTTCAATTCTGACAAATTTGTGTTTTTCAATATTTGTAGAGCATCATCACATTGAGGTTTGATAGTCTGCTTACATCTTTTCGTTAAGAATAGTGCCATTTTATAGTCTCTATCCTTGTGCTCTCATTAAAGTGAGTCTATGTTAAAGTTGGTGAGTTTATGTAATCTACTTTAGTCTTATATCGGATAGAATCTAGGAAGCACAAACACTCCAAATATTCATGGCGTTTCCATGTCGGGTCGTGTTGTATTGGACACGTATTGACACTCTATAAACACTCCAAAATATACTAGCGCACACCAATCACCAATTTAGGTCCTAAATCAGTGTCGCCGTATCCCAAATGTGTCGTGTTTTATCTGTGTCCATGCAACATAGAATAGAATTGTAAATGCCTTGATTACCATCGATTTGCAGAAGGCCCCATCACAATCAACATACAAGAAGCATATTTGGGGAAAAATAAATTTCTTCAAATTTGCATGTTTAATTTTGGTTTTCCTACTTGTTTTATTCTTGTAGTTTTATGACATGGGTTTTCACGAATATTTTTGTATGTTTTTCTTAGACTTAGAAAGAATGTTGAGGTGTTAAAATATTATTATCCTTGTTCTAAGATTTGAGTGCAATTGTATCTAAATTGTGATCCCCCCTTCCTAAATTTATAGATCTAGAAATTAAGAAGAATTCTAGAGTTGTGTTTCTAGGGTTTGTGACTAGATAGAGAAGATATGAGGTTATTTGAGGGTGACAGATGGAAGAAAAAAAAAAGGAAAAGGAGTGGAAGAAGCTAAGGAGAAGAGGAGATGATGAATAATGGAAAGGAGGGACTTACTTTAGGGAGGAAGGTGGTGAGAAGAGAGGGTTTAATGGAGGTGGGGGATGATAAATGATAGGGAAGAAATGACTTTTCTCATTATTGGAAGTACAAAATAGTATTAAAAAAAGGGGGGGGGGGGGGGGGGGGGGGGTGGCTTTGTCTGCTTGCTTAGGGAAGAAAATTCGTTTAATATGGAACGGTTTCTTTACTATATGTAGTTTTTCATTTCCAAGCATGCATCGATTAACTTGTAACATAAAAATCTTGTTAGCTATGTGGTTGGGTGCCCACTTAGTCACTTTGAATTCCAATACCAAGTGAACATAATCAACTATAAAAACCCTGAAGAATCCATATGTATTTCCAAGGGCCTTTGTATTTGTAAGGAGTTCTATGTTTTCTCTCTTACTTTTCCAGCTAAGAAGTTGCGAGTTGCGACATTGCTTCAAACCCAAAGACCAAGTGAAGAACATTAACGAGCTATAAGAAATAGTATACCAAAAGACCATTTATATTTACAAGGGACTTTTAAATTACCTAACGCCTTCTGTTTTTGCTCTCCCCACTTAGCCAGCAAAGTTTTGGCTGTCATATATATTCTTTCATTCCCAGGACCCAGCACATTTATATTTCTGAGGGAAGGGATTTTGGTTCTATATCTCATTTGTCTTCTGGACGATCTGGGATGCTTCTTTTAGCATTTTGGAACGATTTCATTCCGCAATTCTTTTCCGCAACGCTAATAGCTGAGGGTTTAGCGATTTATGGTAACTCTTGTCTAGGAAGCACAGACACTCAAAACTCAATGCCATGTCTTTATGGTGTCATGTTGCATATGTGTTGGACAGGACATGGGAACTTGAGTGCACCATTGCTTATGATATTTCCATGTTGTAAGCTGTTCTGTTCTCATGTTTCTGATGGAATCCTTGATTTATCTAGTGGGTGCTGATATGAATTTCACAATTTTATTTCCCCAGTATTAGAAGGCGTGCTCTTGATTTACTTTATGGAATGTGTGACACAACCAATGCGAAGGATATAGTTGAAGAGTTATTGCAGGTATAGCTTCATGCCAGATAGCTTATTTGATTTCTGACACCACTATAACACCTTATAACTACCACAAAAATCAATTCCATTTAACTCATGAAAGTAAATCGTTATTTTCTATCTCCAGTGTCTCAGCACAGCAGATTTTGCCATGCGTGAAGAACTGGCTCTTAAGGCTGCCATATTGGCTGAGAAATTTGCTCCAGATCTATCATGGTAAGAGTAGCAAGTGACATATTATATGGAAGTTCATTTTTAATATTTACAACAAATTGTCTTTTAGGACACATATCAAATGCAGATCTGTGAGTAGTACTTATGTAATGGATCTTGCATTTATGTGAAATGGTTACAGCGTAACTCCTTAACTGTCAAGTGACAACAATTTAGAGAAACCTAACTAGTTACGAACTTACGATTTCCAAATTTTATTTATCCAAGATGTATCGTATAATTTGTTTCTAAAGGCTGAGTTGGTATCGATTTTCTTTAGGTGTATTCCAAATCCACCTGATTGAGAAAGGTAAGTTTGAAGTGGTACAATCAGTTTCTGAGATTACAGCTTTACACCAAAGCTTAAAAGTAGTAAAACCTTGTATGCAACTGCTCTCTTTTAGGTTTAGAATTCCCTGATTGCAGCTATTGTTAGTACTTTAATCATTGTTGTCATCGTGTTCTAAGAATTATTCCATACACGGGTCATTGGTGGTCATAAGTCACAGGTCATAATAAAAAAAGCAAGGTTCACACTATCGATTTCGGAATCAACATCTTACCCTTCTTATAAGTATTGATATCGGTTTCGACAATATCAACTATTTCACATCGGAGTATTCAAATTTCCAATATAAATAATCCAAACAGAATTTCAAAATTATTTTTACACCCTCGGGATAATTTTATGTAGGGTTTTGTTAACAAATGCCCTTAGGGAACTTCTTTGGGAAAATAAATACAAGTTTCTTTACTTATCATGGTTTAAAAGTTTACTTATGACTTGTAAATGACTAAAGTAGCCCTATCTATTAATAACCATTTATAATTATCACCATCTTTTTATGCAAAAGCTGATAGAAGGTGTTGTACTTGTAACCTATGTTGTTAGTATCTTACGATGCACGGTACATATTTTAACGATACACAAAACTTACGATACAAAATGATAAAATACCATTTTGTTAGTATATGTTTCTACTTGAGTCATGTAATATATACTTGTGAATCTAGATTTTCGAACTAGATAGACTTCTACAGGGAGAGGCATCTGCTTCCCGGCTGGGTGGCTAGAGATCCTAGGATCGAGTCATATATATATATATATATATATATATATATATATATATATATAGTCCGACTTCTCTAATTAATACCCCAATAATTAATAACGTCCGACGTTTAATAAAATTTTATGAAACCAACCGCGTCCGATGGACATAATTTAATATTTCTGCTATCTAATAGTTAATACAAAATGTGTAAAAGAAATATAAAAAAATTAATTAGCATAATTGTGAGAACCATCTATTTAGAGTACCATGTTTCTTCCCGCTTGTCCTGATCTCGAACTGCATACCCCGGAGTAGTTTAGTTTTAACATTTCCTTGATGTTGGTCTTCTCATATTCCTTGCATTTAAATTTTAATTGGAGACATGTACATCCTTGCATTTAATTTTTTATTGGAGATGTATACGAAGCTCATTGATATCTTACAAACAATAAATATATAAGACTAAATTAGCATGATAGAAGACTTTCTAACTACCTAGAATTATGTATTGGCATTAGCAAATATACATGAAATGACTTCTTTTTTTAATTAGAAATGTTCTACAAATTAATAACCTCCACTAATTAATAGATTATTGTGCAACATATGATATTAATTTAGAGAAGTCATACTATTATATTGTATTGACTATTCTTCAAATTCCATCGTAAAGCTTCTTTAAAATATTTATCTTTGGTCTAATGTTTCTGATATAGTCGTAACATATTTTTTCAAATTCCTTAATTTCTTGTTCATCTCTCCAACTCTTATGCCTCTTGCAGGTATGTTGATGTTATTCTTCAGTTAATTGACAAAGCAGGAGATTTTGTAAGTGATGACATATGGTTTCGTGTTGTCCAATTTGTTACCAACAATGAAGATTTACAGGTATCTATAATTACCAATTATTTCTACTAGATTTGAGCTTCGTTTCTTTGGTAGATGTCTGATTCATACTATATCATGTCAGCCATATGCTGCCATAAAGGCAAGAGAGTACCTGGACAAACCTGCTTTGCATGAAACAATGATCAAGGTATTTATCTTTTGTTGTTTCTTGTATTTTCTAAAGATTTTCAATGCAACACCACCTTCTGACTGGTCAAATATGTTGGGCATGTTAGGCATAATGGTGCGTGCGTAAACATCTAAAACATATATTTTTCTTGATGAGATGAATGCCATTTTAGACAACTGTTATATTTCAAAAACTTTACTCCCTTATATCTTACATCTTAAGAAATTAAAGGATCTACAATCTTTTTTGGTTTCTAAGATTTCAGTTCAAAGAATTTTACTTTTAATCCTTTATGATGGTAAGGGTTATTGTTGAGTACATCAAGCCTTCTGAAGTGCATTGTTGAAAAACGGCTTAAGAAATGGGATTGTGAAAAATATGGAAATTGCATACATCATATTAATCATAACTACCTCCCTGCCAAAGTAAATCGAGAAAGAAAGACTTCTATATATAGTTTTTAGTCATATTCAACAGTTCTGTTCAACACTGCCTACAATATAATGTCTTTATGCCAAAATTTTGGGGTTGCTGCTTGAATCCTTTTCTTCTATTCATCTGTCAATGACATGTCCTCTGAAACACTAGCAAAAGTCATATTCTTACAGCTAGTATAATGGCTCCTTTAACTACTAGCTTAATACTACTTTGCGCTCCAGCATCTGTTGTTGTACGTTGCACATGTCCAAACTACCTTAGATGATTTTTTGTTATCTTGTTCTCAATAGGCACACTTCCAACTTCCATGAATACACTCATTTCTTATCCTATCTTTTGATGTATTGCTACTTATCTATCTTAGCGTTCTCTAATTTCAAGACTGTATTTCTTAATTGTCCAACACTTCAATCCATAAAGCATGGCTAGGTTTATAGCTGTCATATAGAATTTTTCTTTCAACTTCAATAGTATCCTGTGATCGCGAAGTATTTCTTATGTACTCCTCCATATGCAACTATGTGGTTTTAGTTCTATGCACAACATCATTCTTAATCTCTTTATCGTCATGAATGATTGACCTAAATACTGAAAACTGTGGCTCCTACTTGTCTCTTGTCTATCTATATATATATTCCATCTTTTCCCTTTGACTTTTGGTTGAAATTGTATTTTCATACTCTGTATTTGTCCTAATTTTAAAATCCTTAGATTTTTAAAGTTTCTCCATGCACTTCTATTTTAGCATCTATATGTACTTAGATTCTGAAGTCCTTAGGATTTGGGTAAAGAAATTAGTAAGCCATATCAATTCTCTCTTTCCTAATCATTTCCAAATCTTAGTAGAAATATCATCCAAGTACTCCTGCTTTTCCATTTTTATGTTATTTAAAACATCTTTAACTTCGGAAAAACTAATTTTACGACAACAACAATATGACCTATCTCAAACTAATGTTGTTTCTAAATTAAGATTTTCTAGGTTGTGATTGTTAAGTAACTTGTGGAGACAACTGCTCTAATATCTTTCTCTTAGTAATACTCTTCATTCTTGATACATTTAATATGCCATAGGTCTCTACTGCTCCTTTCCCTACTCCTAGCAAGCCTACAAATTTTTTTTTTGTTTCTAGGAAAGTCTTTTTGCCTTGTTCTAACATTCATACAAAATCTCCAACATGTAATATGTTTCTTGTTATCTTTTTTGGTTACTACTTCCTGTTCTAAAAATCGGCCTAGGCGCCCGCCTAGGCGCTAGGCGCCCACCCACCGCACCGAAAACCCCCTAGGCGGTGGGCTAGGTGGCTAGGCGGGCCCTAGGCGCCCCTAGGCGGGCCTAGGCTCCCCTAGGCGGCGGGTTTTTTTTTTATTTTTTTGATTTTTTTTTTTTGATTTTGTTTATTCTTAGTTGTATTTTGGATATTTGTTTGGGTTTTAAGATAGTATTTGGATTTTAGAACATTGAAATTTCAAATTTCAAATTTCAAAATTCAAAATTTCAAAAATTCCAAAAAAAAAATATATATATATATATTTCTAGGCGGCCGCCTAGGCGGCCTAGGCGCTAGGCGGACCTCCGCCGCACCGAGTCCGCCTAGCGCTTTTTAGAACATTGGAACTATTTTGATCAATAACACATGTTAAACAGAGGTAGGGAGTACCTTGGTTCAATTATATATTGAGAAACATGAATCACATATTTGATTGGAAATAACTATATTACTTTTCAATCAGGTTTATATATTATATAATGTATGCATATTTGTAATAAACATAATCTGTATAAGTGTCAAACATATTATAGTAAAGAAAACTTGATTAAGAAAATTTTCATTGATAAAATAGTTTGACCAAATTTTAAAAATGAGTTTAAAGCGTGATTAGAACTTTCTGTATCCCATATCAATATGTTTTCCTATTTTCTTTCTTAGACAAAGTTCTAAATGTACAAGCTGTCAAAACAAGTTTTCTGAAAGAAAAATAAATTTCCTTCATCATTTAGATTATTAAGATCTATCTACCTTTACACACTCTTCCTTTTAATTAGTCATTAGGTTCATTATTCCTTGTTTTTAATTTATCATGAACCAGTCACTAGTTCACATCATCCACAAATGCTTCACATGTGTATTATGTAGGAACCTCTGCTCTGCTAACTTGCATGGACCTGGCAGCCAAACCAAGTCCTTTCTCATGGAATACTTAATTTAGGTTGAAAGTTTAACTATTCAATGTCACATTTCATTTCAGAATGGGATGTGATTTGTGAATAGTTAAAAGTTATTTCCTAATTAAGTTTCTTTTAATAAGTTTTTTTATTATTTGCTTTGTTCCTAAAGGTGAATGATGTCTTTTTCTCTGGATAAATAATCGACATCTATTCAGTAGGATCGCTTGCCGCACTCCTTCCCTGGTTTCCACCGTAAATTTTGCCTTCTTAATAACATACGAAAGAAGAGAGAGAAAGGGTTAACTTGTGTAGGGATGGAAAGAAGGAGAGAAAGGGTTAGGTAATGTGGATAATTTAATAGCCACATGTAATTTACTGGGTACAGGATTTCCATCTACTCCCATATAACCTTTCCTTATTGTGAATAGGTTTATGTGCTTTGCTCACATCCATTCGGTGAGGGATTCCTTATATGTGCTTTGCTCATATAACCTTTCCTTAGTCGTAATTGTCAGTCAAACAATTACGACTAAGATAAGTTGTCAAGTCAACAGTCTACCTAACCAACCATGTTTCTGAAATAAATAAATTTTATAATTTAGGAACGCATCTAGCTCTCCCCTTTTCATAGGTTCCCTTATGGTACGCCTGTAAGCCCCATAAATGAGCCAAACCCTCCTTAATTTAATCTTGACTAGACCCGTTAACTCATTAACCTAATAAACCTCCATTTAACGTACATGTCGTGATTGAGTCAAACTTCTCATTAAACTCTATTCAATAAGGTCCAGACCTGACCCATAATCCTAATTATCTTATGGGTCTGGTTATAATTAAACTTCTCATTAAACTCTCATTAAACTTCTCATTAACCAACCATGTTTCTGAAATAAATAAATTTTATAATTTAGGAGCGCATCTAGCTCTCCCCTTTTCATAGGTACGCCTGTAAGCCCCATAAATGAGCCAAACCCTCCTTAATTTAATCCTGTAATTTAATCATGTTTCTGAAATAAATAAATTTTATAATTTAATCCTTAATTATCTTATGGTACGCCTGTAAGCCCCATAAATGAGCCAAACCCTCCTTAATTTAATCCTGACTAGACCCGTTAACTCATTAACCTAATAAACCTCCATTTAACGTACATGTCGTGATTGAGTCAAACTCCTAATTAAACTATTCAATAAGGTCCAGACCTGGCCCATAATCCTGACTAGACCCTCCATTCAACGTACCTGACCCATAATTTGCATCCAGTTTTTTTTTTCTACAACCCTCGAGGTCCTCCATCTTGTGCCATATCATCTCTCCTTCCCACCTTCTCCCTCTCTCGATTATCTTGTGGACAATGACAAGAAGATGATGGCTTGCAACAAGACAATTTTCCTCTCTCTCTCTCTCTCTCTCTCTCTCTCTCTCTCTCTCTCTCTCCTCATTTCCTTCTCTGTACTTGATCGCAACAAGAAAACGATAGTGGTGACAACCTACAAAATACAGCTAAACTTTATCTTATATTTATGGATTTTCTAATTGTAGATCTATGTTATGCTATTGATGATTAATTTTGAGAGAACAATTTCTGGCTCATTGTGTGCAAGGCAATATGACGATGGTTATAATAGGAAATAATAGATTCTAGGAGTTTGTGCCACAAATGGAAAGGCTGCAACAGCCTAACTGTTGTGTAAGACCATTTGTTGCTAAGGCTAAACATAGCTATGCCCCTGGATCAGTGTCCGCAAGTTGCTTAATTCTCCCAAGTTCCTCGTATCCTAGTTTATTTAGTGGTTCCTTCTTTTCCATCATGATGTACTCCTTAGGATAGTTGTCTTATCAGTCAAATGTATTAACCCTCTTTCTTATATTCTTTATTGTTATATAATTAGAGAGACAGGAGCATAATTAGAGAAATGGGAGCATAATCAGAGACAAGAATGCTTGCATGTGTGAGTTTGTTTGGTGGTGAGGAAGAAGATTTTCCTACTTTGACTATGGAATAATGGAATAGCGAAAGCTACTTTTGGGAGACCATTATCAGTAATATGTTTTCCTCGGAATGTAGTGATAACCAATTGTGAGAATACTCATCAAACTTTCTTCATTTGTCATTGTGGTAAACATACATGACATATTGGTTGCTGCAAGACCCTGATTACATAAGGAATTCCAGATAGCAAGTACAGGTACTATATGCTATGAATTGTTGGATTATGTGCCAAAATTTCATTATATTTTACTGTTGAACTTTATAAGGAAGTAGGTATAGAAGATGAACTAGAAGAGTATATGGTGGTAAACCCGTAATTTAAAGGAGAAAATACTAATTTCGGGAATAACCAACGTGCTCCTATTGGGCAGTCTTTCTTGTTTATAATATTCCAAAGTACAAATATTTACTAAATCCTATACTCCATCTATATGTAACAAAAAACCTGTGTGTATCCTAGATGTCCTACTAAAATATCCTAGCCTTGCAGGTTAAGTCTTATAGATATCTTTGTTCTAGATACATGATTATAATATGGCATAATACATATGCAAATCCTAGATACCTTAGGATACTAATATATCCTAGACTTTAGGAGAAATCCTACAAACCTAGGATACTAATATGGAATCCTAGATATGTAGGATAAATCCTAGATATTCATAGGAATCCATCTTCTTCTACATTTTTATCTTTCAAAAAAGATTTTGAAGTTATTCGTTCTTATCGAGGAAGGATAAAGTAATACCGAGGGTGTAGGAATCTGGATGTGAGATGGTTGTTAACTTGTGTCTAGGTGTTTGGTATTCAGTTCAGGTGTCCTATTGTTTAGATTCTTTAGTTTGGCACTGGAATAGAATATTAAGTCCAGTATTACCATGACTTTATGAGCGAAGTTGGTTTGGGCAGGTGCAAAACACGAGGAAGATTTTACAGCTTTAAAGAAAGTTCCCTTGTATCAATTTTCACATAGGAAGGAAGCCACCTTTGACAGTATACTCCATGAGGATAAATTGTTCATGGGATTATAATGGTCGAGAACATTATTATAAAGGCCACACAAGCAATAAACTATGAATCCTGAAAGTGGAAGCGAGGATAGAAGAAAATGATGCTGCACAAAGTTATACTTGAAGTAATATTAGTTTAAGTTGTGACCTTATCACTTTCGACAGTTGAAAATTTGTTTTATATACAGCAACTTGGCATGATTCTCATTTTATCACATCCAGCAGCTATCATAACTGTTGTTCTGTGTATATAGCAGTTTATGGATTGGTAGCTGTACTAAGAAATATCCATGTCTTCTCATGTGTGATAATGCAACAGGTAAGTGCATATATACTTGGAGAATACAGTCACCTTTTGGCAAGAAGACCTGGTTGTAGCCCTAAGGAAATATTTTCCATCATATATGACAAGCTTCCTACATTATCGTAAGTTGGAGAAATCCATCCTTTAGCCTCCTTTTTACTCAACTATGGTAACTATTATTTCTGTATTTCAAACTTAGATAACAAGTTTCTTCAGAACAAATAGTGTCGCCATCCTTCTTTCAACATTTGCAAAGATTTTGATGCACACCCAGCCTGCCGATCCAGAGTTGCAGGAACAAGTTTGGGCAATATTCAAAAAGTAAGATTGAGCCTTTTCTCATTCTTTTTAATTTTGTTAATGATTTCCATAGCTGGAACTTTTCTTATATTGTTAAATTGTAGTCTTAGATATACCAGAATCTTATCTTAATTCCTATGTCTACTTATATCAGATACGAGAGTTATATTGATGTGGAGATACAGCAAAGGGCAGTTGAATATTTTGCATTGAGTAAGAAAGGTGAGGCTTCGATGGACATATTGGCTGAAATGCCCAAGTTTCCAGAACGCCAGGTATGCTTACAAATTGCCTCTATATGAGATATCACTGATATCGAAAAACTGTGTACACCTTGTCTGGCATAGAAGTTGCAATGGTTAAAATAACACACTATAGATATATACTACTTATGCTCGAAAATGATTGTTGTTTACCAGTCAGCTTTGCTAAAGAAGGCTGAAGATACTGAAGTTGACACAGCAGAACAAAGTGCGATCAAGTTGCGAAGTCAACAGCAGACATCAAGTGCTATGGTTGTAACTGACCAACAGCCTACCATTGGTCCTCCACCAGTTGTCCAACTTAATCTTGTTAGGATACCAAGTCAGAATATGGTGAGAACTGTGATTGATTATTCCTAAGAATTACAATTTTAAATATATATTTCGTTTCATGATTACTTTTTATAAATTACATAGGAGGCTAGTTCACGGGATCAAGACTGTGTTGTCGACAATGGGACAGTAGGCAAAGTTGATCCAGCACCTGTCCCATCACCAGACCTCCTTGGGGATCTTCTGGGTCCACTTGCTATTGAGGGTCCGCCTGTTGTTGCTGTTCCAGCAGAGCAAGATTTGGTGTCAGATTTGGGAGCTGCTCCCAGTATAGCTGGTGCCCTAGCACTAGCTACCCTCATTGAAGAGGAAAACTCAGTTCAGGTCAGTCTATCTATTATTATTCAGCCAAAATATACAATGTTTTTGTCATTTGTTACCTAGGCTAGCAGTTTGCTCTTTCAGCGCATGCATGAAACATTTTTTAGCCTTTTCTCCTGACTGTTCATGCACATATATGCATGCATAACTGTATAATAGGAAAACTCAGTTCAGGTCAGTCTATCTATTATTATTCAGCCAAAATATACAATGTTTTTGTCATCTGTTACCTAGCAGTTTGCTCTTTCAGCATGTATAACTGTATGTTAGTTCCCAAATTAGCACTTTGTATTGGGGTGTCATTACTTTCTCTATATTCATTTTTTGTTTTGGGAGTAATCCGATGCCTGTTTTGCAGCCAATTGGTAATATAGCGGATAGATTCAATGCTTTATGCCTGAAGGATAGCGGTGTGTTATATGAGGATCCCTACATTCAGGTTGATTATCTTGAAACTCTTTTATATCAGTATTATTGAAATGTAGATTGGTGGTGGTAATTGTATATATAGCTACTAAATGTTTATCCTTTCATAGTGGTGTAAAATAAATATAATAATGTTGATTTTTTTAAATTTTTTAAGTTTTTTGCAACCATTTTACTAGATTGGGATTAAAGCCGAGTGGCGAGGCCATCATGGGCGTCTTGTTCTATTTTTAGGAAACAAGAGTACATCACCTCTTGTTTATGTGCGAGTTGCTATTTTGCCTCCAACCCATTTAAAAGTGGAACTGTCGTTGGTACCTGAGACTATTCCTCCCAGAGCACAGGTTAGGAATGATAAAGTTTGTTGGCCATGGCCTAATATTTTGTTAATTTGTGTGATATCTTAATTGATTATTTGGTCTAAGGTACAATGTCCACTTGAACTTGTGAATCTCCGAGCAAGCAGAGATGTAGCTGTTCTTGATTTCGCCTATAAATGTGGAACTACACCGGTATTTGTCCTACCCTCACCTTGTTGTAATGTATTAGTCTCAAGAGATGCCTTTTATGTCCTTAAACGTCTCTTCATTTAGGTTAATGTCAAGTTGCGCCTTCCAGCTGTCTTGAACAAGTTTTTGCAGCCTTTATCTGTCTCTGCAGAAGAGTTCTTTCCCCAGTGGAAATCTCTGTCTGCACCACCTTTGAAGCTTCAAGAAGTGGTGAGTTTCCATTTTGGCCTCCTGCTAAAACTAGTCAGATAAGCAATGTCATATAGGGATAAGGTTCAAATCAGGTATGCAGGGTGATTCCTGGCTTTGAAGCAAATATAACATATAATTCATATGAATTCACTGTAGCATCACCCCTTTGCGGGTATCCGAAATCTTATAAGATGTAGAAGAGGGCATCGTCACCTGGTGTTACAGTAAGGCTTGCTACTTGCAGTAGTCACAAGTTCGGTGCCCAGCAGCAATTCGCCAGGTTAAAATGTTCGGATCCAGAAAATATTCAGAAATTCAGTAAAAACGTTTGTCAATAGTTCGGGTATATAGTTGGAAAATTGATAGATAGGGACCTGTAAAAGTAGATATCACATGAGGGGTTTATGTACAAAGTCACCAGCAAATAAGTTCCCACTAAATGCATACATTTAATTTTTAAACCCTCGTTTCCCATTATGGTCTATGAGCTGTCATTCCTCATTAAGGGAGTGTCACTTAAACCATTGACTAAAACCCATTACCCGTCATTAACATCAGAAACATAAATATACAAATTTTGCGCAAATAATTCAGAAATTTGCGGTTTATTCGCGAATTAAAAAATATAATTGGAGTTTATTCGCAAATTTTAACAAATAATTCACGACTTGGGTAATTATTTCCAAACTTCCAAACTATTCGCATATTATGTTCTTCGAGCTATAAATTGGCGAGTAATTCGAAGTATTCGCAAATTATGTTACTATGCTGCTTGCATCTTGTAGGAGGGAGGTTAGTCACGGAAACATCCTCTCCATATATATGGGGGGTAAGCCTGCATACATTTTGACCTTCCCTAGACCCCATGTAAGCAGGAGCCTCTTGGCACTGGGACAACTTTATGGATAATAACTTGATCCGTACACATTATCATTTTGGGTTTAGGAAATAAGATGAAGCACACTAATTGGTCTCTAACTTTCCCTGAGTTTTATTTCAGAGTTGCTTAGATTACTTGCCAACATTCTGTGAGATCACTGTTTTAATGAATATCCATTTGAGCAGGTTAGAGGCGTCAGACCATTGTCTATTCCTGAAATGGCAAACTTGTTTACCAATATTCATTTGGCGTTTTCTCTGGGGCTTGTAAGCATTCAAACCATTCACATTTTGACCATATCCTTCACTCATATCATCCGATCAAAGTTAATATCCTATTCAGGATACAAATCTGAATAATCTGGTTGCGAGCACAACATTCTACTCAGAGAGCACTCGTGCTATGATTTGCTTGGTAAGGAATAATAATTTTTATTTCCTATGTCTCCATGTCTTTAATCATCTCCAACAGTTGTTAAAAGTAAACATGTCAACTTACAAGTGAATAGTATTCTAAACTATTTTCAGAATTGGACCTGCCAGGCTTGTTTATGATATGTCGTCTTTGGTTTTTGATACTGTAATTTGTTTTTCGAAATGTCAGGTTAGAGTTGAAACAGATCCGGCAGACAGAACGCAGCTCCGGTTAACAATTGCTTCAGGGGATCCAACATTAACATTTGAGTGAGCATCACCTACTCTTGATTTGGATTAATCTAGCTAAAGACATTGTCTAAGCATCTCCAATGTTGTAACAGGTTGAAGGAATTTATCAAGGAACAATTGGTTGACATTCCCATAAAAGCACCCATGCCAGCTCTTGCACCAGCTTCAGTACAACCACCACAACCACCTGTTATGGCTGTTGTATACAATGATCCTGGTGCCTTGCTTGCAGGCCTACTATAAGACTTCTGGACTGGTGTTTGGTTAAATTTTTACTAATTGGTAGGAGGAGAAGAGAGTACAAAATGAGATAGGGCCTTGATGCAAGCACGGGCGATAGGAAGGTTCAAGGTTTGACACGGCTTATTCAGATTCTTTGGGCCCATTCTTTCAGGCCCCTTAACATAATATTAATGTATGTAAATTTCCTTCCCTTTTATTCTCCCAAGTTTGCTATTTCTCTCTAGTGGAGGTTTTGAGAATGTAATGGAATATAATGACTGCAGCATGAGTCTTTTAGAAGTTTAGATTGCTGGTAATTTCATGGTAATTTGTATTTAAAATCGCCAGAGGAAATCATATTGGAGTTTTTTATTTTGTTTTGAATTTTGTTGTCATGTACAAACCATAGCAGCTATTACTACTTGGACACCGTACTATTATTATAAAATTGAGTTTCATTTTGTATTGGAGGTCATTATAGTTTTGCTCATTTCCTATTTCTTGAGAATTTTTTAGGGCAATACTTTAGAATCATTAAATTTTACCACGGATACAGTTTGCAGTCTTTTAATCTGTGTACTTCCCATAGCAATTATCATTACTAGGACACTGCTTAGATTGCTATAAACTTGTGTTTTATTTAGCACCGCCGTTATTGTTATACCAATTCCATATTTTTCAGAGTTTGTGGTCACTGATTTATAATCTTTAAATTTGTATTGGGGATATAGTTTTCATAATACTCTAATTACAACGCCCTTCCGTCACTATGATAGCAATCTAATTTCGGTTACTCAGCTTTGTACATTATTTCTCGAATGGAACTTTGTTTGTTTAATTTTGTAAAGCTACATTAGTATTGTATGAGCTTGATCTCTGCTTGTACAAAGCCATCATACTTGGATACAATTTTTCTTCTTGCATAACCACTTGTAGGGCTCACTTTTCTTAGTAGTGATATCCAAATGACAAATGCAAGACTCATTTAATGGGCTGTTTGGTTCGTCGCTGCAAGTCCATTGAGCTGCTTCATTCGCTGCATATGTACCAAAGAAAAAACAGTTCCACCATTTGGATGGGCCTTGAAAAGTGTTCAAAGTCGCACTTTTCTGACAAAAGAGTTTGCAGTAGAAATGGGAAGGAACTCGGCGGATTTGGGGAGTTCTGCTCGTAATTGCTGCGGTCTTTTGCATGTGGGAAGTTCTTGTCTGAAACTCGTCCCTTCTCTGGGTCACCGTCTCCTCCCGCCATTTTTTGCACTCCCGTCATTTCCGCAAGTGAAGTGAGCTTCTCCCACCCCCACCCCTTTTTTTTTTTTTGGGTATTTTCTTTAGAAATTAGTCAAAATTGCAATTTTCTCATGCCATTTCCCTTTTTTGGGGATTTTGCGACTGCCCCGTGCTTCTATCTCAGGTTGCAAGTGCGTCAATATGTGATTTCGGACTTTGGATAAATCTTTTCAACAAAAGTACCCAGATCTTTAAGATTATTTTGCCAATGTATCTTGAATACGATGAGTTTACTCTACTAGATTGTAATTTTGCAATGTATGTAAAACAATAATGATACAAATCAAAGTTTGCCGGTTGGGTTTATTTCTTGGTGAATTTGGTTTACAATAATTTTTATTTTTGGAGTATGAATAGGTTTATGTTGTATAGGGTTAATTTGCTCGCCATATCTAGACAATATAATATTTTTTTGAGATGTTCGACGTTACGCATGAGACTTTGTACATGCTTCATTGCGTGCCTTTTGGGCTTACTGTTTCCAACTTTTACCATTTTAAATGGAAGAAGTAATACGTTTTACTGATCTTCAGCCACACAATTAGGGTCTTATGCCTCTCTCTGGTAACCACCCACAAAGGACTTGAGTTCGGCTAGGCAATATAATAATTGAACTCTACCTGGGTTTAATTCCACCTCATGCATTCTCTACTCTCGCAGCTGGGTTTAAGTTTTGGGGTGTGAATAGGTTATTACTTGTCCTATGGTAGGCATACGTGCTGACCACAAGCAGTTGTAAGTAGCTTACTATTTTGCTTGCCAAACAAAGGAAGTGGTTATATTAAAATAGACACATCCAATGTGTACTTTTTCATTCGGATCCAAACAAGTGAATTCTGTAATTTCGGGCACTTCTAGGGACAATATATAGCCTATCCAAACAAGATTGGTAATTCAAATTGGGTTGCACGTGCATTGTAATTAGATGTCTTTCACACTTTAGTTTGAACCGGTAAGCCTGTATCTGTGTCTGAGTAATTTACTCGTAAACTGTTTTCTATCATGATAACATCTACTTAAATTTTAATATGGTCGCAATACTGTACAAATAATACTGATGCAACAATTGCACCACGTTGTATTGTTGCAGATCATATGATTGTCGTTCTGACTTTGATTGCAATGTGAAGGTAGCTCGGGCTTATGCTACGTGTGATTTGGAGGAAGTGAAGATGGTTACTCTGATGTAGGCCTTAGGACTTGCAAAATTAGAATTAGTATTCAGGTTTAATTCAAAAATCAAAATCCTATCTAATATAGGAAACCTAATTTAAATAAAATAAATCCCATCACCTAGAAACTTAAACCAAGATAATAATAAATATTATGTATAAAAGAAAATCAAAATAACTAAATCCTATGTATAAATAAGAAATTATATTTCATTAAAATTAAAGCAATTTATCTATATCAATTTCTAAAGCTAATGATATATATAAATGTGTATATATGAATAGTGGATGAGATCATCATCAGTCTAATCCTCTCGTAGACTTAACTCGGACCTACATGGGCACTATGATCAATACCAGGTGACTAAGTAAAATGCAAGTCGAAGATAACATTCACACGCATGAGCTATTAGGTCATAGGGAGTACGAGCAACAAGTAGAGCTCCATAGAGGCACTAGCTACAAAGGGTAACAAACACAACGTATCAGATGTGAACAACTATGAAGAGGACGTACAAAGAACCTGAGGCGCTTGGTAATTGTCCTCCACACCAAATGATATGCACGAGTCGCATCCACAATACATCCAGTAGAAGTCTAACATCTACATATCAATCATGGGTCCATGATTCCAAAATGTCATCATGAGAGCACAAAACTATCTTATAAAGGCTTAGTACTAGTACATGTTCCAATCATCTTGATAGTGTGTCAAACACGGAAAAAATTGTCGATCATGAATGCAAGATGACACTGTATCATGGGGCTATGATCACATACATAGGATACGTCAAACAACAGGTTATCACTAATTGAGGGATTTACTAGCAAAACACTATCTAGGCTAAGATCGAGCTATATCAAAACTAATGGTCGGTAGTAACCGAGTATGACTCGGACACTCGAAGCCTCGATTACGAGCTAATAACACATAATTACTGCAATATCATGCTATAATATTAACTGAAGTAGATTTGGAAAGATATACTTTTCCAATTCGCATTTGAGTAGAGTCGACGTGTCATAGCCATATTATATAATACGGTATTATTTACTATATTTTAATTTTTTTTCTTAAAAATAAATTTCCTTAATCAATTAATTATTAATATTTTAAAATAAAGAAACGATTTATAAATAATTATATACAGTTTTTTTTTTAATTATAGTTCTTAGGCAATTCTTACAATTGCAAATTTTTTTTTTTGCCACCTACCCTACACGGTGTAGAAAAGCAATAATGCTTGTGCTTTCAGATTTTTTTTTTAAAAATAAAATCATATATAGGTTATTTGAGTTTCCTCCTCCAGCCTTCCTCAGCCAATCCCCTCCCCTTCCTTTCATATCTCTCTCTCTCTCTCTCTCTCTCTCTGTGTGTGTGTGCTGCCAATTGCTGTTGCTGCTCCTTTCAATTGCCGCTACAGCCGCTGCCGTAGTCAGCCGCCGCTGGCCGCCCGTCCGTGCGCCGCTCGGTCGGATGTTGACATGCTGCACCTCTTGCTCTCACTCCTCCTTAACCCACCACCACTTCACCTTCATCCTCTTCCCCTTCTCTTCATGTATCTCCTTCACTAAAACCTAAAACCCCCTTTGTTTCAGAAAAAAAGGAGGAGGAAGAAGAAGATTTGGGGAAGAAGAAGAAGAAGAAGAAGAAGAGAAAGACATAACCCTAATTTCCAAATGCAAATGCAAAGGCAAGCCCCTCTCACTCTTTACAATTGTCATTCCAAAATTTTCTAAATTTCATTCATAATAGTCTTAATTATCTCCTTGAAATTATTCCTTGAATCTATAACCTAAAGAAAATTTTGGAATTTAAATTCCATACTAGTCTAGGTTTGGAGTTCAAATTTGATTCGAATTCCATGGTATTCAAGTTTGTATATGTTAGATTTTAAACATGATAAATTGTTATATTAGTGTAAGATTACTTGGAACTTGTAATGGTTATCCGAATTTGGTTGATCTAAGTCAAAAATATAAATTGGTTCTCAGATTTATGAGTTCAAGTATGAAATCCTTGGCACTAAAATTGGATGTATATTAATATATGTTGGGTTTTGGACTTTTCATTGTGAATTTTAGTCTCACATCGGCTAGGCCAAAGGAGTTGTATCTCTATATATTAGCTATGCTATTTTAGAGATGCACATGTGGTGTGGAGGTGCACATGGGTGTGCCATGTAGGGTTATTTTTCTAATGGAAAAAAGGCCAAATCAACAATTGAAAGCATTTATGCTTTTTGCTCTTGGGAAATTTATTTCCATGGGAGCTAAGCCCCTACGGGGTTTAGCGACTCGGACTCGAACTTAGACACGGACTCGGGCTTATGAGGTGTAATATGGCATTTTGTTGGCGTACTTTGCACTTAACACGTCAGCATCGTCGCTAGGCGCATAGTGCGCTTAAATTGCGCTCGTTAGGCTGCCAGGTGTGCTGCCAGGTTGCGCGGCCCAAGGTGCGCTCCCAGTTGCACGGGTGGCGCAGGATGCGCAGGTCGTGCAGGTGGCGCAAGTGGCTCAATGCGCGTTCAGCGCGTGGTGTACAAGGCGTGCGGGGTGCGCGAGGTGTGCAAGTTGCTTCAAATCGTGCTTGTGTATGATCTGAGCGGTTACTGCACGTTCGGAGTAATTTTTATCACGTCCCGATGTTGTGCTAACCGGACAGTTACTACTCGGGCCTATAAAAGGTCTCTTCTCTCTCACAGGCAAAACCATAGGCATATACAGAGAGTTACGAAAGTTTATAAGTGTTTCTTAACATAAGTAAACAGAAGTCTTGGGAGAGAAGAAAAGTGTTGTACCAGCGTTGCTTTTGCACGAGAGTCCGTATACGATCCGAGGAGTCAGAAGAGCAGGAGTGTTCCAAAGTTCTCCGACGAACTTGCTGGTTCCTAGAAGCTATTCATGTGGGGCGAATATAGCTTTGAGCAATGGTGATCATTCATCTTAGCAGGATATTCATCCATCTATCGTCTGTCATCTTCTTCGCTGCTGTGGATTAAGAAATCTTTTTAGATTCTCGTAATATCATATGCTGCTGTAACGAGATCTTCTTAGATCTTCGTTATACTTGCGCAACCTTCCTAGAAGTGTTACGTTGGAACATTATTTTTACAATTGTTTCATCTTTTCAGTTTTTTATCGAAAAATTGTGCCCCGGCACTAACACTACCAAAATACATGGATTTACCGACGGCCTTATCCGTCGGTATTCCGTCGCCAAAATTAAATATCGACGGATTACCGACGGATATTTTGGTAAAACAGCCGTCGGGAATAACCTCGTCGCTAAAACATATCCGTCGCTACTTCCGTCGCTTAGCGACGACTTAGCGACGGAATACCGCCGGCTCATTTAAATATATATAGCGATGGATTACCGACTAGCTTTCGTCAAAACATGTATCAGGATATAGGTTTAGCGACGGAATACTCCGTCGCTAAAGAGTCGGCAAAACCGTATCAGTAATTTTCAAATACGCAATATCCGTCGCTAATCCGTCGTAGATTTGTCGGTAAAAGCGTATTAGCGACAAAACATCCGTCGCTAACAACCCAATAAAAATAGTCCAATACAAATAAGTACTAATAGCTAATGCTTGCCACGCTGCTCACGCAAACGCTCAGTGATACTTTCACGCAACCACCTCCGAAAAGCGAGATTTTTGGTGCGAGAAGAGGCGTCGTCCCTTGCCAGGACTGCATCAAAAGCACTCTCGGCATTACTAGCTACCGGTGCTGGATGACTAGAACTCCCGGTCTCACTAGCAACCGGTGCCACTTCCTCCTCAACTGTAGGAGGAGCCACCTCAGCATTCACTGTTTTCTTCAAACGACGTGCTGCTCCTCGGGTCATGGGTGCCATCTGGTAAGTATATGTAACAGAATGTAAAAGAATGTAACAGCTCAAATTCAAAAACCAAAATCCCCATGCCAACATGAATCATAACATATAACTTAAACCCAGACATGACATAGGATTAAACCTAATGATTTAATCATCCTTAAATCAATAAACACAAATAATGTACTAATTCTCAGTTTGTGTGTCCGTGTGTCTGTGTGTCCGTGTGTCCGTGTGTGTGTGTGTCTGTGTCCGTGTGTGTGTGTGTGTGTCCGTGTGTGTGTGTGTCCGTGTGTGTGTGTTTGTCCCTGTGTGTGTGTGTCTGTGGGAGAGGAGGAGGCAGCTGCCCGCCCCCTCCCACCGCCCCCTCCACACCCCCCGCCCCCTCCCACCGCCGCCCCTCCACACCCTCCGCCACCCGCGGCCAGCCCCCGCCCCCATCGTACCCCCCCCAACGCTGCCCGCCCCCTCGATCCCACCGCCCCCTCCACACCCCCCCGCCCCCCGCGCACGGCCAGCCCCCCTCCGCAACCCCCCGCACCCCGCGGCCAGCCCCCGCGCGCCCCCATCCCTCCAACGCTTCCCGCCCCCGCAGCCCCCGACGCCCCCGGCCCGCTGCAACCCACGACCACCGCGCGCGCAGCGCACGAGAGAGAGAGAGAGCGAGAGAGAGAGAGAGAGAGAGAGAGAGAGAGAGAGAGAGAGGGAGAGGGAGAGGGGAATACCTTTGGGAGAGAGAGGAGAGGGGGTCGCCGATCACCGCCGCGGGAGAGAGAGGAGAGGGGGTCGCCGATCGATCACCGCGGGAGAGAGAGAGAGAGAGAGGAGAGAGAGTGAAATTTGGAGGGAATGAAAAAGTTCCCCCCGTCGTTTCAACTTAAGTCTGGAACGTAAATTTAGCGACGGAGTAGCGACGGATTATTCCGTCGCTAATGCGTCAGTAAATCTCGCGCGAGTAGCGACGGATTATTCCGTCGCTAAGTCGTCAGTAAATCTCGCGCCAATATTTTAGGCTTTTGCCGCCAAAATGTCCGACGTTCTAGCGACGGATATAAAACCGTCGCTACATGGCCGACTACCTATCGACGGCATAGCGACGGATATGGACATAAAAAAATAAAAAAAATTATCCACTGCTTTCCATCGGTATTCCGTCACAAATCCGTCGGGGATCCGACGGTGATAGCGACGGAAAATGTCCGTCGCTAAATGGCCGTCGCTAAAGTACTGTAATTTGGTAGTGTAACAATCTCAAAGCTATATTCCTACGATGGAAAACTTTAATGCTTCACTCCTCAATACTGACTTTTGTAAGTTAGAAAAGTTTGATGGAGAGCATTATCAAGTCTGGAAGAGAAAGATTTATCTCACTCTTCAACTCAGAGACGTTGATCACGTGCTTCTTGAAGAGGAACCTACTGTTCCAGATACTGGGTCTGCTGCCGCAATCACTGCGGCTACTAAACTTCAGGCCAAATGGAGAAGGAAGAATAGCATTTGTAGGCTGCTTATCCTGAATGCTATAGAGGATTTCCTAGCAGAATCCTACAGTAAGAAGGCTATTGTCAGAGACATATGGGAGTCTCTGAAGAAAATGTATGAAGAAGACAAAAACATGAGCAAGATATTTGTGGTTGAAAAATATCACAAATGGCTTTTTGAGGAAGAGAAGTCCATGCTGCCGCAGGTGAAGGAATTCCTGAAACTGCGACAGAAGCTGGAAGACGAGGCGATGCCCCTCCCCGACAAGTTTGTTATTGGAGGGATTGTCTCGAAGCTCCCCGCTGGATGGAGCAAGTTCTATACAAACATGCATAGGAAGAAGCTTGAGATCAGCCTTGAAGATCTCTTGCAGAAAATTTATGTTAAGGACTAGATGCGGGCTCAACTGAAGGTGGACGCACTGTCCAAGCAATTGGCTTACGCCAATCTGGTTTATACAAGGGAACCAAGGGGAAAGCAGGCGGCTTCCCATAGAAAAAAGAAGGACCCTGACAATTTGAAAGTCAAGGGAACTTCGTTCAAGCAGAAGAAGCCAAAGTCCCATTTAGCTTGTTTCAAGTGTGGCAAGAAGGGCCACTTCAAGAATGAATGCAAAGCAAAGACCAAGCAATCAGAACACGGAGAGCCTAGTAAGGTATCTATAATCACTGACGTTGTTGCTATGATTGCGCAAGTTGATGTGGTAGGGACTGACTCTGACTGGTGGATAGACACTGGAGCCACCTGTCATGTCTGCTCCAGCAAGGAGTGGTTCACCACCTACACACCTACTTTTGAAGCGGTTATGATGGCGAACCAGGCATAAGCTGAAGTGCTCGGGATTGGGACGGTGGTATTGAAGCTGATTTCTGGCAAGTCTCTGATGCTTTAAGACGTGAAGCACGTACCTGCTATCGCCAAGAAGCTGATCTCAGGAGGCCTACTCTACAACGCAGGCCTCAGGATGGACATCAATGCTGGCCAGATGGTGATGTATATTAAGGGAACATATTTTGGGAAAGCTTTTTATATCGAAGGAATGTTCAAAATTCAGCTTGTAAATCAGTTCAATGTAATTAATGCAATCACTCCTTCTGCTTATACTTTTCGGTTGTGGCATAATAGACTAGGACATGTTCATTGTAAACGAATAAACATAATGTCTAGTCTAGGGCTTATCTCCAAGTGTGGGGGTAAGGTAGAGAAATGTGAAGTTTGTGCTCAAACAAAGATCACAAGAAAATCCTTTCCTCGGGTTAATCGAAGTACAGATCTTCTGGAGTTGGTATACTCCGATATCTGTGACTTCAAACAATTCTCTACAAAGGCCGGGATAAAGTATTACATAACTTTCATCGATGACTTCTCAAAGTATGCATTTGTCTACTTGCTGAAGGCTAAAGACGAAGCATTCGAGAAGTTCAAGGAGTTCAGGGCCGAAGCTGAGTGGCAAACTGGACAACAACTTAAACGAATAAGAAGTGATCGAGGTGGGGAGTGCAAGTCTCATGAATTCGTATCGTTCTGCAAAGAACATGAAATTGTCAATGAGACTACGGCTCCGTACTCTCCTCAATCAAACAGAGTAGCAGAGAGAAAAAACAAAACGTTAACAGAAATAATTAACTCAATGCTGTTGACTGCGGGTCTTCCTAAGTGCTACTGGAGAGAAGCTGCATTGAAGGTCACTTTTATTTTAAATAGAGTGCCTCATGCAACTTCTGACGTTACTCCTCATGAACTCTGGTTCAAGGTCAGACCGAACTTGAATGTCATTCGAGTGTGGGGGTGTTTGGCATATGTCAAGCTTCCAGATCTGAAGATTCAGAAGCTTGGGACAAGGACTACTAAGACGATCTTCTTGGGGTATGCCGAAAAGAGTGATGCTCGGAGATTTCTTGATATTGAGTCAAATCATATCATTGAATCTCGCGACGCAGAATATTTTGAAGACAAATTTACAAGGCACAAGAATATTGTTCTTGCAGATGTACCGGAGAATAATGAGGGTGCGCAGGAAACTGAAGTCTTCAATGAAGATGTGGTACAAAAAGATGTTATTGTTGAAACAACGATTGAACTAGAACATGCTGAGCCGTCAGCTAAGCGTGTGAGGAGGCCGAAGGACTTCGGAAGTGACTTTGTCACCTATCATGTGGAAGTAGATCCGCTTATCTATGATGAGACGATGAAGACCAGAGACGCGGTTTTCTGGAATGAGGCGATTGACAATGAAATTGATTCCATCACCTCAAATAACACTTGGGTGTTGGTTGATCTTCCTGAAGGAGCGAAACCCATCGGATGCAAATGGATCTTCAAGAAGAAGATGAAAGCAGACGACACTATTGACAAGTTCAAGGCTAGGTTGGTAGCTAAAGGGTTTTCTCAGAAGCAGGGGATTGACTACTTTGACACATATGCTCTAGTAGACCGGATGACCACCATCAGAATGTTGATTGCTCTCGCAGCAATACATAAGATGGTGATACATCAGATGGATGTGAAAATGACTTTCCTAAATGGCGAGCTGACCGAAAAGATTTACATGCAACAGCCAAAGGAATTTGTCGTCAAGGATCTTAAAGACAAAGTCTGCAAGTTGGTAAAATCTTTGTACGATCTTAAACAGGCTCCCAAGATATGGCATGAGAAATTTGACAAAGTTATAAGGTCAAATGGCTACATGGTCAGCGAGACGGATAAGTGTGTTTATACGATGTTCGCTGATGGAAGAGGTGTGATCGTTTGTCTGTACGTGGACGACATGCTTATCCTAGGTACGGATATGGGTTGTGTCGCTGATACAAAGAAATTTATCTCGAGCAAGTTCAGTATGAAGGACTTTGGGGAAGCTGATGTGATCTTAGGGATCAAGATCATCCGGACAGACACTGGACTAGCGCTGTCACAGTCTCATTATATTGAGAAAATGATCACTCGTTATGGGTATCGGGATCTTCCAGGGATCGATACGCCGTACAAGTGTGATCTGAAGCTGAAGCCTGATTCAGGGAAAAGTGTCAGGCAGCTGGAGTATACAAGTGTAATCGGGAGTTTGATGTATGCTACTACTGCCACATTGCCTGATATAGCTTTCGCCGTGGGAATGCTGAGTCGTTTCATGAGCAACCCAGGTGTTGAACACTGGAAAGCTGTAAAACGGGTTATGAGATATCTCAAGAAGACTCAGACATATGCACTGTACTACAATGGAGATCCGCCGGTAGTGGAAGGCTTCAGTGATACCATCTGGTGCTCAGAGGTGGAGAGCGAGAGGTCCACAGGTGGATTCATTTTGACAATGGGTGGAGCTGCTATATCGTGGAAGTCGAAGAAGCAGACTATGCTCTCGCGGTCATCCATAGAATCTGAGTTCTTTGCACTTGATACCGCAGCCGAGGAAGCAGAATGGTTTTGGGAGCTCATGTATGATCTTCCAGTGGTTGGGGCGCAAATACCGACGATACCGATATACTACGACAACCAGGCGACTGCGACGGTGGCATCAAATGATCTCTTCAACGGAAAGAAGAGGACTGTGCGGTTGAAGCATAGGGCAGTACATGATCTCATCAAGAGAGGTGTTATTACAGTGATTGATGTTCGGAGTCAGGAGAAACTGGCGGATCCGTTCACCAAGGGCCTCAAGCGCCAGCTAGTCGATGACACAGCTTGTAAAATGGGCTTGAAGGCATTATGATATTGTATTATTGTATTCCTACCATAAAGTTTTATGCTAATAGTTTAAAGAAAAATCTACTAGGCATCTAGCTTTTGGTTCAAGGGAGGACCACTAATCGAAAGAATATCAGGAACGGTGGGTACATGTTCTATTGGGCATGGAGAGGTTATGGACCTACAACCACTGTTGTCTATTGTTGTTTTTTGCAAAAAATGGATCCTGTAGGAAGGTTGGCTTAAATGCCTTAATGAGTTCTCAGGCAGAGTGAATGCCTGGTGTGCTTTACAGGAAGCATGGTAGAACATCACTACAAGGAGTGAAACTCCATGCTACTGTGGGGTGACTCCACCATGAGGTTCCCAGGCATGGGGTAATGCCTCGGCTTTGCTAGCCAAGTCGCAGCGGCGTAGTACCGCAAATAGGCAGTTAGCCTAATGCTGTATGTTAAAATAAATAGGGGTGTAGTCAGCACTACAAAGAGGAGTTCCTCATGTTACAGTGGTACGACACTACGATGAGGTACCCGGTTAGGAATAAAGTCTCGACCTTGCAAGCTATGTCGTTGCGGCGTAACACCACAAGAGAGCCTAAAGCTTCATGCTGGGTAGTTTGGTACTACAAAGAGGCGGTAGCCTCACGCTACAGTAGTATGACACTACAATGAGGTTTCCGTTACGGGGTAAGGCCTCGGTTTTAAGCCATGTCATAGCGGTGTAGCACCGCAAGGGAGGCACAAAGCGCTTCATGCCATATTTCTTTATAATGAACTCACATATAGTGTATGGACATAGATCTCAGGCCGTCTCTTGAGGGTAAACTTGTAGACGCCCAAAATTATACACTGAAACTAGGCTGGCATAGGGCCTTTAATGTGCAAGCCAGAAGCACATGTAACTACATTATGTGAGTGGAAAGAATTTCAGCTATGGTGCATAATTCAAGGCTTAGTCCATTCTTGTATTATAGTCTGTTATTTGACCCATACGGGAAGATTCAAGTCGTCAGCGACATCTCTCCTAATGCATGATGGACAGTTACTATGGGGAACACTTATACCTATATATAGAGATATATGGGGGATTGTTGGGTTTTGGCCTTTTTTATTATAAATTTTAGTCCCACATCGGCTAGGCCAAAGGAGTTGTATCTCTATATATTAGCTATGCTATTTTAGAGATGTACATGTGGTATGGAGGTGCACATGGGTGTGCCATGTGGGATTATTTTTCTAACAAAAAAAAGGCTAAATCAACAATTGAAAGCATTCATGCTTTTTGCTCTTGGAAAATTTATTTCCATGGGAGCTAAGCCCCGTAGGGGCTTAGCGACTCGGACTCGGACACGGACTCGGGCTCATGAGGCGTAATATGGCGTTTTGTTGGCGCACTTTGCACTTAGCACGTCAGCATCATCGCTAGGCGCATAGTGCGCTTAAGTTGCGCTCATTGTGCGAGCCACTTGCGCGGCCAGGAGTGGTTTTTACCACGTCCCGAATGTTGTGCTAACCGGGCAGTTGCTACTCGGGCCTATAAAAGGTCTCTTCTCCCTCATAGAAAAAAATACATGCATATACAGAGAGTTACGAAAGTTTACAAGTGTTTCTTAACACAAGTAAACAGAAGTCTTGAGAAAGAAGAGAAGTATTGCACCAGCGTTGCTTTTGCACGGGAGTCCGTGTACAATTCGAGGAGTCAGAAGAGCAGGAGTGTTCCAAAGTTCTCCGACGAACTTGCTGGTTCCTGAAAGCTATTCGTGTGGGGCGAATATAGCTTTGAGCAACGGTGATCATTCACCCCAGCAGGATATTCATCCATCTATCGCCTGTCATCTTCTTCGTTGTTGTGGATTACGAAATCTTTTTAGATTCTCGTAATATCATATGCTGCTGTAACGGGATCTTCTTAGATCTTCGTTATACTTGCACAACCTTCCTAGAAGTGTTGCGTTGGAACATTATTTTTACAATTGTTTCATCTTCTCAATTTTCCATCGAAAAATTGTGCCCCGGCACTAACAATATATCTATCCATAGGTTTTAGACTAGAAAAGTTAGCATGTATAAGTATGTATTTATGGTTCCATGTTGGGATATGTTTGTTTGACCTTAATATTGGCTAGTTAGGGGTCTAAATATATAGAGAAGCCTTGATTCCTTGTGAATTACATATGTCAACTTATTATTTAACAAATTCAGATAGTCTAACGAATTGATCTTCCAAAGCATTTGCTGTTGTCCAGAAACCAATTAAAGTGTAAATGCAAAGTAGTTGGTAATAATTTAGATTCATTTAGCGTTATTTGGACCCACAGACACGAGTACCTTAGTTAGGTACGAGTTTCAGGTCATTTCGACTTGGTTTCGAGGTTCTGAACTAACAATTTAAATTACATAGCATACTTAATGCTTCATTTGAGCCTCGTTGATCACCACAGAATGAAATTTTATTACATTCTATTATAGGTATCGAATATAATAAGATTTAAGTTGTATCGATCCGAAATTGATCTAGTTGAATGGTAGGAACCAATTGAAATTTAGAATTCAGCATTTATATGAATTTACGATGTTTTATGCTCGTTTGGTAATAGTAAATATGATGCATTCTCTGGATATTCACAAAATAGAATAATATTAACGTATAGGACCAAAAATTTCCCTTTTGGTAAATTTTAAACTAAAATTTAGCACATGCTAAATAATGACTCTAATTTAGTGTACATAAGTAAATGAGTTCAATTACTATGGTAGCCTTAAGTTTCTAGTACTTCGGGAATTGTCGAAATACGAAATTCTAATTTTTATAGCAAAATATCGCTAAGTTTGGAAGTGTACATATTCTTAATTAAGAAAATTTTATTATATATATATATATATATATATATATATATATATATATATATATATATATATATATATATATATATATATATATATATATATATGTATGTATCTTAAGAACATGATATTTGATATTCAAGCTATTAAGAATTGTATATTTCATATTATAATTTGCTATCTAAAGTGTTTATAAACTTTATAATCATTGATTTGTTTTGAGTTTTCCGGACTTGTATAGTAAACTCGGATTGGCGCTAACTGCTAAGGTAAGGTGCCGCATTGGTAAGAAAGTTCTTGTTTGTCATTTGAATATCAATATATAAACTACGTATCTTAAGTCCTAGATGAATTAGACCCCTATAATTTAAATATATATCTCAAGTCCGTATAAGAAAACTGAATTTTACATAGTACTTGAACCAATAGATATGTAGGACACGGACACGCAAGTGAAATCAAAATATGTATATCATGTGTTTCTACTAGAGAAAAGTTATCAAATTGAATAATATCATATGTTTATGACATGATTCATCTGAAAAGAGAACAAGGTAATGAAATTATGATATACTATGTTCATGCTATGATCCTCTTGAGAAGGAACAAAATATTGAATTATATTCTCGCTCTTCATAGTACTTAGATACATGAATCGAGATTCAAGATTCATATTTGTGCACAACATAAACTTAAAACAAGATAATAGAATTGAAATGTTTGTATCTCTAGGTTAGTGCATGCGGTGGGAGAGAACAAATGGATCACATCGTACGATGCTGAGGGTGAGTCTTAGCTCACCATTAGAAATTCAGATTCCAGAAATTCTTAAAATGGAACAAGAATTTGAAATTTACAATTTCAAGTTCCTACAACCTATGTTGGGGGGGGGGGATTGCCACTACCACATTTCCAGATAGAAATTTTTTTTGTCATTTTACATTATTAATATATTGTGTGTATTTATTTAATTAATTATAATGGTGGTTGCATCTATTAGTGGACTAACATATTTATTGGATCCTCGGTTAGTGAACCTATTTGGACTTGTCATGACACTTGGACCTACATTCTAGGTTAGCCACTTGAGACTCATTTAAGTCATAACAAGTCATGAATATGATTAGAACTAATTACCAACTTAGGATAGAAACTTCCATAGACTAGTCAAACCTTCATGACTACTTGAGAGTGGCATCGTAGACTTTTCAAATAGGCACTAGGGTTTCCGTATGGCCGACCAAGTAGGAGAGGGTTCATTCTTCCACTTCTTCATTTTGGAGCACAAACCCTAGTTTTGGTGTTCTTCCAAAGACCCTTCTCATTCCTCCATCAAGTCATCCTCAAATCACTCTCAATCTTCTCCTACTCTTCATCCAAGGAGCCTAGAAGCTTGGGAGCCAAGGAGCACAAGAAGAGGAGGCTATTGGCTTGAGGATTGTGTCCAACTTTCCTCTTGTGGTGCTACTTTGGGATTCCATCTCCCAATAGGTATACATCTAACTTTTTTCCATGTTTAGACACTATTATATACATTGGACCATTAGGAAACCCGCCCATGGACTAGGGGTACCTATAGGAGGAAGAACTAGGCTCTAATGACCATATTGGTAGAAGTTACATAGAGTTTTTGTGCCATTTTTGGGAAAATCTGAGAATGGTACACCAAGTGTTTTTTATTTGGTTTGATAGGCTAAATTGGGTGTAGGGGATTCACTCCCTAATGCAACTGCAAGTACAGGCTTGCACATGCAGGGACTTAGCACCCTGCACAGAGGCAGACAAGTGAGAGGGGGGTGCAGTGCCTTGTGCACTTGCACAGGTAGGATCTGGGGACTGGGGTCCCACAGCAGCAGGGGATTTTCCCCTTGGCAACTGGCCTTGTTGCTTGTACAACAAGCACATGCAGGGCCTTAGGCCATTGCAAGTGTGCATCTGTGCACACACAGGTAGCAGTGGCCTATGCAGGCCAGTGCACAGGTTGTGCAGTTGAGTGTGAATGTGTCACATGTTAGTGAATGTGTGGTGTGTGTGTCACACTTGAGTGATAATGTGAGTACATGTTGTTGGCACATTTTATTTTGAGTAATTAACAGCATCTTCGTAGTTTAGTCTTCTGTTCTTCAGGTTCATATATTCTCAGAAGATCTACTACATGGAGTTCTTCCGTTTAAGAGCTTTCTACTTCTTCCTTGAAGACTGGAGCAGTTACCGACGTTCCCTGCATAAGACGGCGTCTTCCTGCTTAGAGTCTTCGAGTCTGTACTGGTCTAGGTATATCTGTAAACACCTAAGGACGGATGACAGTAAAAAGAACAAGTCAAAAATCAAATAGCGACAGAGCGGCATACCGGCGGTATGCTCCGGCATATCGACGGTATACCGTTTTTGGAATACAGAAAGTTGCTGTGACAAATAGTCGACATACCGGCGGCATGCTCCGGCATACCGGCGGTATACCGCTTTTCTTGTACAGAAAGTTGCTGTGACAAATTGTCGGCATACCGACGACATGCTCCGGCATATCGATGGTATACTGTTTTTAGCAACCCAAAAGTTGCTGTGACTAATTGTCGGCATACCGACGGCATGCTCCGGCATACCGGCGGTATACCGTTTTTAGCAACTCAAAACTTGCTGTGACAAATTGTCGGCATACCGGCGGCATGCTCCGGCATACCGGCGGTATACCGAGTTTCAAATATTTGGTTTTCGAATTGCTCTGACTAGCATTAATGGCCGTATTTAATGCTCTCAAACGGTCATTAATATGACCGTTACTATTTGGCCGGTATACCGACGGTATGCCGCTGCATACCGGCGGCATGCCGGTCTGTCTGCTTTCTGAGCATTAAATGCCACCAACTCTTGGTTCTCTTATAAAAGGAAGCTCTCTCTCTCTTGAGCTTCCTTACCAACTCTTCCATAAATTTTCCAACAACCAAGAGCTCCACCATTAATACTCTTCCAAGCTTTTCATTGTCATCCTCTCCCAAAGTGCTAGAGTATTAAAGAGTTGTACATTTCGATCTTTACGTGTTAGAAGATCAACAAGTTCTCATTCTCTTTGTTTGAAGTTGGCGAGCCTTCGTAAGAAAACTCGTGTGTAGAAGTTGGCGAGTCTTCGGATCCAAACTCGTGTTGAAGTTGGCGAGTTCTTCGGATCCAAACTCGTGTGTACTATTTGGTTAAATAGTGGATTAAAGTCGGAGAGAGTTCCGGGACTGGACTGCCTCAAAAGAGGATACCAGGATACATCCTTGCGTTTGCGTTTGATCTTTCTACTCATTACTTTCAATTGTCTTTATTGCATCAATTGTTGTAGTTAATTTTTTAATTACCCTATTCACCCCCCTTTAGGGTTCTACAATTGGTATCAGAGCTTCGTTCTCTTGATTTGGATTTACACCCTTGAGTGATCCATGGCCTCTAACTCTAGCATCAACACGTTTCACAATGAGGGACACTCCACAAATAGGCCTCCCCTATTTGATGGTACCAACTATAACTACTGGAAGATTAGGATGGGCATTTATCTAAAGTCCATAGATTTCGATTTATGGGATTGCGTGATAAATGGCCTTCCTACTCCTTCTAGAGCTATTGAGGATATTGCTTCTGACACCCTTCGGGAAACACTTGCTGAAAACATGAAGAAGCTTGCTTGTCGAGATGCCAAGGCAATGAATGCTCTTTACTGTGCTCTCGACAGTAGTGAATTCAACCGAATCTCTACTTGCAAGACTTCCAATGAGATTTGGAAGTTACTTGAAGTCACATACGAGGGAACTTCACAAGTGAAGGAATCCAAGATCAGTAGACTCACGCAAGAATATGAGTCTTTTAAAATGAAGCATGATGAATCTATTGCTAGCATGTTTACTCGTTTTGGTGACATCATTAACCCTCTCTCTTCTCTTGGAAAGGAATATCCCGCTCATGATAAGATAAGAAAGATTCTTAGAGGATTGACGAAAGCTTGGAGTCCTAAAGCTACCGCAATCATTGAGGGAAACGATCTAACCGTCATGAACCTAGAGACCCTCATAGATAAGCTAATGACTCACGAGCTTGACATGAAGGACCAAGAGGAATCCTCCATTCAAGAGAAGGAGAAGGAGAAGACCAAAGAAAAGGAAAAGACTCTTGCTCTCAAAGCATCAAGGTCCTACTCCAAGGATAGCTCCGACGACAATGAGTCGGATGACGATGAAGAAATAGCTCTCACAGCTAAGCACTTCCGGAAGTTTCTAAAGTTCAACAAGGCCAACCGCTCCAGACGGGACAATGAAGAAGACCCGGCATGCTATCAATACAGAAGACCCGGACACATCAAGAGGGATTGTCTGATGATACGAAAAGACTCAAGCAAGTACGAGAAGCCTAGCAAGGGAAGCTCGTCCTCCAGAAAGTTCGCCAACACTAGCATTTGGTGTGAAAGCGACGCGAGCGACTTCGACAACGACAAGGAGTGCAAACACAATGCCAACGTCTGTCTCATGGCAGCCGATGAGGTACTTGATAATTTTTCCTTAAACACTCTTACCTATGATGATTTGGAGAAAGCCATTCTTGAGTTACATGAAGAACACAAAGGTGTTCGAAATAAATACAAAAATCTCTTAAGGAGGTTGAGGCACTTAAACTTGAAATAGAGAGGCTCTCAAGCATCATTATTGATGTGAAGGAAAAATCTCCTATTTCTGACACGGATGAAATAGAGTCTTTGTGACTCAAGTTTCAAGAATCTCTTGACACCATCAAGAAAAGGGATGATGAGATTCTATCCATGAGAAGTGCTTATGAATTTACTATGCACAAATGTCAAGATGCTAATAAGAGAGAATACACCACTTCTATTAAGTATAATGATCTTCTTACACGGAGTAAGAATTTAGGTAATAAGAATACCACTCACATGCATGCTCCTAGACACCCAAACACTCATCAAAATGCTAGGCATAACCCTTACATGAACACTACACACAACTCCTTTTCTAACACAAGAAAAGGACCTTTTGTTAAGAAGAACACCTCTCATCATGCTTTTTACTATCATCATAACACTCATGGTAGAACTTCTCACACTAGAAACTCACCTATGCACAACACTCACACTTCTTCTAAATCTTCTTTGATGTGCAATTATTGTGGTTTGGTCGGTCACACTTCAAACTTTTGTTATACAAGAAAACAAGTTGACATGAGAGTTCTTAAGTGGGTTCCTAAGACTAACACTCATGGACCCATAAGATCATGGGTACCAAAATGTTCATCTTTAACTTATGTTGTAGGTGACGAATCCTTCTCATGCTAGAAGCAAGTGGATTCTCGATAGCGGTTGTTCACGGCACATGACCGGTGATGCTTCACTTTTTACAACGCTATCGATGAAGAAAGAAGGACACGTCTCCTTCGGTAACAATCTTAAAGGTTATATTATTGGAAATGGTAATATCGGTTCTCCTCCTTATCCTTGTATTAATAATGTATATCTTGTTACTAATCTCAAGCATAATCTCCTTAGTATTAGCCATCTTACCGATAATGGCTATGATATCAAGTTTGTTAAACTCAAATGCTACATTATCGATAGCTCCAATGGAACTATTGTGTATGAAGGCATTAGAGAAAACAATATTTATGTTCTTTATCTTGTTGAAGGTACTAACAATGACAGGTGCCTAGTTGCAAAGAACGATGAGAGTTGGCTTTGGCACATGAGGCTTGGACACGCCAATATGGATACCATCTCTCGCCTCGCCTCCAAGAAGCTTGTACGAGGACTTCCTAGTATCCCCTTCAAAAAGGATATGGTTTGTGAAGAATGCGAGAAAAGTAAGTTGACCAAGTCATCCTTCAAATCCATCAACTCTGTGAGTACCACTAGACCCCTTCAACTTATTCATATAGATCTTTTCGGGCCTAGTAGAGTAGCTAGCCTTGGTGGCAAACTTTATGCTTTTGTTTTAGTTGATGATTTTTCGAGATTTACTTGGGTTATTTTTCTTGCTTGCAAAAGTGATACTTTTCGTGAATTTGTTGCTTTTTGTAAACGTGTTCAAAATGAGAAAGATTTTTCTATCAACAAAATTAGGAGTGATCATGGAGGAGAATTTGATAATGTTGATTTCAAAAGATTTTGTGAAAAGAATAGTTTTGGACATGATTTTGCTTGTCCTCGTACTCCTCAACAAAATGGTGTTATGGAGAGAAAGAATAGAACCCTTGGCGACATGGCCCGGGTTATGTTAAACCAATATAAGCTCCCCCAATATTTTTGGGCGGAAGCCATTAATACGGCGTGTCATGTTATTAATAGAGTCTTAATTAGACCTATTACTAAGAAGACTCCTTATGAGCTTTGGTTCAACAAAATTCCTTCTATTGAATATTTCAAAGTTTTTGGTTGCAATTGTTTTATTTTGAATACCAAGGATAACCTAGGCAAGTTTGAAGAAAAAGCCTATGAAGGAATATTTCTTGGATACTCTACTCATAGTAAAGGTTTTCGTATTTTTAACAAAAGAAGTCTTGTTGTCGAAGAGTCAATCAATATCTCTTTTAATGAACTCAACTCTTCTACATTCTCCTCTTTCGAGGATATTGATGACATCTCGTTTGGGTTGGAGAACTCCTCTATTGAGGATCGTCCTTCTTCATCTAACAATGAAGGTGTGACCCCATCTAAAGAGTCTCCTCCTCTCGAGCCTCCTTCAAAGGATCTCCCAAGAGAATGGAGATTTGTCACCAATCATCCTAAGGAGCTTATCATTGGGGATCCTTTCTCAAGTGTTAGCACAAGATCCGCCACTCGTGATCTTTGTGCCAATGTGGCTTTTATCTCTCAAATAGAGCCTAAAAATGTTAATGATGCTTTTCTTGATGAATTTTGGATGATAGCTATGCAAGAGGAGCTAAATCAATTTGAGCGAAGCAAGGTTTGGGAACTTGTCCCAAAACCTAGCAATCACCCCATTATTGGAACTAAATGGGTGTTTCGCAACAAACTTAATGAAGACGGGTTAGTGACTCGTAACAAAGCCCGATTGGTTGCTCAAGGCTATAACCAAGAGGAAGGCATTGACTACGACGAAACCTATGCTTCGGTTGCACGTCTTGAATCCATTCGTATGCTTTGTGCCTTTGCTTGTTTTAATGACTTTAAGCTATTTCAAATGGATGTTAAAAGTGCTTTTCTAAATGGTATTATTAAAGAGGAAGTTTATGTTAAACAACCTCCCGGTTTTGAAGATTTTTAATTTCCTAATCACGTCTTCAAACTCCATAAAGCCCTTTATGGCCTCAAACAAGCTCCACGTGCTTGGTATGAGCGTCTTAGCTCTTTTCTTGTTTCTCACAATTTTTCAAAGTGCAAAGTTGACACCACACTTTTTATTAAATCCCATGATGGGACTCTCTTATTGGTTCAAATTTATGTTGATGATATTATTTTTGGTTCTACTAACAACACACTTTGTGTAGAATTTGCCAAAGTTATGCAGGAAGAATTTGAAATGAGTATGATGGGTGAACTCTCCTTCTTCTTGGGATTACAAATCAAACAAGGACCTAAAGGGACCTTCATCAATCAAGCAAAATATACAAAGGACCTCCTCAAGCGTTTCGACCTTGACTCATCCAAATCAATGAGGACTCCTATGGCCACAACGACAAAGCTTGACGGTGATGAAGATGGCACATCGGTCGACATTCGTAAGTATAGAGGTATGATCGGTAGCTTACTCTATTTAACTGCTAGTCGTCCGGATATCATATTTAGTGTTTGCTTGTGTGCACGATATCAAGCCAATCCAAAGGAATCACATTTGAGTGCCGTTAAGCGCATTTTTCGTTATCTCAAAGGCACCATTAACATGGGTCTTTGGTATCCAAAATCCTCATCCTTTGAGCTTTACGACTTTTCGGATGCGGATTTTGCCGGATGCAAGATTGACCGAAAAAGCACTAGTGGCACATGTCAATTCCTCGGGAAGTCCTTGGTATCGTGGTTTAGTAAGAAGCAAAACTCTGTTGCTCTTTCAACCACTGAGGCAGAGTATATTGCGGCTGGTTGTTGTTGTGCACAAATTCTTTGGATGTCACAAACACTTTTAGATTATGGCATTTCTCATTCTTGCACCCCTATTAAATGTGATAACACTAGCTCTATCAATCTCACAAAAAATCTAATTTGTCACTCACGCACGAAGCACATTGAAATTAGAACCATTTTCTTCGTGACCATCAGCAAAAAGGAGATATCCATCTTGAATTTATTGATACTACCTATCAATTAGCCGATATATTCACTAAGCCTCTCCCGGAAGATCGTTTCTCTTTCCTTTGCCGTGAACTAGGCATTTTGACTTTTGATCCTTAGTCCCATTCGGCCGGCACACCGACGGTATACTACGGTATACCGGTGGCATGCCGTTTTTCCAAGCAGAATTATGTTCTGTTTCGAAACTCGACATACCGTCGGTATACGTCGGCATACCGTCGGTATGCCGAATGGCGGCGGCAGGAATACTTCTTGAGATCGGGGCCCACTTTTTTCTCTCTCTTCCTTTATTCTTTCTATCCTTTCTTTATTCCCTCTCATCCATCCCATCCCTCTTAACTACCCATCTCCTCAACTCCCTTTCCTATTTATTACTCTTCTAATCACCTTCCCCCTTTCTCTCCTCTTTTTACTCCATCATTATTTCATCCCATCACCTTTTCATCTTCCCACTTTACTCCTCCTCTATAACCGTTCCCTCCCTATCCCCCCTTTTTCAAACTCATCTCTTCATCTTCCTCCTCTACTTTAAAAACCCTCCTTCTTCCATCTCCTCTCTACTACTTCTTCTTCCACAACTAAGCACAAAAACCCTTTACATGGCAAACCCTAAGTGCCCCCGATCCTCCTCCTCCTCCATGTTCAACCCCTTCGTCCCGGTGGCGCTACCTACCGGCTATGACCCACGCGTCTTCTCCACCTCTCTGGCGGCCGACCTTTGGTTCCAGCACTTCATCCATCACAACGTGTTCAAGGGAAGGGCGATCAACTGGAATCTCTTCCCCGGTCACGTCCTCTTGTTTGACGACGCCGGTCTCTCCTCTCTTCTTCAGCGCCAAATTCCTGTCTACCCCGCTGCTGTCCGCCTTTTCTATTGCAACATGCGAGGGGATGACGACGATCCATCCGCCATTCAATCTATGGTCAATGACCGCCACTTCCGTCTTACTTCTCGGAAAGTGGGGAACATCTTAGGCATCCCGGACAAAGGGGAAGCGTTACCAACTTTGGGTGCTCTCAACTCCTCGGCGGCGTCCCCTTTCGACGAATTCTGCCGAATCATATACAAGGGTCCCAACCCTCCTGCCATCCCGGCCCTCTCTGTCCAGCTGGAGCCGTTTTACTACGAGCTCCATCGGCTCGTGTGCCACACTCTGTTTCCTAAGGGCGGGAATTATGACGCAATCACCGGTGATGCCCTCGTCTGCATGTATCATCTCTATGCCCGGAAGCGATTCTCCTTCCCGAAGACTCTTCTTCTGCAATTCCGGCGTGTCTTGCCTTCCGGGAAGCAGAATCTCTACTATGGCTCTTTTATCACTCTGCTTATGGAGGCCAAACATGTTGATCTGTCTCTCTGCTCCTCGGATGGCGTCCCCTCATATCTTGCTGTCTTCCGTTCCCTTGGTGGCGCCTCTACTTCCCGTACCTCTTCTTTCCAAGAGCAACCGGCATCCACGCCTGCTGCTCCCACATCTACCCCTCCTACTTCGGGCCGTTATATGCCGCTCACTCAGCAGCATTTTGATATGCGGATGGCCCAGGCGGAGGAGCAGATGCGGGCCCACACTCGTGGACTTGGCGCCCTGATCCAGACTCGTTTCCACGATCAGGGGTACTTTATTCAGCACACTCTTCAAGACCGTGATGCTTTTCTGGATCTCAATCTTCAGGATCCCATGTACACGGGCCCGCGCTTCTCTGACCCCAATGCCTATGGGTTTATGTACCCTGACGGCATTGATCCTTTTGGCACCTTCCAGCAAGCTCAGGGTGATGATGATGATGATCCGGCTGAGGATTAGGGATGGACTTCCTTTGGTGATGGTTTCGGCTTTTGAGTGTTTCTAGTTTTTATGTGTTTGTCTTTATGTTGTCTTTTGTGGTCCTTCGGGGACCGGTGTGTGGTTTTTCCTTGTTGTTTGCTGTCCTTCGGGGACTTACTCTTTGGGTTTCTCTAGTGTTTGGCTCTCATGGTGGAGAGTCTTTTATGTTCTCAGTATGCAATGTTTGTGTCCAGCATGTATTCACTTCCAACTTCATATATTAATGCATGCTTCTCTCTTTATATACTCGTGTTTGCTTTATTATGCACTATTTCTATTGTTTATCCCCATCTTTGACTAAGTGACAAAGGGGAAGAAATCGTATTAAGGGGGAGCTGTCTACCTACGGGGGAGCTACTCCCTGAAGATGCTATCTCTCTATTTTGTCAATTATCAAAATGGGGGAGTTTGTTGGCACATTTTATTTTGAGTAATTAACAGCATCTTCGTAGTTTAGTCTTCTGTTCTTCAGGTTCATATATTCTCAGAAGATCTACTACATGGAGTTCTTCCGTTCAAGAGCTTTCTACTTCTTCCTTGAAGACTGGAGCAGTTACCTGCGTTCCCTGTATAAGACGACGTCTTCCTGCTTAGAGTCTTCGAGTCTGTACTGGTCTAGGTATATCTGTAAACACCTAAGGACGGATGACAGTAAAAAGAACAAGTCAAAAATCAAATAGCTACAGAGCGGCATACCGGCGGTATGCTCCGGCATACCGACGGTATACCGTTTTTGGAATACAGAAAGTTGCTGTGACAAATAGTCGGCATACCGGCGGCATGCTCCGGCATACCGGCGGTATACCGCTTTTCTTGTACAGAAAGTTGATGTGACAAATTGTCGGCATACCGACGGCATGCTCCGGCATACCGACGGTATACCGTTTTTAGCAACCCAAGTTGCTGTGACTAATTGTCGGCATACCGACGGCATGCTCCGGCATACCGGCGGTATACCGTTTTTAGCAACTCAAAACTTGCTGTGACAAATTGTCGGCATACCGGCGGCATGCTCCGGCATACCGGCGGTATACCGAGTTTCAAATATTTGGTTTTCGAATTGCTCTGACTAGCATTAATGGCTGTATTTAATGCTCTCAAACGGTCATTAATATGACCGTTACTATTTGGCCGGTATACCGACGGTATGCCGCTGCATACCGACGGCATGCCAGTCCGTCTGCTTTCTGAGCATTAAATGCCACCAACTCTTGGTTCTCTTATAAAAGGAAGCTCTCTCTCTCTCTTGAGCTTCCTTACCAACTCTTCCATAAATTTTCCAACAACCAAGAGCTCCACCATTAATACTCTTCCAAGCTTTTCATTGTCATCCTCTCCCAAAGTGCTAGAGTATTAAAGAGTTGTACATTTCGATCTTCACGTGTTAGAAGATCAACAAGTTCTCATTCTCTTTTGTTTGAAGTTGGCGAGCCTTCGTAAGAAAACTCGTGTGTAGAAGTTGGCGAGTCTTCGGATCCAAACTCGTGTTGAAGTTGGCGAGTTCTTCGGATCCAAACTCGTGTGTACTATTTGGTTAAATAGTGCATTAAAGCCGGAGAGAGTTCCGGGACTGGACTGCCTCAAAAGAGGATACCAGGATACATCCTTGCATTTACGTTTGATCTTTCTACTCATTACTTTCAATTGTCTTTATTGCATCAATTGTTGTAGTTAATTTTTTAATTACCCTATTCACCCCCCCTCTAGGGTTCTACACATGTGAGTGACACACATGAGTGTGAGTTGTGTATGTGTGGCACACACATGTGTGTCTTGGTGTGGGAGACATATGTGTAGTACATTTGAATGAGTATGTGTGTGTGTGGACTAGAGAGTGTGCATGAGTGTTGAGAGGGTATCCTAGAAACCAAGGCATGGGTAATGTGAGATGAGTTATATAATTGAGTAGGTAAATGTTAAGGATAAGGTAATATGTTAGGTAACATGGGTAATAGGGTATTGGGTGATAGGTAATAGGTAAGGTTGGAATTATCATATGTGTATCCCAAATTAGGTAAATACCTAGGGTAAGCCTAGTATTGCCTAGTATAGGTTAGATTACCTTGGTATGACAAGGTATTGACCTAGAAACTTTTGTTTGACCTAGTTTGACCCAACTTGACTAGTTTTTTTTTAGTCAAATTGGCCTAGTTTGACCACAAAGGCCTAGTATTGACCTAGTTTGACTTCTATGACCTAGAATTGACCTAGAATTCATATTTCATCTTAGATATCAGTATTTAACACACCGAAACACCATTTAACATTGATATTCATATTTAGGTCTTTGTGACTCCATTTTGGACCTCGATTCACACTTGTTGCTCAGGACCACATGTGAGTACATTCTCTAATAGTTTTCATTATTTGATAACTTCTATGATTCTGGTCTATAGTATTGTATTACTTGATTCTTTGACACGATGGAGACATGGATTGGTATTTTATGGATTCACTCTCATGCGACATGTGCGTCATACTTGTTTGGCCTCTACATCAGGACTCACCTACTGGCATCACTTATTTTTATCTGGCTAGCCTCGAACTTGATTTGCATTTCAGGACTTGGATTCATTTATACTAGTCGGACAAAAAATTACTTGAATAAACATATAAACATTTCCAAAATCTGGAATCACCCCCTACTGGTCTAATATGGAATGATAGCAGTCGCACAACTCACGTGTGATGAGCTATATTATCCCTAGCCATTTAATGTCGAAAGTGGTATTTCAAAACACATTAGTTTAGTTGTATTCTTGCTGATTTATATTATACCAGCTGGACACATCATATCTATATTGGCTAAGTTCTCCTTTATTTACTGTCTTTATTGTCATACTCTCTTAATTCACCATACTTATTTTTATTGTCCTTTACTTAACTGTTGCTCTATTTTATTTTCGGATTCAGTCTTTCTAACTTATTATGTATTACTTATTATAACTGTTTATAGTCTTTATCATTTAATTGGAACTACTGTTATAGGTGTGCTTTGCTCCAATCCTGAATGGATAATATTTTTCAGAGGGCTTAGAGTACTTCTGTCCCACCTACTACCGACCTGGGGTAAATGACGGCTATGTCCAGGAGATTCCCTTGCCGGTGCTCGTTGAGGATGCACCACCAGTAGTGCCTTAGCTAGTAGCTAGGATACTGGATTTGTCTTCAATTATTTGAGATTTGGGATATGTTATATTTATTTGGAATATGTACTTATTGATATTAGACTTCTAGACTCTGTTGTGTACTTGACTTATGCTATTAGACTGTTATTTCATCTTTCATATCTTATATCATTTGTGTTATTATCTTCCTTTAGATATCTGTGATTGAGTATGATTCTAGATGATATATTATCCTCCGTTCGGAGTTGAGTTTACTATTGACAGGTTATTATTCATATCTATTAGACTGTTGACCTATACAACATTCTACCGTCGATACTACGGCATAGGCTGGATGTATCCATGTACTTGTGCCCCTATACCAGATGCGGGTCGTGACACATTTTTGTGGTGGTCTATGCAGGTACAGTTTCATAATTTGTGCGATGTCGTAGTGGTGGCACACTGTCTTTCTCCTTAAAGACTCGTGCAAGCCTTCCCAACCCGACTTAGCTAGATCGCTAAGAAAACTAGAATAGTAGAGCAAAGGTGGACTCGTAAGGATCTCTTTATTAACTTGGAGAATGCTTACAATTTTTAGGTGGTGAGGAACAAATGAAAGCCTCCCCCTTTTATAAGTGCTCATAGAGCAATACAAGAAAAGTCCTGGAAGGAATATTCTAAGAATTATTACTTTCTACCATAACTGGAATGGCATATTCCAGGTTTATTCCCTAGCAACATAAAAGGAAACTTTAAGAGCCTTCCTGTAACGCCCCAGTTCTAGAATACGGGGACGTACACGGCCAGCTACACCGTATAAGGTACGAATACGCTATACGGTGATGACGGCTGTCCAGTCTGGTTGGATATCCTAGCATGCAATCAATCTATGGCCTAAATCCGATCTCATATCCACAGATAAATCACAATGAAACAATATCAAGAGAGATAATCATATGAAAAACAGGAAATACTCATATGAAAATCTGGAATCTACAGTACGGGATAATAATGTAGACAAGTATACCTTCCCACAGTTCCTAGCATGGTCTGGAACTGAAGCACACCCTCCAAGTCAAGTCTGGAAGATCCACCGGGTCGGTCTCAGACAACCTGGAAACAATCCAGGGTTGGTCAGGCCAACCGCAGCAAGTACCAGAAAGGAAGGCTCAAGGACGGGCGAAAAAAACCAGCAGGATAAAATATGACAAGAATAACATCTAAAAACAGTAAATAAAGGTAAGGGATCGTGCGGTACCAACGCACGATAACAATCCACAAGTATAGTGAAGCTAACACAATCACAATCTCCCTAGCATCCACTAACACCTACATTGCCAGCTGGAAATCAATATCAGCTGGCTAGCAGGCAACAAACCAAACAACACAGAAGGACAAGCGGCCACACAATGCCTACGGCTTACTATTATTAGCTAACTAGGGTTATCACAGGCCTAATTACTAACATGATGCAATGAGACTTCAAAGTCCAGCTCCTGCTTGCTACTACCCGAATGGCCCCAGCAAAAGAAAAAGATAGATATAGCAGGCACACTGCAGTAAGATACATGTGCCCTAAAGAAGTGCCACACTCGACGGAGGGCTGGGAATGCGCTCATCTCGACGGATAGCAACAAATCCCTAGTATATATATGTATATATATATATATATATATATATATATATATATATATATATATATATATATATATATATATATATACATAGGGCCGGGGTCAGACAAGCAACAGGTCACTGGGAAGTCCCCATGAACTACATGATTAATCTAGTTATTAGCCTAGTCGGTTTCATTATGGATCCCTGACTGTGGTACTCAGGGATCCATGTCCTAGACATGATGCAAGACAAGACTGGACTGGTGGCTTATACAAGCACAATCAAGAGAAATCAACCACGGTGTCAAGACGGGGTCATGCTGAGCAAGTCAGGACAGGCTGTCGCAACAGCAATCAAGAGTAAACATGCCATGTCGAGAGTACTAGTCAGGAGTACGCCACCACGGGCCACTATCAAAATCAAGGGTATACATGCCAGGTTTACTGTCAAGTCCAGAGTGCTAGTCAGGAGTGCACCTCTACGGGCCACTAATCAAGAATCAAGACAGGTCCAGGTCATCGTGTAATACTAGGAACAAGGTCAAACCTATCAGTCACGAGAAGTCACATGCCCAAATCGTGACATGGATAACAAGTCGGGTACAAGATCTAAATCTCCACTAAAATAGTCTGTCAAGTACACATGGGAACCTACAGCTCAAATCATTAAGTCGATCCATCCACCTTATCAAACTATCAGGGGTCTCCTATCTACGATGGAAATCAATATCATGTTAAGAAGGTCAATAACCAAATACCAAGCTAATCACTATAAGCAACACTAGGCCCTTTGGCTCACAAGAATCCTCCAAGTCAATGATCACCAGCCACTAGAAAACGAGCCCCTCAACTACCAAGACATAGCAATCAAACCAGGTTTCCCCAACTACCGGAATACACAAAGGTACCAAGTTTTGGGCGTTTGAGAAGTCGAGTAAAAATCATATAATAATACCCTCGATATTCTCCTCGTTCCACGAAATATTCGAAATCACCAAAATCCAAGAATTCACATAGATCCACCAAGTCAATATCCCGAGATCGTACTCTCCATAATACTCAATCCTCAGTCATATCCACAAGTCACAACTCCCAATACATAGGACAAATGTCAGCTCTATCTGACTAGACTAGGACAACCCCTAGGATGAAAGGTCAGGGGACAAAAGTCCGGTAATAAATATCGCCGGAAGTGGCAAGGATTACACGGACCGCTCTGGAGCAAATCCACAACCCTTAAACCAAACAAGGACCAGGGTTGCAAACCGTCTCCCGAGTGGAACCGCTCTCCTTACGCTATCCGACGGACAAGACAGATCAGGAGCTAGGTGACTGATCTAGTCTGGAGTCTATCTAGCAAGCAATGGGATCAGGTATACTATACCAAGGTGAACAGGCACGAGCCCAGTCCAGCAAACCAAAGGAATGGTTCTGCCCAGTCCTTCGAACCAAATTCCCGATCGGGAATTTTGGAAGAATCCGACAGAGTCTCCTCTGTATTCTAGACAGAAGCTCCCAGCAAGTTGGGGCTAAAATCCACTCGGCGCAATCCGCCGTGGAATCGCAGAATCGCAGACTGAGAACACTAAGTCTCAGCTACCAGCAGCACTACGATGCGTACTGGGAACAAATCGATAGCCGAGAACACTAAGTCCCGGCCTCCAGCAGCACTACGAGGCGTACTGGGAAATCAATGGAACCCGAGACCACTAATGTCTCGGCCTCCAGCAGCACTACAATGCGTACTGGACGCCAAGCCAACATACAAAATAATAAAATAACCGCCTCGCAGGGCGCACCACAACACATGTCCATAAATCCCTAACCCAAGCACAATCACCGCCACAAGTAAAGTTAGCCAAAACCGTTACCCGACCGCGAGTCGGACACGGGGCACATGGGGACAATCCGTACAAGTGAGTCGTGCTCGTGTCCTCGGAGGTGTGGATGACCCATCCGAGTCATCCGATACGGTCTATCCCAGTATCGGACCAAGCTAGTCTAGGTTATCATGGCAGTTCTACTGCTAAGCTATACTACTCATAATTATACAATTTTACAATAAATTAAATACAATAAAATCCAGGAGAGATGGCAAGAGCCGCCGATGAGCAAGGGATACTTGCCTAGAGGGCTCGGCTAGGTAAGCAAGTCTTTGACAGTCGCGATCCAAGCTAGCACGCCAATTGAGATCCTCATAACACACAATAAACAATCATTAGAATTAAATAATAAAATAATAACAAAATCACGAAAAATGGCACTAGGCTATACCGTAAGGGTCCCGCAAGCAGTGCAGGAATCTGGCACAGAAACCGAGGCACGCGGACCGATATGGGCATGCAAATTGAGACGTGTACGTATATCGAGACGCGTACGAGAATCGAAATGACTCGAATATTGAGGTGAACGGGAAACACGTGCACGTAAATTGAGACACGCACGTAGATCGAGTAAATCACGAATATCAGAATGGTCCACGAATCACGCGACACGCAAGTCGAGGCGAACACGTAAATCGAGGCAACATAAGATACATTATGATACGCAAATTGATACGACACGCAAATCGGTACGTGCACGTAAACCGAGACGACACGGGTCACGAGGTAGGTACAAAGGCCGAGACACGAGGATCTAGACAGCGCACCAACCGAGGTAGCACGTTGTCCGAGGTAGCACGGGGCTCGAGGCATCCCGCTGCCCAAGGCAACGCATGAATCGAGGGCGTACGAAAATCAAAAAGACACAAACTGAGGCATACGCAGAACAGGTGCACGCAGACTGAGGCATGCACAGAACGAGGCGCACGCAGATCGAGCAGTGTACTGCTCGAGGCAGCACGTGCACCGAGGCACGTGGCCCGAAGAGCACACAGCCCGAGGCTGGCTCGCTGCTCGAGCAGCGCGGGGCCCAAGGGCGTCCCGCCGCTCGAGGCAGCGTTGTCCCCATGCGCGGCGGCTGCTCGCCGGAAAGAAGAGAAGAGGAAGGGGCGGAGGAGCTGGAAAGAGGGGGGAGCGGTTACCAGGGAGGTGATGGCGGCGGCCATGGGTGGTGGTGGTCGCGGCGGAGGAGGCCGACCGAGAGGGAGGAAGAGAGCCGCGGTGGTGGTGCTGGTGGCGACGGAGGAGGCCGGCCGAGAGGGAGACGGCGACTGCGATGATGATGGTGGCACTGAAGATAGCGATGATGGTGGCAGCGATGGTCGTGGCGGCCGATGGAGGAGAACGGAAGAGGGGAAAGTGGTGGTGGCGCCGGAGATGGAAGCGGTGGTGGCGAGGGAGGCGACGGCGACGATGGTGGTGGTCGTGAAAGTGGTGGTGGTGGCTGAAGATGGTGGAGACGGCGGCGGGGGCAAGGCCGCGACGGAGCTGGACGAAGAAGAGGGAGACAGCGAGCGAGAGAGAGGGAGATGAGAGGCCGAGGGAGCGGAAGAGAGGAGAGTACAGGAGAGAGAGAGTGGGGGAGGGGCCGAGTGAGCGGGAGAGAGGATTGGGGGGGGCGGCTGTTCCATGGAAAGGGAGAGAGAGAGAGTTAGGTTTAGAGAGATGTGGGGGTTTAGATATTTAGGATTTAAAATAATAATAATAATAATAATAACAATAATAATAATAATAATAATAATAACAATGATGATGATAATTAATAATAAGAAAAACAATTTAATAAAAGCTAGCCATGTTAACCCCTAATAATAATAATAACATAATATCAATAACAATTAAATAGAGACAATAATCAAATGTCATGCCTAAACAATTAAGGCTAACCAAAGTTCGAAAAATAAATAAAATTTTTAAACAATTACGAAATTTGAAAATAACCCCTATACGATCATATACCTATTACCAAAATAGGGATATGACACTTCCATAAGCTTCTTGGGCCTCCTAGAACGATCTTGGGCCTTCCGGAGAGATCCATAATCTTCTAGAGCCTTCCGTCATCTTCTAGAATGTTTTGGAAGCTTTCCGCATAAACTTGGCCCATGAAAAGGTTATGCAACTGGGCCTCGGGCGAGGTGCAACATTTGGGACGTTACATTCTCCCCCACCTAAGGCGTTGACGCCCTCGTCAACCATGCTCGCTGAGAAACGCCTGGATCTCGGCTTCGAACTGATGCAGTGTATCAGCACGTTCCTAGCTAGACTCGCCGTAAGGCAAGCCTTTCCTCTGATGAGGTACTCCACATACGGGGACACGCCTCGTCGCCGAATGGTCCTCCTGTCCAGTACGGCTTCCACCTCCTTGTCGAAGGAAGTCGTCATGGTCACCGTTGGTCGCTTCGGAACTCCTCGCTGGGGATCCTCCAAGTCTGTATGGTACGGCTTCAAGCAACTTGCATGGAAGACTGGATGAATCTTCAGCTTGGTAGGGAGTTCAAGCTTGTAGGCCACCTTGCCTACCTTCTTGAGCACGGGGAAGGGGCCTTCATACTTCCGGATTAGTCCTTTGTGTACCTTACGGAACACCTTGAATGTTGCGGTTGTAGCTTCACCAGCACCATGTCCCCCTCCTTGTACTCAACCGGCCTTCGCTTCGCGTCGGCCCACTTCTTCATCTTCCTCGCGGCCTTCTCCAAAAATGCCTTGGCAATGTCTGCCTTTGTCTTAAAATCTGAAGTGAACTGGTTGGCCGCGGGGCATCTACTCGAGGACTCCGCACTCAGCGTGTGCGGGGCAAGCGGTTGGCGACCCATCACCAACTCGAATGGACTGCTGTGCGACGACTCGCTCCTTTAATGATTGTAGCAGAACTGAGCGACGTCGAGGTGATGCACCCAATCCCTCTGGTTAGAACTCACAAAGTGCCGTAAGTACTCCTCGAGTAGCGAGTTGACCCGCTCGGTCTGCCCGTCCGTCTGCGGGTAGAAGCTGGTCGAGAAGTGTAAGTCCTTCTCGAGGATTTTTAACACTTCCGTCCAGAACTTCCCCGTGAAGCGGGGGTCTCGGTCGCTGATAATGTTGACCGGGATGCCCCAGAACTTCACCACGTGGCTGATGAACAGTCGCAGGCCTCCTCTGCTGTGTAGTCCGTTGAAGCAGCAATGAAGGTCGCGTACTTTGAGAACCGGTCTACCACCACGAGAATTGACCCAAGCGCCCCTACTTTTGGCAGGGCGGAGATGAAGTCCATCGAAATACTCTCCCATGGTCGACTCGGCACGGAAGGAGGCTCCAGTAGGCCCCCGGGCTTCTGATGATCCACCTTGTCTTGTTGGCACACAAGACAAGTGCGAACATAGTCCTCCACATCTTCGCGCATACGAGGCTAGTAGTATGCGGCCTCCAGCAGCGCCAAGGTTCGTTTCTGTCCCGGATGTCCGCCCCACTTCATGTCATGGCACTCCTTGAGTAGCTGTCTCCACAAGCCACTCCACCTAGGCACGACCACCCTGTCGCCCTTGGTGTAGAGAAGTCCGTCTTTCAGCCAGAACCTTCTCGTCTTGCCCTCCTTGGCAAGCTTCACTATGGCCAGTGTTAGTGGGCCCTCCATCATTCCCACTCGAACACGGTCCAGAATGTCCCCCTTGAGTAAGCATACAGATGCGAGCTTGGCCTTCCTGCTAAGCGCATCGGCCACCTGATTTTCCTTGCCGGGTTTGTACTGCAACACCATGTCGAACTCGGCTAGAAAATCTTGCCATCTCGCCTGCTTCGGAGATAGCTTCTTCTGGGACTGGAAGTAGCTCGTGGCAACATTGTCCGTCATGACCACGAACTTGGTGCCGAGGAGGTAGTGCCGCCATGTCTTCAAGCTATGCACGACCGCGGTCATCTCCTTCTCCTGCACCGTATAGCGCCGCTCAGTGTCATTCAGCTTGCGGCTCTCGAATGCGATGGGGTGTCCTTCCTGCACCAACACCCCACCGATGGTGAAGCCGGACGCATCCATGTGCACTTCGAACGCCTTGGAGTAGTCCGGCAGAGACAAGACCGGCTCCTTCGTCACAGCCCGCTTCAGTACCTCGAATGCCTCCTCGCATCGGGGCGTCCAGCTCCACATCCGATCCTTCCATAGCAGATCGGTCAGAGGCGCTGCGATGGCGGAATATCCTCGGATGAACCGCCGGTAGTAGTTCGCCAAGCCAAGGAACGGTCGCAGCTCTGTCGGCTTGGTGGGAGCCTCCCACTCCCGTATGGACTGGACCTTTGCGCCGTCCATCCATATCTTGCCATGTCCGATCCAGTGCCCCAAGAACGACACCTCTTCTTGTGCGAATGAGCACTTCTCCCGCTTGACGAAGAGTTCATTCTCCCTCAGCACCTGGAAGATAGTCTTCAAATGCTCGATGTGCTCCTCCGTCGTGTTTGAGTACACGACGATGTCGTCGAGGTAGACCACGACGAACCGATCCAAGTAGGGATGAAAGAGCTTGTTCATCAAAGTACAAAAAGTCGTAGGAGCATTTGTTAGACCAAAAGGCATAACCATAAACTCATATGCGCCATACCTCGTCACGCATGTCGTCTTAGCCTCGTCGCCCTCTGCAATCCGGACTTGATAATACCCCGAGCGCACACTACCAAAATAAGTCATATCAGCGACGTAATTAGCGACGCCAACTTAAAACGTCGCCAATATTTTTGGTTTTAGCGACGCCAAATTTAAGCGTCACAATACGTCGCTGGTAGCGACATACAGCGACATATTGCGACTACCTATAGTCTAATAAAAATCAACATCGTTGATTTGTCGGAAAACGTCGCTAGTTTTATCAGTTCAGCGATGTTTAGCGTCGCAAAGTCTATAGCGTCGCCGAATATTAAACTAATACCGACGCTTTGCGACGTATTTCTGGCGTCGCTAATTTCTGCCAAATAGGGTTTCCTCGGTTCCAATTTTCATTTCTCCCTCTTCCCAAATTCTTTGTTCCCGTCCCTCTTCCCCCGACCTCGACGACAGCCCGACCCCCTTCCCTTCGGCGCCGCTCATCCTCCTCCTCCACCGCGAGCTCCTTCTCCTCCCTCTGGCGAGCCCCTTCTCCTCCTCCTCCTCCACCGCGAGCCCCTTCTCTTCCTCCACCGCGAGATCCTCCTCCTCCACCACCGCGAGGAGACTGAAGGTAAACCCTAACCATAATTGAGGTGTTTTTCGTGTCCAAAATGGACACGGAGACACATTACGATCATGTGTTCACTGATACAGTGTGTTCGTGAGGTTTTGGACACTTTGTGTCCATTTGTTGGACACGTGGACACCCCCAAGCTTGCATATATATGTATTTCACCTCTGTACACTTAATCTCCTCCTCCTCCACCACCGAACTTGTCCTCCTCCTCTTCCACCACCGTAAGGAGACTGAAGGTAAATCCTAACCCTAATTGAGGTGTTTTTCGTGTCCAAAATGGACACGGAGACACGTTACGACCATGTGTTCACTGATACAGTGTGTTCGTGAGGTTTTGGACACTTTATGTCCATTTGTTGGACACGTGGACACCTCCAAGCATGCATATATATGTATTTCACCTTTGTACACTTAATCTCCTACATACACTTGTGTATTTTCGTATAAATTTGGATTTGCATATTGGATTTGGGTTTCGATATAGTGTTTGATACATTGTTTCACCTTGCAACATTCCTACACTTATTTTAGACAACAAGTATATGAACCAATTAGTCAACATCTATTTGTTGAAGTATGGTACTCCATTCTTCGTAAGTTCTAGCTATATATGTCTCAAGATCCAATACTCGAAAATCCCAAGAAGAAGAAGAAGAAAAGAATAAAATGACATTGCTCAACACCCTATGACAACTCTTTGTAGAATTGTGTTAAAGTGTGAGTTCTACAGTATGATTTCTACAGTATGGTTCTCTTTGTAGGATAAAATGACATTGCTCAACCCTATCGATCCTCCATACAAGTCTTCCTTCATCTATTGTCTTAAAGTGTGAGTTCTATAGTATGGTTCTCTTTGTACAATTGTGTCTTATTTTAGACAACAAGGGTTTTCTATTTTTATAGGTAACATGGCAACATGTGTAAGGGAACATATAGGTGTGTGTTTGTGTTTGAAAGGGAGTGTCACAAGAGTAAGGCGTGAGCATGTGTTAGTATTTTGAGCTGTGAGAGTGTTTGTTCTATTGAGGTTAGTACCAACTGGCAAGTTAGGTTAAAAGAACCTGGGAACTATGGTATGGTTGTATACATCATGTATATGTATGTGTGTGTCTAGTCGGAGAAAGGGGGAGGGTTAACTAGTACCAGGTATTTGGAGAGGAGGGAGAGTTTATACTAGTATATATAGACTAATATCCTAAAACTTGACTTATACAACTTAGAAATGGCTAGTTTGACCAAGTTGGACTAGTTTAGCTTAGAGTTGGCTCGGTTGCACTATACATAATATATAGACTAATATCCTAAAACTTTACTTCTACAACTCAGCCTATATGAAATATTGTAGACACGGGTGATATACCGCCGCGATAATCTCTGACCACCGCACGCACAAACACGCGAAAAAAAAGTTAGCAATGCGAAAAGAAGATGGCAGATAATCTCTGACCATTTAACGTAAAATGTCATGTGTACATATACTGCGGAAAGTGTAGACCGCATGAACTGACAATTGCATATCATTCACTACCTTGATGTATCTATCTTACAGAATTATGGAACTGAATTACTATCTGCGGAATCGTACTTGGATGTACAACCGTCATCCTGATGACATATACGGTGTGCGGGATGAATTCATAGAGGGTGTACACCAGTTCCTGCAGTTTGCCAAGGCGTTCCCTCAGTACATGGACGGTACCAAAATTAAGTGTCCGTGTGTGAGATGTCGCAACTTGAAATATCATCCAGAAGTGGATGTCACGTATCATTTATACTCGAAGGATTTCACGCCAAATTACTATCAGTGGAGCGAGCACGGAGAACTTGTGTCTTTAGCATCGGAGTACGAGCCTTATGTGGATGTCCACAACAACGTTCCTTACGACGATGGGTTGGTGAACATGATTTTCGACGCGGCCGGGCCTAGTTTCGATCCTGATGATCATGATGCACCTGAGGAGGCACTGAACCCCGATGCTGCACAGTTCATGGAGTTGCTGGAGAATGCAAGGACTCCATTATATCCTGGTTATGAGGATCATTCACCGTTGGAGGTGGTTACAAGATTGTTAAGCATCAAGTCTGATTTTAATATGTCGCAAAATTGCTACAACCGTCTTATGGAGTTGCTTATAGAAATATTGTCTGAGGGTGCGAAGTTGCCTAAAGACTTCTACCGGTCTAAGAGGATGGTTAGATCACTCTAGATGGAATACAAAAAAATCGATGCCTGTCGCAACGGGTGCATGTTGTACTACAAAGACGACAAGGATGAAGACGCCTACAGATTTTGTGGTGTCGATCGCTACAAGGCATGTGGTAGAGGAAAGTCTGTCAGTGCCAGGAAGCCTACCTCTTCGATGCACTACTTGCCGTTGACGCCGCGGTTGCAGCGGTTGTTTATGGTGAAGGAAACTGCAGAAAACATGAGTTGGCATAAGCGGGAACATACCGAAGGAGTGTTGGATCACCCATCTGATGGAGAAGCATGGAAGCACTTTGATCGAGAGTATCCAGATTTTGCTTCTGATCCGCGTAATGTCAGATTGGGTCTTTGCTCCGACGGTTTTACCCCATTCGGACTTTCGGGATCCCAGTATTCGTGTTGGCCTGTGATCGTAACCCCGTACAATCTACCGCCTTGGAGGTGCATGAAGACTCCGTATATGTTTCTCACTGTTATTATCCCAGGTCCGAACAATCCAAAAAGGAACATCGATGTGTATTTACAGCCGTTGATTGATGAGTTGAATCAGCTGTGGGAAGTAGGTTCCAACACGTACGATGTATCTAGAAAACAAAATTTTTGGATGCGGGCAGCACTTATGTGGACCATCAACGACTTTTCGGCCTATGGAATGTTATCTGGATGGAGCACGCATGGTCGTCTTTCATGTCCGTATTGCATGGACAGCACTAAGGCTTTCCGTTTGAAATACGGAGGCAAACCGTGCTTCTTCGATTGTCATCGATAATTCCTGCCGAAGGATCATCCGTACCGGAGGAACATGAATGCTTTTCGTGCTGGCGTTGTGGAGAAGGCTAATCCCCCGCCAAGGTAGATCGGATACACGATATGGGAAGAGGTAAAAGATTTACCAAGAGCTATTGAGCAGCCTGCTACGGGCTACAAGTGTGACGGATTTGGTCGCACTCATAACTGGACGAAGAGAAGTATATTCTGGGATCTTCCATATTGGAGCACCAATCTGATTAGACATAACATTGATGTCATGCATATCGAGAAGAATGTGTTTGACAACATAATTAATACTGTAATGGACGTAAAGGGGAAGACGAAAGACAATCCAAAGGCTAGATTGGACTTGGAAGAAATATGTAGACGTCCTGCATTGCATTTGATAGAGGACGGGAATGGGAAGTTGAAGCAGCCTAAGACAATTTTCTCACTGGAGAAGGAGGATAAAGTGAGGCTTTGTAGGTGGATTCAAGGTCTGAAATTTCCAGATGGGTATGTTTCGAACTTGAGAAGATGCGTCGACCTCAAGGAGAACAAACTGACAGGTATGAAGAGCCATGATTGTCACGTATTCATGGAGCGGTTAATTCCGATTACATTTTGGGAATTCTTACCGCAGGCAGTTTGGGATCCATTGACGGAGCTTAGCATATTCTTCAGGGACCTTTGTTCTAAGAAATTGCTCGTTGAACGTCTAGAAAAGCAAGAGAAGGACATGGCGGTAACACTGTGCAAGCTAGAGAGGGTGTTCCCTCCTGGATTCTTTGACTCTATGGAGCATTTGCCGATTCATCTTTCCTACGAGGCACGTGTTGGTGGACCCGTCGAATATCGATGGATGTACCCGTTCGAGCGACATTTGAATCACCTAAAAAGAAAGGTGAAAAATAAGGCTCGGGTCGAGGGTTCTATTTGTGAAGCCTATATTCTCGAGAAGATTACAAATTTCTTCTCCTCCTATTTCAAACCTCATGTTGCTACGAATAGAACGAGGGCTCCGAGAAACGACGATGGATATCAAGAATTTAATGATGGAATACTAAAAGTATTCAATGCATCCGGAAAGCCTTCGGCGAAAATGAAGAAGAGATATTTGAATGACGAAGAGCTAAGGGCTGCTCAGTTGTATGTATTACTCAATTACGACGAGGATGAAGTGGAGAAGCTAGAGGGGTAAGTAACTCAGGATGATGAGTTTACGTCATCTTAATGTAATAGTATAAGCTAATATTATTGTACTAATCGGCGGTTGCTTCGTTGTTTTCCAGCACATATAATGATGAGTTGAGGTTGGTTAGACCCCACCTAACAGACGAAGCATTAGAACAAGAAATGAGACGTCATTTTCCTTCTTAGTTGAGCGAATATGTAAGTAGCTCGGTAATTACTGGCCTCTTCTAATGCAACTGCGCAATAAATAACTTATTATCGCTTCTTTGATATTCAGGTTGATCGTCTAATTTCACCCGAGATTGAATTAATTAGAACTCTTACCAAGGGACCAATTACTCTTGTTAAAATATGGCCAAGTTACTGTGTCAATGGCTTTCGGTTCAAGTCGACAAATGCTCCGATCAGAGACAGCTTCCTGGATCTTGATTCCACGAAAAACAATTGTTTGTGTATCAAGTCTTCGAACTACAAAGACGTCGATCCAGGAAATAATTTCTTTGGCATCTTGCGAGAGATTGTGGAGTTGTCATATAATAATAGCAGAGAACCTGCAAAGATCGTGTTGTTCAAGTGTGAATGGTTCGATCCGATTGAAAATCAAGGTTGGAAAATTGACAAGCATGGTCTTCTGGATATAAACTATAAGCGTAGATATCAAGGCTACGAACCGTTTGTCCTAGCAACTCAGGCTCAGCTCGTGTACTTTACAGCTTATCCGAGACGGGGAGCAATGAAGTCTGACTGGTGGGCAGTATGCAAGACTAAAGCCAGAGATACTTTTGATGTTGACGAAAAAGCTTACCAGGAGGACGAGCTACCTCTTGTAACCAATATTGTCGATGCGGACTCCATGAAAGTTACGCATTACACGACACATAATGTAGAAGATGTAGAATTATTCGAAGAGGAAGACGAAGCCGACGAAGGCGAAGATGAAAGTGAAGATGAGGAGGAAGAGGAAGATGAGGTCGAGGAAGACGAACAAGATGATTATTCTGAAGATGATTGTGAGAGATATACTTATCTGAACTTAGATGTTTCTTCTAGAATACATTATCTGGACTTAGATGTTTATTGTAGAATGTATCATCATATGTTGTCTTGGTTATTATCTTATCTTTGTTGTACTTTCATATTTTTAGTCTCTATTATTTGTTGTACTTTCATATTTCTAGTCTCTATTATTTGTTGTACTTTCATATTTCTAGTCTCTATTATTTGTTGTATTATCATATGCTGTTATCAGGTATGGCAGGTCGTCGCAAAGCGTACCGAAGGGGACAACGAGGTCACTCTCCTCCGGTACTTCCTACAGGTACTGCTAGAGGACAGAGTTTTCCTTCGGTACCTCATTCTGGTACCGGCTCTGGATCCTCGTCGCCGATTACTCCTCCATATCGGACAGTAGGTGGGCCTGGTGGGACGACGTCACGTGGCATATCTCCTGGGACGAGTAGTTCCAGGCCTGTTGAGAGTGATCGCCCGTCTAGCATTCCTACTGCTGATACGATGATGGAGACGGATGAGCAGATGGCGGAGGCTACGGCGACGGCCGAGGCGGCGGTGCCGACGGCCGACCAGCATCATGCAGATGATGCGTGCGCAGCTCCGGAGGAGAGGAGGACGGAGATCTGGGCCGACGGTACAAAGTAGGTGTTTTGGTTTATAATTTTTTTTCTTTCTGTTTTTATCATAATTTAACTTTTTTCATGAATATAATATGTTTGTATAGATATCGTCCCCCAGAAGTACAGAGACGTCTAGGCCACATGCTGAGGCATAATTATGGTGGTGCTTGGATTAACTACTCTGAGGCTCTGGACGAGAGGAAGGCCTTCTGGTTTGCGCGCTTCAAGGTTAAAATATATTTGCTTTTAACATGAATCATATAATTTTTGTATATTATATATAACTGATAAATATTTGGTTTGCGCTCTTCTAGGATATATTTTTCTATCCACCGCACCGGACCGAGCTTATTGAGGGGATGTTTCCTGCCGTCGCTGCCAAGCTGATCCGCGACTCTATCAATGATCAGAAGGATCGTGATCGTGCCGGAAAGCCGATCCAAGATTGGATCATCCCTGATCAATGGAATGCGATAAAGGCTCGATTTGAGGAGCCAAAGTACAAGGAGAAGTCGGAGAAGGCCAAGGCGGCTAGGCAACATGCCTCGAAGTGGTGCGATGGGTCGATTCCGATGACAGAACATTTCCGTCATCTGGTATGTCTTCCTCTTTTAGAAATATTATTTTAATACAAAACCGATAAATTATTACTAAGATAATATATTTAATTACAGGTAAGGAAGGTCGGTAACGCCGACATGGTGACCGTCTTCCTGGCCACCCATCGTCGCGGCGCTGACCTTATTGACGAGAGGGCCGAACAGACTTATGTAAGTATTACAATACGTTATCTTAATTTAATACTTCGTATCAATTTTAATATAACTTAGTAAATATGATACAAATAAATATTCATGTAGTTAGTAATAATAAGTACATTAATTAGAAATTAGAAATAATAAGTACATTAATTAGAAATTAGTAATAATAAGTACATTAATTAGAAATTAGAAGTTAGTAATAATAAGTACTTTCTAGGCCGAGTATCAGAGGCTGCGGGAACGGGCGGCTGCTAGTGCACCTGATGCAAGCGAGGACGGTACTTCCTCGCAGCCCACTCAGGCTCCGTCGGAGGACGAGGTGTGGATTGCCGTCGCTGGTGGACTCCGTAGGAGTACGTACTACGGTACGGGATCCTATGGCGCCCTAGTTGCGACCCAGTCCTCTAGGACATCTCCTGCTAGTGTGCATGGTCCACAGCCATCCCAGGAGTCTGCCCGAGTTTACCAGATGATGGAGTCTCTTCGTGACGACCTGCTACGACGGATCGAGGAGCAGTCTCAGCACGACGATCCTGCGCTGCTAGCACGATTGGATGCGCTCGACCGCGGCATTATGGACCTCAGGGAGACAACTGAGAGGACAGAGCGCACCGTTGGAGGGTTAGAGTGCACGGTCATGGAGCTGCAGACAGGACAGGTGACCATGGCCGAGTGGATGAGATTAGCGCAGGAGTCGATGGTCGAGAGCAGTGATAGAATGTTATCTATCATGGATTCATACCACCAGCGACTTGCAGCGTTAGAGTGTGCTGGTGTTCCGGGTGCGCCTTCATCGTCGTCGACTCCGCCGCCTCCACTGCCATCTTCTTCGACACCGACTCCATCGATGTCACTGCCTCTATCGGTATCGATTTCACGTGAGGAGTATCAGTTATTCTTATCCCTTCGTCGCGGCGGTGCCCCTTCTGCACCAGATTCCTAGTAGTCCTAGTTAGGACTGTTTCTGTGTTTGTTTCATTTTTTGTTTTTGACTTTTTTCATTCGTTGGTTATGTAGATTTGGATACTTGGTTTTTTGGATACTTGGTTATTTGGATATTTGGATACTTGGTTATTTGGATATTTGGTTATTTGGATATTTGGATATTTGGTTATTTGGTTAGTTGTTGTATGATTGTTGTAAACTTGGTTATTTGGATATTTGGTTATTCGCAATTATCGACGTCAAGTATACAAACTTGGTTAGTTGTGTACAGCGAGAAATGGACATTCTGTGATTGTTTGGATCCTATTCTACAGTGAGAAATGGTTATCTTTTTAAACTGCAGGGAGAAATGGACATTATGTATTTTATTTTTTATTTTTTTGCAGATTTAGCGACGTTTACCGACGTTTACCGACGGACACCGACGTAAGTTTGCGTCGGTAAACGTCGGTAAATGTGCCATATTTTTCAGTTTACCGACGTTTTAGCGACGTTATAAATGTCGGCGAACGTCGGTAAACGTCGGTGTTCGTCGCTAATATTCCCAGGAATTACCGACGTTTAGCGACTTCGATCATGTCACTAAACCACCGACTATTCGTCGGTAATACGTCGGTAGTTTATCGACGCGTAGCGATACACAGTAATACGTCGGTAATCCACCGACGTCACGACGGTAGGCGTCGACAATATACCGACGTATATACGTTGGTAAACGTCGATAATGGCGACGTTTTGCGACGTTTCGAAGATTAGCGACTTACATTTCAGCGACTATCACGAAACGTCGATAATTTCGTCGCTAACTTTATTTAGCGACGAAATTTGACGTTTTAGCGACGTCTTTATGCGTCGCTAAAATGACTTATTCTGGTAGTAGCAGATCAAGTTTGGAGAAGTATCTCGCGCCTCCCAATTGGTCGAACAAGTCCGCCACCAATGGGATGGGATATTTGTTCTCGACGGTTACCTTGTTTAGTGCACGATAGTCGATGCACAAACGAAGGCTTCCGTCCTTCTTCTTCTAGAACAGCACCGGTGCACCATACGGGGCCTTTGACGGTCTGATGAATCCTGCGTCCAGCAGCTCCTTGAGTTGCTTCTTCAATTCGTCCAGCTCGGGTGGGGCCATGCGATATGGAGCCATGGCGGGTGGCTTCGTGCCCGGCTCCAACTCAATGGCACGGTCTACCTCCCTCCGCGGAGGTAGCCTCTTTGGCAACTCCTTTGGCATGACGTCCCCGAACTCCATAAGGGCGTCATCGATCTCAGGCGAAAGATCCCCCTGTACGGGCGCCTCCTCTGACTTGAGCACAGCAAGGTAAGTCATCTCTTCGTGTCACATCCCCTTCTTGAGTTGTAATACGGAGAGAGCCTTCCCCTTCGTAAGCTCGCCTCGTGCAGTTGTCACCGTGCACGGAGAGCTCTCCTCCATGATCCCGACGACTCCCAAATGCGGCATTGGGACCGCCTTTGCCGAAGTGAGGAAGTCCGTCCCGAGGATCATGTTGAAGTCGTCCAGTGGTGCTGCCGTAAGACTGGTGACACCCGTCCAGTCTCCCACTTGGATCTTCACCCCTTTGGCCTCCCCCTACACGGGGTACGCCTCAGAGTTGACTGCCTTTATCGTGTTTGAGTCTTTTTCCAGCGCCAAACCCAAGCGTCGGACCTCTGCGTCCGAGATAAAGTTATGGGTAGCCCCCGTGTCGACCATCGCCCTAGTGTTGTGGCCGTTGATCTTTACGTCCACGTACATCAGCTCTCGATTCGGGGTCTTGGACACTACCGTCTTGCTCTTCAAAGCATTCAACAGGCGCAGGGCACCCGTATGAGCCCCCTTCTTAGGCTCCTCGTCCTCGGCCTCCTTGCCTTGGACAGCGTTCACCTTCTTTCCTCTGTTCGGGAAGTCTCGTACGAAGTAATTTCGTCCGCACAAGTAGCATTCAATCTTCTGCTCCGTCGAAGGCTTTGCGTGCGGCTTGTCCTTCGGCGGTGGGCCTTCCTTTCCATTGTTCTTCTTCGCTCCCCCACCATTAAACTTGGTGGTGGTCTTTTTCTTGGGCTTCGGGACATCATTTCGTCGATACTCCATCAGCTTCTCGGCTACCGCAATAGCCGCGTTCACATCCGACACATCTTGCCTCTGCAATTCTTGTGCCGCCCATGGTTGTAGACCCTCCAGGAAGTGGAACAGGCGATCATCTTCGCCTATAGTAGAAATAGAAAGCATCAGGTGGGTGAACTCCGCCACGTACTCCTTGACGGACCCGGTGTGTTTGAGTTGTCGCAAACTTCGTCTCGCGACATACTCCACGTTCTTCGAGTAGAATTGAGACTTGATCTCCTTCTTGAGATCCTCCCAAGTCTCGATCTTGCAGAGCCCCTTTTCTATATCGATGCACCTACGTCGCCACCACAACATAGCATCATCAAAAAATATAGTGATGCTGTGTTTACCTTGTCGGTCTCATCCTCGATGCGGACCACCTTCAGGTAGCGCTCGACATTTCAGATGAAGTTATCCACCTCCTTCGCGTCCCATACGCCCGTGAAGGATTTGGGTTCTGGATACTTCACCCTCTGCGTCGACTCTCTCCTCGGAGTCGGACCACCAGCAATGGCCCTCTCGAGGACCTCCGTCTTGGTTTGTAGCTCCTTGCGTAGTTCGGCAATCTCCACTATCGTGGCCTTTCGTTCCTCCTCGAACTCGGCTTGCATCTCGCGGAGATGCTCTCGGAACTCCGTCATAGCCGTGGCGACATCCGCCTCCAAACCCTGGGCGAATTCCTCGTGAGCCGCTTGGTTCTGCTCTACTTGAAATTCGACGCCCGTCACGCCTTTCTCCAGCATCTCGATCCGGTCAGCCAACTCGCCAAGAGTCCGTTCCATCGACGGTTCCTTGCTCTTTCCCTTCCTCGAGGTCTTCGCCTTCTCCTTAGGCGACGCGGGTTGCTCGTTGATGATATCTTCGGTCGAAGACATGACGGCGATCGAACCTTTGCTTTGATACCACTTATCACGGACTTAGTGTTTTTGCTAGCACTTCGTCCCATACGGCGCACTGTCTTTCTCCTCAAAGACTCGTGCAAGCCTTCCCAACCCGACTTAGCTAGATCGCTAAGAAAATTAGAATAGTGGAGCAAAGGTGGACTCGTAAGAATCTCTTTATTAACTTGGAGAATGCTTACAATTTTTAGGTGGTGATGAACAAATGAAAGCCTCCCCCTTTTATAAGTGCTCATAGAGCAATACAAGGAAAGTCCTGGAAGGAATATTCCAAGGATTATTACTTTCTACCATAACTGGAATGGCATATTCCAGGTTTATTCCCTAGCAACATAAAAGGAAACTTCAAGGGCCATCCAGAAGCTTCTTGGGCCTCCTAGAACGATCTTGGGCCTTCCGGAGAGATCCACAATCTTCTAGAGCCTTCCGCCATCTTCTAGAATATTCTGGAAGCTTCCCGCATAACCTTGGCCCGTGAAAAGGTTATGCAACTGGGCCTCGGGCGGGGTGCAACAATTGGAACGTTACAAACGGCTTAGTTATACTAGTGCGAGCTTGCAATAGGATATAGGAAATAGGTTATTAGGACGAGGGAATACTCAATCACAATTAGGACTTCTTGAGAGATTCCTGGGACGACCCCTGAGAATTTCATACTAACTATATCTCGAAATTCATTTCCACTCTTTTCTATCTACTCTTATTTGTTCGTTGTTGAAATTTATTCTTGGTTATCGTTGATGACTTTGATGTTGTATTAAGGATAAGTTTATGGACTATATCAAGGGTATATTTTGGTAGTACTTAATAGGCGAGGTAGTGAGGATTGCAGTCGTTCGTCTTGGTTGTGGAGTCTAGAGTTATCGCGACCATATTAGCTGGTGAGGCAAAATTTTTAATCACATGTTTATGGATATACGTATCTTAGTTATGGAATTTAGGATTTCTTGTAGTCATGCTAGCTGGCAAAACGGTTATTCCGAACAACATAATTTTAGATCTATATACCATGAATGTGGGACTGGGGGTTATTGCAGCTATGCTGACTATCGAGGCGAAGATTCTGGATAACACGATTTTTAGGCACAACAGTGTGATTATCATATTCTATTCTAGATTGGTTCTCGGCTTATCACCTCTAATATCCTATAATGTTTGATTGTTCGCATTTAGCATAGGATATGCTAGACTCTTAGGGATTGGAACTGCTATCTTCTATTCCATTTTATTGATTCCTATTTTTCTCAATTGCTATCCTTCCTTGATAATATATTATCTTGTGCCATATTGACTTCCTTGTTTGATCTATCTTCAGGATGTTGCCGAAGATTAGGACTCAACACTCTGGACCTGCAGCAGCCTCTGAGAGGTTTGCTACCTCACGATCTCCTGCTCCAGCTACGGGAGTTGCTCCTACTATTTCTTCTGTTCATGTGGGAGTATCAGCTGCTTTCGGGGGCGCTTCTCTACCTGTACAGAGGGTCGTTCCTGTGGAGCCAGAGGTGATTCCTCCACCGCCTCCACCACTGACTGATGCAACACAGATGTTCACGTTGTTCCAGCAAATAATGGAGGCCCAGAGGGCACAGGCTGAGACTAAATAGAGGCAGGTTGAGGTGATGCGTCAGAGCATCGAGAGTGCCCACCAGCTGGCACTAACTACAGTGGAGAAGGTGACACTCGCTCAGTCTCAGGGTGCTATAGTCCAACAGCTGCAGACGACTTGATGGAGGACATCGAGCAGATTTTGAGACTGGCTCATATACTGGAGAGTTTGTAGGCCGAGGCAGCCGCCAGTCAAATGTTCGATATCGTGCTTACTTGGTATCGCACGGAGCTTATGCTCACCGTGACGGGACTGACTTGGGAGGCATTCAAGAAGTTTTTCAAAGAGAAGTTCTTTCTTGACGTAGCTTTGAGTGCCCTAGAGAGCCAGTTTCTCGGGTTGGTTCAGGGAGTTTGTCAGTTGATGAGTATGCTACCTTTTTTCTGCTTGAGCCATTTCGCGAAGAGTATGGTTCAGGAGCCTGGAGATCGGGCCAGGAAGTTCGTGGGGGGCCTGAACCGTAAGGTCAGATCGCGCAGGCGTCGTACATCGACTTTCGAGGACATTCTGATGGATGCCCAGATCACGGAGGAGGACTTGGGCCTCAGGCCCAATAGGAGCAGTGATGCCATGGGTTCTAGCAATGCGGGACTGGCTAAACGTCCCTATATTCAGAATGGAGTCTTCCTGTCCCAGCATGAGTATCACCCACCAGCTGGAGTTACGATTCAGCAACATTCTCGGAGGCAGAATCAATCGGTGCCCACATGTGCCTACTGTAAGAGGACGGGACACTTGGGATGTTTGTAGAAGGAGGCTGAAGGTGTGTTTGTTTTGTGGATTTGCTACACATCAGATGAGAGATTGTCCCACTACACCTTAATTTGGAGTAGCTCAAGGTCAGAGAGATGGATCTAGGCTACCTGTGGTACATCATCATGTCCCACACCAGCAGAGGAAGATACCCTAGCAGGGCAGTGCTTTTGCGTTTACGGTCGAGGAGGCCGATGCTACATGTGATGGGTTAGCATGTTTTATTTTGTTCTATTTTTTCCTTCCTTTTCTACCGGTTGCCTTGAGTGCTTTATTGGTAGCTTGTAGATTACTTGTGCTATAGTATAATTAGCATTGTTAGTAGTAACCCATATTCGAGACTGCAATATCATGACCATAGCCATGTATACTTGTTTTCCTTCAATAGAATTGAATGATTTTAGGTAGGACTTTCTTGGACCATAATTGTTGGGGGCTTGACCTAGAGAAGAGTGCAACCAGCTTAAATTTCTAGGACAATTTTTCTAAGGGGGTAGGATTGTCACTACCACATTTTCAGATAGGGGTATTTTTGTCACTTTACATTATTAATATATTGTGAGTATTTATTTAATTAATTATAATGGTGGTTGCATCTATTAGTGGACTAGCCTATTTTTTGGACCCTCGATTAGTGAACCTATTTGGACTTGTCATGACACTTGGACCTACATTCTAGGTTAGCCACTTGAGACTCATTTAAGTCATAACAAGTCATGAATAGGTTTAGAACTAAATACCAACTTAGGCTAGAAGCTTCCATAGACTAGTCAAACCTTCATGACTACTTGAGAAGGGAATTGTGGACTTTTCAAATTGGCACTAGGGTTCCCTTATGGCCGACCAAGTAGAGAGAGGGTTCATTCTTCCACTTCTTCATTTTGGAGCACAAATCCTAGTTTTGGTGTTCTTCTAAAAAACCTTCTCATTCCTCCATCAAATCATCCTCAAATTAATCTCAATCTTCTCCTACTCTTCATCCAAGGAGCCTAGAAGCTTGGGAGCCAAGGAGCACAAGAAGAGGAGTCTATTGGCTTGAGGATTGTGTCCAACTTCTCTCGTGTCACACTTGTGGTGGTACATTGGGAATCAATCTCCCAATAGGTATATATCTAACTTTTCTCCATGTTAAACACTATTACATGCATTGGACCATTAGAAAACCCACCAATGGACTAGGGGCACGTATAGGAGGAAGAACTAGCCTCTAATGACTATGTTGGTAGAAGTTATATAGAGTTTTTGTAACTTTAAATATATATATATATATATATATATATATATATATATATATATATATATATATATATATATATATATATATATATATATATATATATATATATATATATATATATATATATATAGTGGTAGTGCGGGGGGCCGCCCGAGCACAGGTCTCGGGTTCGAATCCTCCCTTGGGCATCTGGGTGGCTTTGAGCCACAGCCCAACTTGGAGAAAGGACATATCAAATATATATATATATATATATATATATATATATATATATATATATATATATATATATATATATATATATATTTGTACCATTTTTGAGAAAATCCGAGAATGGTACACAAAGTATTTTTCATAATTTGATAGGCTAAATAGGCATGTGGATGATGTGTGTGGCTAGATATGTGTCCATAAATAGATACGGGTAGGTTGTGTCATGTCACACTAGGGCACAGAGTCAATTTGAGATTTTTTTTCCTCATACACTTGTCACACACATGTCACATTTCACATGACATATTGCACTAGCTAGACACCATTCTAGTTAGCTTCTAATTTCCATTTTAGGCATGCTCATGTGATTTGATATAAATAGGACAATGTTTGGTTTAGGTATCTTGGGCTTATCACAATCGTACCGTTGACTAGTGCGATACAGGGGTGATGCACACCAAGTGTTTGACACATTGCTTGTGTGTGTGCAAATACACATGTAGTGGGTGTATCACATATATATATATATATATATATATATATATATATATATATATATATATATATATATATATATATATATATATATATATATATATATATATGCTAGTGTGTGTGTGTGTCTATGTTTGTGTAGGGATATTAAGGGTGTGTGTTGGTGTTACACACACCCCCGCATATGTATGTTCCCTAGGGACTAGTGAATGTGTGTACTTGTGTACATATATATGTGAAGGTGTATTGAAACATGAGGGTGTGCCTATTGAATGTGTGTGTGTGTGTGTGTTTACACATATACATGTATGAGGGTATGTATAAATGTCACGCCCAGTCCCAAAATACATGTGACTAGGCCACGTGGCAATGGCCAGCTACGTATTCAAGTGGACTCCAGTCCAAAATTGAATATGCAAAGCTGTCCTAGATTTGTGCAGCTACCACTGTAACATGTTTATAACTCAATCCACAAAACAAGAACATAAAGAATGGGAAAAATATAAGTACCAGTCTGCAGCCTAATAATCATACTTGTCCGAATAGACTTGAAATGGGTAATATGAGTCTATAAATACTATACTAGTAAGCAGATACAGATAGCAAGGTATGAAGCATATAATCTACGAGAGGGTGAAATACCTGCAAAGAGTAAATACATGAAATTCAATTGTGAGCTCATCAACAATCCAGAGAGATCTCTGTAGACCACGCGGCCAACCTGGAAGAAAACCAGGTCCTCAGCAGGATGCAACAAGTTACATAATATATATGCCAAATGTATGACAGTAATGAATGAATAGATAAAGTAAAGCACGACTGGTAAAGTGGATGAATCTAACATAACCAACTAGAATGAAAATAAAATTTCAGAACATCACTCGAACGCGCGGGCTATCACGGTGTACCCCAGAGACCTGATAGGCACTCCAGTAAACTATGAAATATCTCACAGTTCCGGTAAGGAAGCTGTGGCAAACTATGAAAACTCCGAAGCTCTGGTAATGAGACAACGACATACTCTGTGGGAAAGTAGCCCAAGCGTACGGTGTATCTCCTATGCGACTTCACGAATCGCATCCACGAGACGCTCGACCGGATCCTCTAGCTAGGACATCGAGTCATAATAGCAAATATAGTGTAAAAATCTCAAGTCATCGTCCTAGTATCAAACACGGGCTTCCGTATAGGAAGATGAAATCAAGTACGTGAATCCGTCAGTATGTAGTGTCACATGAACATGTCCTAGGATCCGATTTACCCCGCAACGACTTGTCATGGTAACGTAAATGTGAATATATAATATCGATACACGATGGCACTAATGTCCATTGGCACCCGAATATGATTCGGACGCGAAGTACAGAACACGACCTTAGGTGTTGCAATTAACAAAAGCAGAATAAATATTTAAATGCTACAGATTGAAACTGAAGTACAATAATGACAAGGTACACTTACCTGGATCCGAAATCTGATGAGTATGATCTGGTCCCATGTCCACGTCTAAAGAGCCCAAGGAACCTAAAAGGATATTTAGGACTAATCAATTAATTATTTTAGCCATAAACCTATAGTATAGGAAATCATTTAACCAATTAATTTCCCATTCATTAAAGAAGGGATTATTATAAAAAAATTCTTATCACAAGACTATGGTTCTCTTAATCTATATTACATGTATTTAAGTTATCTGCATTTTGGACTTGCCTTATAACCAGAGTTGGTATTAGACAACTAAATCAAATATTTCACCTTTAAACCCAATATGGTATAGTTTCTTCATGTGTTCACACACATGAATCCTCTTATATATACAACTGTGCAATACTTTTCAACAACATATTTTTCTCTCCTTCCATCTAGCATGTATTCCTAGCCAACCCATCTTCTCTTCAACATGTGAATCTCAATAATAAAAAATTATAGGAGCTTGACTAGAATCCTATTTTCCTAATGAACCACTAGGCAACCTTTCTATGTTCAAATCTAATTTATATTAATTGCCCAAATATCAGCATTAGGTTCTAACTCAACTTTACCATATATGTAAGAATCTGTAGCATGATTTATTGCTTTAATAGAAAAAAAATGTCATCTTAAAATTCATGGTGGTACACATAACTCTTTCAATGGTTTTCTTTGGGTTAATACACTTATACTTGCACATAAAAGATTACTGCCATTCAAACCCACATAAAGTTCGCCTCCCTCCTCTGTGAAACTACCCACACTTATACACATGCTTTCGCCCTTCAATATTCCAAACCTCTTCTCTTGTTTACTCACATGCTCACAAATTTATCTTGTCTCACAACCTACTATGCAACCCTTTCATTTCACATAATTCCTCAATATCAAGTATACATCTCCACATTTCTTCTGTTAAGAACCCACACACACACATAAGCTAAGGAAGCAAATAACCTCCTTAGCCAACACATACTACTAAACATCAAGTTATTGTTTGTTCATCATGAGGAACATACCCCTCCCCACAAGTTCCTCTTTGTTTTCTTCTTGTGCACTCAAGGTTCATATGGCCAAGTTCCACCTCCACATGAGCAAACACACTCAGTTTTCTCACAGTACCTCTCTCATCAACCTCACTGTTTATATGTACATCCCGACCCATATGTAGTGTATAACCAAAAAGCTTGCATGCAACACTAAGGAATATTTAGTAGAGCTAATCATGTTGGTGTTTTTGCCTTTGGACTAGAAAAGATAGTCCCACATCGGCTACACCAAATGGTGAGTATCTCAATATAATGCATTGCTTGTGTTGAGGTGTGCACATGAGGTGTAGTGGGGCACAAGTTTGTGCCATGTGGAAGTATTTCTCTAGAAGGAAAAAGGATTAAATCCAACAAGGATGAAAGTTAATTTTTGTTGTGCGGACTCGGACTCGGACACGGACTCCAGGATGTCTCGTGCATGCACGGGAGTGATCGGGGGGTAGGCGTGGACTAGCACACTTCTATGCTGATTGTGGGATGATCTAAAATATCAAACTCTATTTTTGAGTATTGGTATTTTAGTCCCACATCGGATAGGAGAAGAGGTGAAGTCTCAACTCCACTCTATAAATAGAGCCCCTTGGCCTCCTTTGAAAGATGCACCAAGAAGAGAGAAAAGGGAGTCTGTAAAGTCCAGGAAGCCCGTTCAAGTCTCAAATATTGACTTACGAGCGTTCCAGAAGTTCTCCTGAACTTGCTGGTTCCTGGGAGCTTATCCGTACTGCGGGTATAGCTTTGAGCGCCGGTGTTCTACACCCCAGCGAGATCCGTTCTTCTTCTTCCTCCCTCTTTCTGTTGCCTTCGAGAATCTGAGACTCAACTGTTGTTGATCATCTCTTGTTGCCTTCGAGAATACCGTCGCTTCTCTTTAGAAGTTATACGGTTCTGTTGCCTTCGAGAAATATTACGAAATAATCTTTTTAGATTCTCGTAAAACAACTTCACCTTCTTTAGGGTGTTATTGCCAGAAACATTATCTTTACAATTGTTTCTGAACTCGTGTTTTTTCCATCGATTGTTCGTCAAGGGACCAACAATCTCAAAGCTATACGATTCGATGGAAAACACTCGTGCTTCGCTTGTCGATACCGGCTTTAACAAGTTGGAGAAATTCGACGGTGAACACTTCCAGATCTGGAAGCGAAAGGTGACTCTGAACCTTCAACTCGTAGATGTTGATCACGTATTGGATGAGGAAGAACCAATCGTTCCAGCAACAGGATCTGCTGCTGTTCTGGCCGCTGCTACGAGCAAGCAGACGAAGTGGAAAAAGGATAACAGCATATGCAGGCTGCTGATCCTGAATTCCATGGAAGACTCTCTGGCCGAGTCCTACACAAAGAAGACTTCTGCCAAAGAGATCTGGGAGTCCGTGGGGAAGCTGTATAACGACGACGAGGCCCGATCGAAGATGTTCATGGTTGAAAAATACCACAAATGGGTCTTTGAAGACGAGAAGACCATGCTGCCCCAAGTGAAAGAGTTCCTGAAGCTGCGCCAGAAACTGGAGGACGATAGCATGCCCCTCGTCGACAAGTTCGTCGTTGGAGGGATCGTGGCAAAACTTCCTCCAGGATGGAGCGACATCTATGCAAGGATGCATAGGAAGAAGATGGAGATTAGCCTGGATAATCTCCTCAGTGAGATTCATGTTGAGGACGAAATGCGCTCTCAACAGAAGTTGGACGCCCTATCCAAGCAACTAGCAACGGCAAATCTGGTTCAAGCCACCAGAGAGAACAAAGGGAAGCAGGCGGCTTCTCACCACAAGAAGAAGGACTTCTCGAATCTGAAAGTGAAGGGTCCAGGATTCAAGCAACAGAAGTCCAAGTCCCATGTGACTTGCTTCAACTGTGGCAAGAAGGGTCACTATAAAAGTGAATGCAAGTCCAAGCCCAAAGAGCAAGGGGAGCCTAACAAGGTTTCTTTGGTTACTAATCAGGTTGCCATGATAGCACAGGTTGCAACTGTGGGGGCAGACTTGGACTGGTGGATAGACACTGGTGCGACATGTCATGTCTGTTCAGACAAGGACTGGTTCGTCTCCTATGAGCCTACTTCCGAGAAAGTCATGATGGCAAACCAGGCACAAGCTGAAGTACTGGGGATCGGGACGGTGGAGCTGAAGCTTACATCGGGGAACATTCTGACGCTTCAAGGTGTGAAGCATGTTCCTGCAATCGCAAAGAACCTGATCTCTGGGAGCCTGCTCTGCAACGCAGGCTTGAGGATGGACATCAATGCTGGCCAAATGGTGATGTCCAAGAAGGGTACTTTCTTTGGGAAAGCTTTTCAGACTGAAGGAATGTACAAAATTCAGCTTGTTGTAACCCAGCATAATAATGTTAATGCTATCACTAGTTTGAATTATTCTCTTGAGTTGTGACATAATAGGCTAGGACATGTTTATTGTAAAAGAATTAACAGAATGTCTAGTCTAGGACTTATCTCCAAGTGTGGGGGTAAGGTAGAGAAATGTGAGATATGTGCTCAGACGAAGATCACTAGGAAACCCTTCCACAGGGTCCATCGAAGCACAGATCTTCTGGAGTTGGTTCACTCAGATATCTGTGACTTTAAACAATTCTCTACAAAGGCCGGAATGAAGTATTTCATTACTTTCATCGATGACTTCTCAAAGTATGCTTTCGTCTACTTGCTAAAGTCTAAAGACGAAGCATTCGAGAAGTTCAAGGAGTTCAGGGCCGAGGTTGAGCGGCAAACTGGACAACAACTCAAGAGGTTAAGGAGTGATCGAGGCGGGGAGTATCGGTCTCATGAATTCTTATCATTCTGCAAAGAACATGGAATCTTAAATGAGACAACGGCTCCGTACTCTCCTCAATCCAACGGAGTAGCAGAAAGGAAGAACAGAACGTTGACAGAGATGATGAACTCTATGCTGTTGACTGCGAGTCTCCCAAAGTGCTATTGGGGAGAAGCTGCATTAACGGCCACTTTCATTCTGAACAGAGTGCCATATGCAACTTCCGACATAACTCCTCATGAACTCTGGTTCAAAGTCAGACCCAACCTGAATGTCATTCGAGTGTGGGGGTGCCTGGCTTATGTGAAGCTCCCGGATCTGAAGATTCAGAAGCTGGGGACAAGGACTACGAAGGCGATCTTCTTGGGGTATGCCGAGAAGAGTGATGCTCAGAGATTCCTTGATATCGGGTCAAACCATATCATCGAATCTCGCGATGCTGAATACTTTGAAGACAAGTTTGCAAAACACAAGAATATTGTTCTCGCGGATCTTCCGGAGAATGATGAGGGTACAAAGCAGACAGAAGTCTTTAATGAACCAGTAGTCCAAGATGAAGCTGTCGTCAAGGAGACACCAGCTGAACCAGAACTCGCTGAGCCGTCAACTAAGCGAGCAAGGAGGCCGAAAGACTTCGGAGATGACTTCGTCACCTATCATGTGGAAGCAGATCCGCTTACCTATGATGAGGCGATGAAGACCAAAGATGCTATATTCTGGAAGGAGGCGATTGACAACGAGATTGACTCAATCACCTCCAATAACACATGGGTATTGGTCGACCTACCAGAAGGAGCAAGACCCATCGGATGCAAATGGATCTTCAAGAAGAAGATGAAAGCAGATGGAACCATTGACAAGTTCAAGGCCAGGCTAGTGGCCAAGGGGTTTGCTCAGAAGCAGGGGATCGACTACTTTGACACTTATGCTCCAGTAGCTCGGATGACAACTATCAGATTGTTAATTGCTTTAGCAGCAATACACAAGCTGGTGATACATCAGATGGATGTGAAAATGGCATTCCTTAATGGCGAGCTGACCGAAGAGATCTACATGCAACAACCAGAAGGTTTTGTCGTCAGAGGTCTGGAAGACAAAGTCTGCAAGTTGATGAAGTCTCTGTATGGTTTGAAGCAAGCTCCCAAAATGTGGCATGAGAAGTTTGACAAGGTGATAAGGTCAAATGGCTACAGGGTCAGTGAAACAGACAAGTGTGTCTATACGAAGTTTGCTGACGGAAGAGGAGTAATCGTTTGTCTATACGTGGACGACATGCTAATCCTAGGTACGGATTTAAGCTGCGTCACAGAGACAAAGAAATTCCTCTCGACCAAGTTCAGTATGAAGGACTTGGGGGATGCCGACGTAATCTTGGGGCTCAAGATCATCCGGACAAGCACTGGAATAGCGCTGTCACAATCTCATTATATTGAGAAAATGCTCACTCGCTACGGGTATCAAGATCTTCCTTTTATTGATACACCGTACCGGAGTGATCAGAAGCTGGAGCCAGATTTGAGGGAAAGCGTCAGGCAGTTGGAGTACGCTAGCATCATCGGAAGCTTGATGTACGCTACTACTGCCACAAGGCCTGACATAGCTTTTGCAGTGGGAATGCTGAGTCGGTTCACTAGCAATCCAGGCGTTGAGCACTGGAAAGCTGTGAAGCGTGTTATGAGATATCTCAAGAAAACTCAGACATATGCACTTTTCTACAGCGGAGATCCGTTAGTAGTGGAAGGCTTCAGTGATGCTAGCTGGTGTTCAGATATGGAGAGCGAGTATTCCACAGGTGGATTCGTATTCGCCATGGGCGGAGCTGCTATATCGTGGAAGTCGAAGAAGCAGACTATGTTATCTCGCTCCTCCATAGAATCTGAATTCTTTGCATTGGATGCTGCTGCAGATGAAGCAAAGTGGCTTCGGGAGCTCATGTATGATCTTCCGGTGGTTGGGGCTCAGATATCGGCAATACCGATATACTGTGACAACCAGACGACATTAGCAGTGGCATCAAATGAACTCTTCAACGGGAAGAAGAGGACTGTGCGGTTGAAGCACAGAGCAGTGAACGATCTCATCAAAAGGGGCGTCATTGCAGTGATTGATGTTCGGAGTCAGGAGAACCTGGCGGATCCGTTCACCAAGGGCCTCAAGCGCCAGCTGGTCGATGACACAGCTTGTAAAATGGGCTTGAAGGCATTCTGATATTGTGTTATTACATTCCTACCATAAAGTTTTATGCTATTAGTTCAAAGAGAAATCTACTAGGCATCTAGCTTTTGGTTCAAGGGAGGACTATTAACCAGAAGAATATCAGGAACGGTGGGTACTTGTCCTATGTGACATGGAGAGGTTACGGACCTACAACCACTGTTGTCTACTGTTGTTTTCTGCAGAAAACGGATCCTGTGGGAAGGTTGGCTTAAATGCCTTAATGAGTTCTCAGGCAGAGTGAATGCCTGGAGTGCTTTACAGGAAGCACGGTAGAGCAGCACTACAAGGAGTGTAACTCCATGCTACAGTGGGGTGACTCCACCATGAGGTTCCCAGGTAGGGGTAATGCCTCGGCTTTGCAAGCCAAGTCACAGCGGAGTAGCACCGCAAATAGGCAGGTAGCCTAATGCTGTATGATAATCGTAATAAAGAGAGGTAGACAGCACTACAAAGAGGACGATGTCCTCATGTTACAGTGGCATGACACCACGAAGAGGTACCAGGTAGGGTAAAGCCTCGGCTTCGCAAGCCATGTCATAGCGGCGTAACACCGCACGGAAGCGCAAGGCTTCATGCTGGGTAGTTTGGCACTACAAAGGGGCTTGTGACCTCATGCTACAGTAGTATGACACTACGATGAGGTACCCAGGTGGAGGAAAGCCTCGGCTTTGTCAGCCATGTCATAGCGGCGTAGCACCGCAAAGAAGCACAATGCTTCATGCCAATGACTCTTTATAAAGAACTCACCTATAGTGTATGGAAAGAGATATCAGGCCGTCTCTTGAGGGTAAGCTTGTAGACGCCCAAAATTATACACTGAAACCAGGCTGGCACAAGGCCTTCAATGTGCAGCCAGAAGCACAGTTGATGTCATTATGTGAGTAGGAAGAATTGCAGTTATGGTGCAGAATTCAAGGCTAAGTCCATTCTTGTATCATGCTGTTATTTAACCTATGCGGGAAGATTCAAGTCGTAGCGACATCTCTCCTAATGCATGATGGACAATCACTGTGGGGAACGCTCAACCCATATATTGAGATATGTGGGGGATTGTTGGTGTTTTTGCCTTTGGACTAGAAAAGATAGTCCCACATCGGCTACACCAAATGGTGAGTATCTCAATATAATGCATTGCTTGTGTTGAGGTGTGCACATGAGGTGTAGTGGGGCACAAGTTTGTGCCATGTGGAAGTATTTCTCTAGAAGGAAAAAGGATTAAATCCAACAAGGATGAAAGTTAATTTTTGTTGTGCGGACTCGGACTCGGACACGGACTCCAGGATGTCTCGTGCATGCACGGGAGTGGTCGGGGGGTAGGCGTGGACTAGCACACTTCTATGCTGATTGTTGGATGATCTAAAATATCAAACTCTATTTTTGAGTATTGGTATTTTAGTCCCACATCGGATAGGAGAAGAGGTGAAGTCTCAACTCCACTCTATAAATAGAGCCCCTTGGCCTCCTTTGAAAGATGCACCAAGAAGAGAGAAAAGGGAGTTTGTAAAGTCCAGGAAGCCCGTTCAAGTCTCAAATATTGACTTACGAGCGTTCCAGAAGTTCTCCTGAACTTGCTGGTTCCTGGGAGCTTATCCGTACTGCGGGTATAGCTTTGAGCGCCGGTGTTCTACACCCCAGCGAGATCCGTTCTTCTTCTTCCTCCCTCTTTCTGTTGCCTTCGAGAATCTGAGACTCAACTGTTGTTGATCATCTCTTGTTGCCTTCGAGAATACCGTCGCTTCTCTTTAGAAGTTATACGGTTCTGTTGCCTTCGAGAAATATTACGAAATAATCTTTTTAGATTCTCGTAAAACAACTTCACCTTCTTTAGGGTGTTATTGCCAGAAACATTGTCTTTACAATTGTTTCTGAACTCGTGTTTTTTCCATCGATTGTTCGTCAAGGGACCAACAAATCATAATAGTAGGTAAGAATGATTCCAAGGTTACGATTTGTAGGAAACTCATAGAGCTCTAGCTCGACACGTCGGTAGGATGAGTGTGGGCTCCCTCTCCTGCGCTTAGGCCGGTTCAGAGATCACCATGCCGAGGGTGCTTTGGCAGTGGAGAGCTTGGCGAGTTCTGGACTCGTCGCGCTTCGAAGGTTGTCGTATCTGCCCTGCTACTTGCCTGGAGAAGTCGAGGGTGCGGACGCCGGCGAGGTTGCGTAGTCGACATAGGATGTGTGGCGGCGATAGCTCGCCGCCGGCGATACCTCGATAAGACGACAATGCCGTCCTGAGGGGAGGAGGGACCGCAGCTTCATGCCGTCGCTACTCTGGGTGTATCGTCAACGACGAACGACATGAAAAATGGAGGTAAATGTGTGAGGTGAACTAGTGTAGGCGGCTAGGGTTTGATGATGGGTGAGGGAGAAGAGAACGAGTATTTATATAGGGAGAGAGGGACTTAGGGTTTGGGGAACGCTGGAGGGGGCTTGGTTGAGCTGTCAATGTCTTGGCGTGCTCTACGTTTGCAGAGGAACATTGTCCTATCGAAGGGAGGAAGAAATACTGTGTATAATAGGAAATCCGAGTTTCGTAGGTTTAGCGGGTTATGGTTAGTCGGATCTGCCGCCCAACCCAAGTTATTAGCTGCTTCCAAGGCCAGATGGGTTTGGGTTCAACCGCCCACCCGGATTCGTTTTGTTTGTAGCCGTTGGAATTTAAAAGAGGGTTGGGTGATGGCTGCCCTAATGGCCAAGCCAGGGTCTAAGTGAATAGGTTTGATTCATTTTTTTATTATACAAACTAGACCTTAGGAAAAATACATAATTGAGTATACAAAATTCTATTATATACCCAAGGGTAGCTCTAACCTAATATAATGCTAAAAAAATTTATATTAACCCCCATATGACCCGATTTAATAAGGATATAAAAAAGTATGATAATCTTATTAATGAAATGTTAAGATTAACTGTATTCATGTATTAACCTACAATCTAGTTAATAAAAAAAAAGTTAATAAAAATAGGTTTTTGGTTAATAATAATCTAATAAAATTTAATGATGATCTTAACCATCTATAATTTGTAACATAACAAATGGGAATTTATTCGAAATCAATTAAATTGGCCAACAAAATATTTAGTAAAAATTTATATAAAAATAATACTTGAAAATGGGGGGCTCATATCCTCTCCCCTTGAAAAATTTCGTCATCGAAATTAAAACGATGGCACGATTGGGAAAAATGAGATTTCTAAAATATTTCGATATTTGAAATACAGTACGTAAATTTGTACCTCGATCCTCGAACAAATGAGGGAAACGCTGTCGAATAGTCCTTGCGCTCGCAAGTGGACTCGTCCGGAGAATGATGCTTCTATGCAACCCGGACAAGTCGAATAGTCTTCTCCCTCAATACCTTTTCGCTGCGATCGAGAATCTCAATTGGTTGCTCCATATATGACAGCCTCGGTCCAACTGTAATCTCTGAATGATCAAGCACGTGACTAGGGTCTGCCACGTACCTCCTCAACTGTGATACGTGAAAAAATTCATGCACACCCTCAAGTGACGGGGGTAATGCAAGACGATAAGTCACCTCACCAACTCGCTACAGAATATCAAAGGGCCCAATGTACCTCGGAATTAACTTGCCTATGCTCCCAAACCTAATAGTCCCCCCGAGTTGGTGGTATCCTCAAGAATACGTGATCACTTTCCTTGAACTCCAAAGGTCGACGATGCGTATCTGCCCAATGCTTCTGCCTGTCCTGTGTCATTATGAGGTGGCTCTGAATTTGTTTCACTTTCTCTATGGTCTAGGTCACTAGCTCTGGACCAAGTATCTGACGTTCTCCGACGTTACTCCAACATACTGGAGACCTGTACTTCCTGCCGTATAGTGCCTCGAAGGATGTTATCTGTATGCTTGCCTGGTAGCTGTTGTTGTAGGAGAATTCCACCAAATGTAGTTGATCTTCCCAAGATCCTCCAAAATCCAATATGTAAGCTCTCAGCATATCCTCGAGTGTCTGATTCGTGAGCTCTGACTGTCCGTCAGTCTGCGGGTGATAAGCAGTGCTGGACTTGAGGCGAGTCCCCAAACTCTCCTACATACTCCTCCAAAAATGTGATATGAATATAGAATTTAGATCTGACACAATGCTAACTGGTACTCCATGCAGACGCACTATCTTCCTCATGTACAAATCAGCCAGAATCTCCGTAGATTGTCCAACTTTCAAAGGGAAGAAATGAGCCGACTTGGTGAGTCGATCCACGATGACCCAAACTACGCCATTTCCGCTAGGGCTGCTAACGAAGTCAATCGTGATGTATTCCCACTTCCACTCAGGAATGGAAAGCGGCTGCAAAAGTCCTGCAGACCTCTGGTGCTCGGCCTTGACCTGCTGACAGTCCAAGCATCTCGCTATAAATCGAGCGATCTTCCTCTTCATCCCATGCCACAAGTAATGTTGCCACAAATTATTGTACATCTTCATACCTCCAGGATGAATAGAATATATCGAGCTATGTGTCTTAGTCATCAACTCCTGGCGTAGCTCTCCACTCAGAATGCATTGGCGATCTCCACACCTCAATGTCCCGTCCTCGTGAATCCGTAGCCCTGTCTGTATGCCGGCCTCTGTCTTTTTTCGGAGTCTCCTGAGTCACATATGTGGGAAGAGCGACCTTGATCCTCTCAATCAAAGAAGATTGTACCCCCAACGTTAGATAACTATCCATATATACCCGACAATACGACCTCTATCCCCAACTCCTGGAGATCATCCAACAAATGACGCTGAGTTGTCAAAAAGTATGTCATGGGTTTCCTGTTCAAAGCATCAGCCACGACATTCGCCTTGTCCGGATGGTACTACAACTCTATCTCAAAGTTCTTCATCAATTCCAGCCAACGTCTTTGCCCCATGTTCAGCTTCTTCTGAGTGAAGACATACTTCAGACTCTTATGATCAGTAAATATCTCGACCCGCTCTCCATAAAGATAGTGCCTTCATAGCTTCTGTACAAATATCACTACAGCTAGATCCAAATCATGCGTTGGGTAGTTCTTCTCATGGATCCTCAACTATCTCGATGCATAAACCACAACTTTGTCATGTTGCATCAGAACACAGCCTAATCCGCTCCCGAATGCATCGCTGTACACCACAAATCCTCCAAATCCCAAAGGTAGAGTCAAGATAGGCGCTAAAGTCAAATGCTTCTTCAACTCATTAAAAGCCGTCTGACACTCCGTAGTCCAGACGAACTCGTGATCCTTATGCGTCAAAAGCGTCATAGGCTCCGCAATCCTTGAAAACTATTCCATGAACCTCTGATAATATTAGACAAGTTCGAGAAAGCTCCTAACCTCCGTAACTGACGTAGGTGTAGGCCAAGTCTTCACTGCTGCAATCTTATCTGGGTCTACTGCTAATCCATTCCCAGTAATGATCTTCCCAAGGAAGGATAATTTGCTCAGACATAACTCACACTTACTGAGCTTGGCATAGAGTCTCTTCCTCATCAATGTCTCCATCACGATCCTGAGATGCTCCTCATGTTCCTCGTGGCTCTTGGAGTACACCAAAATGTCATCAATGAACACCACCACGAACTTATCCAAGTACTGGTGGAACACCTTATTTATCAGACTCATAAACACAGCTGGTGCGTTGGTTAATCCAAACGGCATCACAAGGAACTCATAGTATCCATATCTCGTCTGAAAGGTCGTCTTCGGAATGTCCTTTTTCCGAACCTTGATCTGGTGGTAGTCGGACCTGTGATCAATCTTCGAGAACACACAGGCTTCGCTCAATTGATCAAACAATCATCTATACGTGGCAGGGAATACTTGTTATTCGCTGTCACTGCACTCAATCCTTGTAGTCGATGTACAAACATATCAATCCTTCCTACTTCGGCACGAACAAGTCAGAAGATTTCCATGGTGAAACATTCAGCCGGTTAAAACTTTGGTTTTCTAATTCTACTATCTGGACCTTCAGTTCATATAAACTCATGCTCCTACTCCTTCTTGAGCCTGGTCATTTCTATCCTAGTTCTTTTAAAATATCGTCTGGAACAACCCAAATCCTAACATCCCTACTTCTATATCTGACATATTCTATGTCTATAGTTCCCAAGTTTATAATTCAACTCTCATAGGTTTCTTCCTGTATCTGTTTAAGCCTCAAGTTAACCATCTCTCTCTCTCTCTCTCTTGATCTTGTAGCTCTTCTCTACATCTTGTATTTATCATATTTTCTCATGTTAAGCATAACCATAGGTTCAAACTCCAATATAGATTTTACCGTACTTAATTTACAATAGTAGCTTGTCTGCACCTTACAATAGTAGCTTGCCTTGTCATGATTCCTTTCGTTATCGTATACTTAATCTGCTCTCAAATGATCCCTTAAGCTTTAACTGGCATTCTTAAATCCTTGATCTATTTTCTTACTTAGTCCCTCAATCTGATATCCTTAAACTGTGCTATTCGTCATTCTTTTATATTTTCTGAATGCAGTCGTAATCCGATGCTATCTTGTAAATGTTCATACTCAGTAACGGTTTCAGAATTTTATCCTAGGTAGATGTTACCACCTATTTTGTCCAGGTTGATCCTCCACCTAATTCTTATCTTAACCTATGTCATATATCAATCCATATTCCTCATTTTGTTTCTTTCTATCTCTATTACTCAGAGTCATCCAAATTTAAAATTTTGGTACCCTCCAAACATGAGTTTACTTGAAATCTTAATATCAGATAACCTTCTCCAAGCTTAGAGCATCAAGATTTTTTTTTCCTTCTTAAGTCCTTGACACATTTTCTAATACTACCATGAACTATAGCTATCCTTAACATCTAATTGTGCATTACCCTAAATCATTACATTGTACTTGAACTTCTATCATTCAATAAATCCTTCTAGCCACCAATACTCCTAAATCACTTCTAACTCGGGTAGTGGGTAGATTTTATCTAATTCTAGGCTCATGTTGCTAGGTTCAAATCTTATACTAAACCTTAGACCATCAATTCTTTCAAGCTCAGCATCTGGACAACTATCTCGTTTAACCCTTCTTACTATGGATAACTACTTCTTACAAAATATTCAAAACAAGTGTGCCTTCTTCGTCTTGACGAGGACATATATACATCTGGAGGTAATCACCGCGCATGAGCGTCCGTCTCCCCGAAGTAGTAGGAGAAGACGAGAAACAAAAATAGCGATTATCGAAGGAGAATAACGAATATAGTTGTGAAGTTCAAAGGTGATAACCAAACACAAGGGAAGTTTTCAAATCAGTTGTGGATTAAGATCCTATTCAATCTTAATCATAACTGCAGGCTCGATCAGTACAATAACGTAACCGAAGCGGCAAATCGAGACCTGCATGGTCCAACAAAAATCATGTCACGTCCTAGTCCTAAAATACATGGGACTAGGCCATATGGCAATGGCTAACTACGTATCCAAGTGGACTCCAATTCAAACTTGAATATCCAAAGCTGTCCTAGATTTGTGTAGCTACCACTATAACATGTTTATAACTCAATCCATGGAACAAGAACATAACGAATGGGAAAATATGAGTACAAGTCTGCAGCCTAATTATCATACTTGCCCGAATATACTCGAAATGAGTAATATGAGTCTATAAATACTATACTAGTAAGCATATACATGTAGCAGGGTATGAAGCATATAAAGTACAAGAGAGTGAAATACCTGCAAAGAGTAAATACATGAAATACATGGAGCTCATCAACAATCCAGCAGAGTTCTCTGTAGACCACATGGCCAACCTGGAAGGAAACTAGGTCCTCAGCGGGATGCAACAAGGTACATAATACACATGCCAAATGTACGACAATAATGAATGAATAGATAAAGTAAAGCACGACTGGTAAAGTGGGTGAATCTAAGAGAACCAATTAGAATGAAAATGCAATTTGAGAACATCCCTCAAACACGTAGGCTGTCACAGTGTACCCTAGAGACCTTACAGGTACTCCAGTAAACTATGAAATATCCCACAGTTCCGGTAAGAAGCTGTGGCAAACTATGAAAACCCCGAAGCTCTGGTAATGAGACAACAATATACTCTATGGGAAAGTAGCCTAAGTGCACGGTGTATGTTCTCCCCTCCCATGTGACTTCACGAATTATATCCATGAGACGCTCGACCGGATCCTCTAGCTAGGACATCGAGTCATAATACTAAATACAATGTAAAAATCTCAAGTCATCGCCCTAGTATCAAACATGGGCTTCCGTATAGCAAGATGTAATCAAGTACGAGAATCTATCAGTATGTAGTGTCACATGAACATGTCCTAGGATCTGATGTACCCCGCAACGAATTGTCGCGGTAACGTAAATATCAATATCTAATATCGGTACACGATGGCACTAACGTCCATCGGCACCCGAATGTGATTCAGACGCGAAGTACCTAACACGGCCTTAGGTGTTGCAATTAACAAAAGCAGAATAAATATTTAAATGCTACATATTGAAATTGAAGTACAAGAATGGCAAGGTACACTTGCCTGGATCCAAAATCTGATGAGTATGATCTGGTTCCACGTCCACGTCTAAAGAGCCCAAGGAACCTAAATGGATATTTAGGACTAATCAATTAATTATTTTAGCCAGAAACCTATAGTATAGAGGAAATAATTTAACCAATTAATTTCCCATTCATTAACGAAGGGGTTATTATAAAAAAAAGTTCCTTATCACAAGACTATAGTTCCCTTAACCTATATTATAGGTGTTTAAGTTATCTGCATTTTGGACTTGCCTTATAACCAGAGTTGGTATTAGACAACTAAATCAAATATTTCACCTTTAAACCCAATATGGCATAGTTTCTTTATGTGTTCAGACACCCGAATCCTCTTATATATACAACTGTGCAATACTCCTCAACAACACATTTTGCTCACCTTCCATATAGCATGTATTCCTAGCCAACCCATCTTCTCTCCAACATGTGAATCTCAATAACAAAAAATTACAGGAGCTTGACTAGAATCCTATTTTCTTAATGAACCACTAGGCAACCTTTCTTTGTTCAAATCTAATTTATAATAACTGCCCAAATATCAGCATTAGGTTCTAACTCAACTTTACCATATATGTAAGAATATGTAGCATGATTTATTTGTTTTAATTGAAAAAATTTCATCTTAAAATTCATGGTGGTGCACATAACTCTTTCAATGGTTTTCTTTGGGTTAATACTCTTATACTTACACATAAAAGACTATGTCATCCAAACCCACATAAAGTTTGCCTCCCTCCTTTGTGAAACTACCCATACTTATACACATGCCTTCACCCTTCAATCTTCCAAACCACTTCTCTTGTTTACTCACATACTCACAAATTTATCTTGTCTCACAACCTACTGTGCAACCCTTTCGTTTCACATCTCATTCCTTAATATCAAGTATACATCTCCACATTTCTTTTGTTAAGAACCCACACATATAAGCTAAGGAAGCAAATAACCTCCTTAGCCAACACATACTACTAAACATGAAGCTACTGTTTGTTCATCATAAGGAGCATACCCCTCCCCACAAGTTCATCTTTGTTTTCTTCTTGTGCACTCAAGGTTGATATGGCCAAGTTCCACCTGCACACGAGCAAACACACTCGATTTGCTTACAGTACCTCTCTCATCAACCTCACTGTTTATATGTACATCCCGACCCATATGTAGTGTATAACCAAAAAGCTTGCATGCAACACTAAGGAATATGTAGTAGAGCTAATCATAATAGTAGGTAAGAGTGATTCCAAGGAAGGGTTTACGACTTGTAGGAAACTCATAGAGCTCTAGCTCGACGCGTCGACAGGATGAGTGTGGGCTCCCTCTCTTGTGCTTAGGCCGGTTCGGAGATCACCACGCCGAGGGTGCTTTGGCAGTGGAGAGCTCGGCGAGTTCTGGACTCGTCACACTTCGAAGGTCGTCGTCTCCGCCCGGCTACTTTCTAGGAGAAGTCGAGGGTGCGGATGCCGGCAAGGTTGCGTAGTCGACGCAGGATGTGTGGCAGCGATAGCTCTGTGCCGGCGATACCTCGATAAGACGACGACGACGACGCATGACGAGAGGAGGGATCACGGTTTCACGCCGTTGCTGCTCTGGGTGTGTCATCGACGACGAACGACGTAAAAAATGGAGGTAAATGTGTGAGGTGAACTAGTGTAGGTGGCTAGGGTTTGAAGATGGGTGAGGGAGAAGAGAACGAGTGTTTATATAGGGAGAGAGGGACTTAGGGTTTGGAGAAGGGAGGGAGAAGAGAACGAGTGTTGATATAGTATCAAACACGGGCTTGGCGTGCTCTGCGTTTGCAGAGGAACAACATCCTATCGAAGGGAGGAAGAAACACAGTGTATAATAGAAAATCCGAGTTTCGCGGGTTAGCGGGTTATGGTTAGTTGGATCTGCCGCCCAACCCAAGTTATTAGCTGCTGTGAAGGCCAGATGGGTTTGGGTTCAACCGCCCACCCAGATCCGTTTTGTTTGTAGTCGTTAGAATTTAAAAGAGGGTTGGGTGATGGTGCCCTAATGGCCAAGCCAGGGTCTAAGTGAATATGTTTGATTCTTTTTTTTTTTTAAACAAGAAATACATAATTGAGTATACAAAATTCTATTATATACCCAAGGGTAGCTCTAACCTAATATAATGCTAGAAAAAGTTATATTAAACCCCATACGATCCGATTTAATAAGGATAGAAAAAGTACGATAATCTTATTAATAAAATGTTAAGATTAACTATATTCATGTATTAACCTACAATCAAGTTAATAAAAATAGGTTTTTTCTTAATAATAATCTGATAAAATTTAGTGATGATTTTAACCATCTGTAATTTATAACATAACAAATGGGAATTTATTTGAAATCAATTAAATTGGCCAACAAAAATATTTAGTAAAATTTATATAAAAATAATACTTGAAAATGCAGCGCTCACAATAAGTGTTTGTGTATACATGTGTGTGTTTACACTTATAGATGAGAGTTTGATTAAGAGAGTGAAATAGGGAGTGAGTGTGGACACACATGATTACACCTGTGTGTTAGTATGCAGGTGCATACATACACATGTACGTGTGTGTGACCGTAGACAAAGAGTGAGAGAGTGTCAAAGAGAGGAAGACATAGAGAGTGGCAACAGTAGGCTGCAGGGGACTTGGTCCCTGTTGTAGACCTGCGTAGGGGGACTTCCTGCACACAGGTAGGCAGGGGAGAGGCCTGCCACAAGTAGGGAACTCCTTGCAACAGGTGTGCTGCAAAGGTGCAGGGGCAGGGGGTGTAGGGGGTTCACTCCCTAATGCAATTGTAAGTGCAGGCTTGTACCGGCAGGGACTTGGCTTCCTGCACACAGGCAGACAAGTGAGGGGGTGGGTGGGTGGGGGGGGGGGGGGGTTGTAGTGCCTTGTGTACTTGCACAGGTAGCAGCAGGGGGATGGGGTCCCTACTGCAGCAGGAGATGTTCCCCTTGGCAACTGGCCTTCTGGCCTGTACAACAGGCACATGCAGGGCCTTAGGACACTGCAAGTGTGCACCTAGGTACCAGCAGGCAGTGGCCTATGCAGGCAAGTGCACAGATTGTGCAGTTGAGTGTGAGTATGTCACATGTGAGTGAATGTGTGTTGGTGTGTGTCTGTCACACTTGAGTGATAATGTGAGTACATGTGAGTGACATACATGACTATGAGTTGTGTTGTGTGTGTGGCACACACATGTGTGTCTTGATGTAAGAGGCATATGTATAGTGCATTTGAGTGAGTATATGTGTGTGGACTAGAGAGTGTGCATGAGTGTTGAGAGGGTATCCTAGAAACTAAGGCATAAATAATGTGAGAGGATAAGGTAATGTGTTAGGTAACATGGGTAATAGGTATTGGATGATATGTAATAGGTAAGGTTGGAATTACCCTATGTGTATCCCAAATTAGGTAAATACCTAGGGTAATCCAAGTATTGCCTAGTATAGATTAGATTACCTTGGTATGACAAGGTATTAACCTAGAAACTTAGGTTTGACCTAGTATGACCCAAGTTGACTAGTTTGACCATAGAAGTCAACCTTTGAGTTAAATTGGCCTTGTTTGACCACAAAGACCTAGTTTGACCTAGACCTTGTTTGGTTCACTGTAATGTAATTATAATCGTAATGTAATCAAATAAAAAAAATAACTTTTTTATTTGATTACATTGTGATTAAGATTACATTACAATATACCAAACGAGACCCTAGTTTGACTTCTATAACCTAGAATTGACCTAGAATTAATATATATTTCATCTTAGATTTAGTATTTAACACACTGAAACACCAATTAACATTGATATTCATATTTAGGTCTTTGTGACTCCACTTTGGACCTCGATTCACACTTGTTGCTCAGGACCACATGCGAGTACATTCTCTAATAGTTTCAATTATTTGATAAGTTCTATAATTCTGGTTTATAGTATTGTATTACTTGATTCTTTGACACGATGGAGACACGGATTGATATTTTATGGATTCACTCTCATGCGACACGTGCGTCATACTTGTTTGGGCTCTACATCAGGACTTACCTACTGGCATCACTTATTTTTATCTGGCTGGCCTCGTACTTGATTTGCATGTCGGGACTTGGATTCATTTATACTAGTCGGACGGAGAAATACTTAAGTAGACATATAAACATTCCCAAAGTCTAGAACCACCCCCTACTGGTCGAATCTGGAATGATAGCAGTCGCACACCTCACGTGCGATTAGCCGTATTATCCCTAGCCATTTATACGTTGAAAGTGGTATTTCAAAACACATTAGTTTAGTTGCATTCTTGCTGATTTACATTATACCTTCTGGCCACATCATATCTATATTGGTTGAGTTTTCCTTTATTTACTGTCTGTACTGCCATACTCTCTTGATTCACCATGATTATTTTTATTGCCCTTTACTTAACCGTTGCTCTATTTTATTTCCAGATTTTGTCCTTCTTACTCATCATGTATTACTTACTATAACTATTTATAGTCTTTACCATTTAATTGGAACTGCTGTTAGAGGTGTGTTTCGCTTTAATCCTGACTGGATAAAAATTTTCAGAGGGCTTAGAGGACTTCTGTCCCACCTACTACGGACCCGAGGTAGATGACGACTTTGCCCAGGAGATTCCCTTGGAGCCGATGTCCGTTGAGGATAAACCACATTAGTACCTTAGCTAGTAGCTAGGATACTGAATTTGTCTCCAGTTATTTGAGATTTGGGACATGTTATATTTATTTGGGATATGTACTTATTGATATTAGACTTCTAGACTTTGTTGTGTACTTGACTTATGCTATTAGACTGTTATTTCATCATTTGATATCTTATATCATTCATGCTACTATTTTCCTTTAGATATCTATGATTGAGTATGATTATAGATGATTTATTATCCTCCATTCGCAGTTGAGATTACTATTGACATGTTATTATTCATATCTATTAGACTGTTTAGATAGCACTGTTGACCTATACATCGTTCTACCGCCAATACTGCGGCGTAGGCTGTATGTACCCACGTACTCATGCCCCTATACTGAGTTCGAGTCCTGACAGGGGGTGACAAATTCTAAGCACTGTTCCATCCATAAATAACTTGATTTCGGATAAATTAGATTATTGTCGAGAAAATAAACAATGTATGTGATCCAAATGTGTTATATAAATTGTATCATCATATAGAAAAATTGTTTTTGATTGTGATTATGATTGTGAGTGTGAATTGTTAGGACTTAATTGTAGGACGAATACCGAGGAAGTCACTAGAATAGGATTTAGTTATCAATTCCTTCACTTTGGAATTTTGAGAATCAAATCACCTCCCAGATTTTTTAACTTATTTTATTTCTTCGTCCTTGTAGAGATTAGAATAATGGGATAACCTTATTAATGAAGGAGAGCTACATATATATAGGAGAGTCCAACCCCTCTCACTTTTGTTCTAGGCAAAATCGGACTAAAGTCCACTACTAATATTATTAATATACTTAACACCATCCCTCAAGCTGGAGCATAGACGTCAATCATGCCCAGCTTGTTACAGAGAAATTGAACCCGAGGACCCAAAAAGAGGCTTCGTGAAGATATCGTCTATCTGATCACCGATCCTCATATGGTAAAATTTTATCACCCCCTTTGTATACTCATCACAGACGAAGTGGATGTCGATTTCAATATGCGTTGTCCTTTCATGAAATACATGATTGGTAGCAATATGGATAGCAAACTAATTATCACACCACATATCTGTTGTGCTCGACCCTACTTCTTCTCCTAATTCTTGTAGAAGATGCTTCATATATAACAACTCTGTTGTGCTATGGGCAATGGCTCGATACTCTACTTTTGAACTTGATCATGCTATCATATTCTGCTTCTTGCTCTTCTATGATACCAAGTTTCTACCAATAAATACAGAGTAGCCAGATGTAGACCATCTATCTGTCAGACTTGCACCCCAGTCAGTATCAGTAAAATACTCAACACGAGTGTGTCCATGATTTACCATTCAAATTTCTTTTTCTGGATTTTTGACTAGATAACACAGGATTTTGAGAACTACTTGCCAGTGTGGAACGCTTGGAGAAGCCATAAATCTACTTACAACACTAACTGCAAAAGAGATGTCCAGACGAGTCACGACCGCCAAGTAATTAAGTTTTCCAACTACTCGTTGATAGGGATCTGGATTGGTCATCAGGACTCCCTCATTTGGAAGTAACTTAGCCCCTGGATCCATATGTGAGGTTGCTCCCTTGGCTTGTATCATTCCCTCATCATTCAGTATGTCTAGCATAAACTTTCTTTGAGACATTATAATATTTCGCTTACTCCGTGTGACCTCAATGCCCAAGAAATAGTTCAATGATCCCATATCCTTGGTTTGAAATTGTTCTTCCAGAAACTTCTTGAGGCCTGTAATACCCTGGCTGTCGTATTCTGTGATTACAATATCATCAGCATAGACACCAAGTAGTATCTTTCCAGCTGATGTTTGTCGGTAGAATACCGAATGATCTTTCTTTGATTGACACATGTTAAACTGAGTAACAACATGTGTAATATTGGTCGCATGTGAGCTGGTCATATAGAATGGTCCACTTGCCTTTTATTTTGCAAAGGTGGTGTACCTCGGGGTACTGTGTTGTTGGAACTTGGCATCCCATTGGAGGTCTTTTGAGCCTTCGTGCATGTTGTCTGAGGTGGCTTAGCCTTGATTGAGCCTGGACAATTTTTCGGTTGTGGATCCCGATGTGGATACTTCACCACGACGTCGAGCTTGAAACATATGCCAATATGTGTATGACTCTACAGTCATCTGAACAGATTTGAATGCCATCATCAGGAGCATATGTTGTAATATTGGCGGTAGGAGCTTTAGAACACTTTCACAGGAAATGGCCATGCTGACCACAGTTGAAGCATGTGTGCGATCTTCCTCCATTACGACCACCATTGCCTTGTCACCCATTACGATCTGTATTTCGGCCACCACGTCGTCCACCACGACCACCACAAAATCTACCACGAGCAGCACCAAGAGCAGATCGATTAGCAGGAGCATCACCCGGAGTGGTCTCAACGAATTTTGCTGTTCGAAGTACATGCTAATGAGATTCTATTAGAGACGGAACATCAGATCCAATAATAATCTAAAAGCGTGCAGAGTCCTCATCTGGATGGAGAGAGGCAAGATATGCCATGACATAAAGCTGCTCACGTTGAGTCCTTGCTTCATCGATATCTGCCGTTAAAGGTAATATATGGTCGATCGCATCAGTCATAGCCTTAAATGCCTGAAAATAGTCCTTATGAGATTTGTCTTCCCGATTAGCTCGGTATACACCAACGACCGAGTCGTAGATACAAGACAATTCATATTTTCCATCAAACGTCACTGCCAGGACCTCCCATAATTACTTTACGGAATTCGTATTATGAACCATGTCTTCCACCAATGGTTTCATTGAATTCATCAACTGTGTAAACAGTCGACTATCATCTGTCTCCCATTGCTCAAATATGGGATCATTCTCTACTGGAGGGTTGTCAGTCAGATGTTTGGACAACAGCATTCTCCAAAGCGTCTTCTTGACCTTCTTCTGCCAAGTCGGGTACCCCCATGGTCCGTCCAACTGTCGATCGACAAGTCGAATCGATAAAATCGTCATGCTAATGCCCGTTGGTCCCGCTATTGCATTTCTGGCACTAGTGTTTGTAGTACTGCTATTCGTCGTAGTGTCTGTCATCCTTCAGGATTTATGATTCGATTGTCGGTTTGATCTTTCCAACTTGATAATCACATCAATACTACTAATATGCTAGAAACGTGGAAGAACCGACATGCGCATAAGAAGCATAGTGAAAGTGGATCACACAAGCCAGTACAAAGAGATAACCCAAGTTACCCTATGTTAGATCCTAATATAAAGATCAAGGAAAGAAATAAAGGTTCATGCAAAACAAGAAACTTGTCTGCTCTATGTTAAATTTTAGAAATTAACATTGAAAGGTTCTAGCAAACAAACCAAATGTTTACCCTCTGAGAATCTCAAGTCAATTGTTAAGAGTCCGAGGTTCCAGCAAACAACAAAACGTTTACCCCGCCTCCCCCTTGACAGCCCAACCCCCCTTATTCGTCCTCCTAGATCAACCCCCTCCCCCCCTAAGTTCATGGATAAAGATCCAAATCCTAACCCTGGATGGAAGAGGAGTTGACAGGGAAAGAGGGGGGCAGGGTTAGCAGCAGTAGCAGGGGCGGGGGGCAGTAGCAGGGGGAGGCGAGGAGGCAGCAGGAGGGGGACAGGGGGCCGGCAGCGGGGGGCGGAGGGGTGGCGGTAGGGGGTGCCGACTAGGGTTTTGTAAAGAGAGAGAGGGGGGGATGACGGCTAGAATTTTGGCTCTGATACCATGTAGAGATTAGAATAATAAGATAATTTTATTAATGAACGAGAGCTACATATATATATGAGAGGCTAACCCCTCTCACTTTTGTTCTAGGCAATGTGGGACTAAAGCCCACTACTAATATTATTAATATATTTAACAGTCCTTAACTGAGGGTTTGCATGTCATTTGATGACATAGTATTGTTTACTAGATTTATAGACATATTTTTAAGGAATATGCTATTGTACCCTAAAAATGAGCTTGAGGACAAAAACAAGATGTTACAATTAAAGCGATCGTGGTAGAACCAAATTTTCTTCTCATCAACAATTGAAGGTATATATATATATATATATATATATATATATATATATATATATATATATATATATATATATATATATATGTATGTATGTATATATATATATATATATGCGTTAATATTCGTAATTGGATAGAATAGTCAATTTCCAACATTATAGCTTTAAAATGCCTTAGCTTATGTATCATTAATTTTATCATATAATAAATGACATGTGGTAAACCAATAAAAAAACCATACGGACGACAATCATGAATATAGGTACTAGAGTATTCATATATCGTATAACCTGGAAATGATGTTACGTACTTGGCTCACAGTGTTTTGGGAGCGAGGTGTGGCATGATGTATCGGACAAGGAGAGATAACGAAAGCAAAAAACATATCGAATATGATAAATAGTCCAAAAATCCTCAATAATATCCTATACAACATCAAGTTGTCCATAAACATCTAGTTGCAAAAAAAGTCAACCAAGGTCAAACTGGACAGATAACACATAATTACTACAATATCATGCTAAATATTAATTAGAGTACATTTGGCAAGGTATACTTGCCCGACTCGTGTTTGAGTAGAGTCAACGAATAGGAAGAGATACCAGAATTTGAAATAATATAGCATATGATAAATAGTCCATAAATCCCCAATAATATCCTACACATCATTAGGTCATCCATAAATGTCCAATTGTGAGAAAAGTCAACCAAGGTCAAATTGGACCGACATGTGGGCCCACATGGCACAAAAAATTAAAAAAGTTGGAACATGTCCAAATTGAAAAATGATATGTCAAACAGTACCATAATGATTCCATGAACTTACTGTTGCTCTTAAAAGTGGATTTGGATGATTGGATTGCAAATATGCTAGCCGATGATTGATCACGGGCATGTAGAATAGTGATTCGATCGATTGTCACAGAACCGAACATAGCCATCATAGTAGGGATAAAATGACATTGTGCGTCCAATAATGCAAGTTTTTTTCACTATTTAACGAGCACACAAAAAGTAACTAGAAGATTTATAAAAATAATTGAAGGGTACATATCAACTTTGTCATACTCGGTCAACGAATTCAAGTTCGTCAATCCCACGGATACGGAACATCATTATGTGCCTTTACGTGCAGATGGTCCACAACGAGATTGGACGTATCGATAGGACAATACCTGGTTGGAGAGTTTTCACGAAAAATTTTTATTAGTTTATTGGTTCATAAACGAAAGATTAAATGATGGAATTAAATTACAAAAACTGTTAGAGGCGTAGAGTGGGGTAATGGATATTTGATGGTGGAGTTGAACTATGATTGGAGAGTCAGGATCTCCAGAAAATAGCTCGTAGATCAACCTGATGATACAGTGCACTTCCTCCATCACCGGTTTGGATGTCTTACGTGCCGTCCTTGTGGCCTGATAATGGTCATTGGTGGTTGCCTTGGTACGGGATGATGCAGAGTTGTGGAGGGTAAGCGGGGATGTGGGTGTTGTAGGTAACTCAGCGCTAGGATAAAGAGCCCGAGCTCCTCATAATTGATGCCACAGCTGCTGTAGTACTAGTTCTGTCGACGTCGAGGATGCGGGAAGGAGGAGTGTTGGGTTGGTGTCACCCCCTACTCCAAAAATACATGGGACCGACTGTCACGACCCGATCCGAAAAATCGCTCGTCCTCGCTAGATTTTACCCGAATCATCGTCCTCGCTGGGGCGTGATGCCGCACGAGCCCGGAGTTGCGCTCGTGCAAGGCAAGATAATGGTTCACATAGTGATTATCTCAAATTCGTAACATAAGCAGCGGAAGAAAACAAGGATAACATAAGAATCTCTTTTATTGATTATGAATTGAAGGTTACAAAGGCTCTGAATAGCCCAACATAAAATGCCAATTGGCTACAACGCTCATGATCTCTCTAGCTCACAAAGGATTTCATTGTTCCATACATTATGCCTCTATATAGCCACCAAGTAGTCTTCGGCCGAACATCTCCATGTCTCAAGTCCGAACGCCTATGCGGAAGCTCCTCTTGAACGCCAAGGACTCCATGCCTCGGCACGTCCAAGCCAAGCTCTGCCCCGAGCCGATCATAACTTGAGCCTGCACATAAACTAGTGGGAGATTAGTGCTTTCGTCCTCGCTTCGCACTGATCAAGACCCTTTCGTACCAAACCAAACACTTAACCCATTTAGTAAAACATGCATCTTAAATTGTGATCTTTCTATTTAGCCTTAGGATCGATTTCATGGCAACACTTAAACATAGCACATTATCATATATGTGTCCCATACCGTGTTCCTGCAGCAGATACAGTTAGACATAATCTGAAACATAGACATAGTGATTCGTGCATAGCCCGTCCCTTTTTGCCGTGCCTGCAATGGTTAGAACTTACATAACCAATCATACGATTCGTCAAATCAACCAACCATAACCGTAAACATATGCATAAGGGTCGCAGGCCCTGCGCCTGCACCCAACTCTCATCTCAGCCCACCGACCCTATCTATATGAAGGTCACGGTGTTTCGTACCGTAATGGACTTGGCATCTCATATGTGTAAGCCTACAATCGCTTCGATACGGGTTGCTAGTCCAGTATCCGAAGGATCCCAAACTTACGGATATCATAGCTTATCACAGCACTGGACGGTCGCAATCCGTCCGAATGATGTGCACCATAAATACCACACATAATTCCCTCCTAGGCCGAACGGTCCCGGCGCCTCGGTGTAACCGTTCGAGGGAAGCCGTACCCGTGCACGGGCCATCCGAGTCCATTGACCATGCAATACACGCCATAGCAAACACACATAACAATTCCACCAAATCCTCCGTTGCATAAACATAGTCTCGTTCCATAAACGGTTTCCCGTGCCATAAACGGTTTCCCGTGCCGTAAACATAATCCACCATTCATATGGGGAGCTCCGTCGGCGTTATGCCCCAACACATCCATATTGATGCACGACGCCCACAGCTTAGTCATCTCATACTCGTATTCAACGCTTACCATTCGTAAGTTATTCTCATAGCATAATTCCGTATTACTTAGTATTTTCGTGACATAAGTGCCCGAAGGCACGCTCAGCACCGTATTCAATATTCTACGTCTCGTGTTCAATGTTCTCGGAGCCGTGCACATGATGCACATCTCAATATCGTCTTTCAATGTTCTACCATCATTGCCCTACCGCGACTCGTACACTTGATTCACGTCGCTTCAATTGTTCGATTGTTCAATGTTCTACCTTAGTGTTCAACGCATACTTAGACCCGTAATCCGTCGCCGAGCCATGCTCGCTAACTCGATAACATCTTACGCACACATATTTTATTAGACGTGAAGGAATAGGGAGAGAGAGTCAAGAACCCGCCTACCTTAAGCCGATACGCCTTGCCGTTTTGCTGAGTTGAAGCGTCTTGCTTCCATAACTCGATCGCATAGCTAACTCCCGGACTTAGCCATTCCTTTGAACTACTCTGTTGATTTGGCCTATCGCGTCCATACCATGATCCATAATCCAGCATAAAGGCATAGCCTGCACACCAGATCAACTAACATCAGCACTTACTCAAACGAGACTTATCCTTTGCATCGATTCGATTCATAGATTCCAACCGACTCAAAGCTTACCTTTGGCCAACGTAACACTTGCATCGATTCGTATCGATACTTCATCGGGTCAACACAACTCTTCGAGTCAACGACTCATCATAGTACACCGTGCGGAGCGGGGCATTACATAATATACCACTCAAAATCAGGTTCGTCCTCGAACCGAAACCAACACTTAATCCAAGTGCCTCGTATAGATCGCTTCACGATCTCTTGCTACTATCGTTGAATCATACAACTTAGTTTGGATCATACATATATTTTAGGCGTCCCACCAATATATGCATTTCGGCCAAGCTCAGTTGTAGGATATCAGGACAACTAACAAGCTCAACTTAAATCCTCAAGCATCCATCGGTCCGTACTCGACTTAGTCATATCTTAGCGCCTATTCCCAAAATACTTTTCGTATGCATCATCCCATAACATGCGATCATCTTCCAACATCTTGCACATAACTTAATTCAACCATAACTTCGATCTCGTAAGTTTCTCGCCGGCCACCTAACACTCGCATTGCATTGAGTCATTGCGCATCCGATCACAACAATTCTCTGCAACACCTATTCGTCCAACCGTTTCCTATCTCTCGCATACTCAAGTCTTTCATCCAATCATTCATAACATTTAGCCTTAACGACATGGACTAAGTCCACATGTCTCCATTTTCTTTGACTACCATCCGTACTAAGTCTCGCACACAACTATCCCAACACGATCCACGTTACCGAAATGTCTACGCATCGCGTCTGGGGCTACCCCCGCTAGGTAACTTATCCAGACATCGTGCTTAATCTCTCCCGACACAAGAGGTCAACTTGAGCCTACGATGCTCAAAGGCAACAATCTTTCTGACCCAAGGTCTCTTATGATGCGCATATCTCCGATTCTCGACCAAGTACGAATCCTTTACTCAATTCTCGAATCAATTCGACTAATTCGTTTCGTAATATCGATGGTGCACTCAACACACATAACCTAACCGTTACTCAAACCGATCTACGACACAACTCTTAAGGTCGTTCTACTATCCGTCGCTCTCGTGCATTGCAAAATTCTTGCAATCGCCTTACCGCATCACTACGCTAAGCACGTTTCTCAACATCTATTCGACCATCGACCAATCAAGTCTACTTACGCACTCATTCGATCGATCGTAAATTTTCTAACCATATCGATCTCGTTGAAGACTACTCGTTAAGTTTCGAAACACGGTACTCGCTTGCTTAGACTTATCCTCAACATGCACTACCTCATTCCTTATCCTTCTTACACGACTTCTTTAGGGTTATCCTATGGGACTTCAACATTCATTTGATTTGGCGGTCAAGTCTTCTAGGGTCATCTGTCCCGAAACTATGCTCGATAATTGAAGATCATCAACGAGGGACAGTTACAACGAACCATGCTATATCCTATCGTGAAGCCAAATCAATTTCTGATAATTCCTATGAAACTTTACCCAATCCGACATATCAATCCATAACTTATCTACTCCCGCGCAACTGATGCGCCGTTGCTACTCGGATGACTCATGCGCTTGTGCGCCGTTACTACTCGAATCACTTATGCATTACCGTCGACTATCTTGCCAGTCATATGACATCTACTCGCCTCAAGTTCGAGTTTACCTATCCGTGATCATAGCTCGACACATTCCGTACTCATCAAAACCATCCTCGAACAACTTTCGTATCAAACCACAAGTCGAATCCAAATTGCCACGCCTTGCAAGTTTGATCATCCCCACTGTATGAATCACCATACCAGCGCTCACGCAGAATGATCGTTCTAATTTGACGTGATGCATGTGCGAGGCTAGTGTTGTGCTCGCTCAAGACAAGAATGTCAACATAGTGGTGATCCGTGAAGCAATCCGGACACTTTCATTTTCATCCAAGCAATATCCATCGACTCTCAAATTCTCCGAAGCATTCCTATCGTTACCGTCCAAACTACCATCCACTTAACTTGCATCTTATTCATCTAACAACAATGCTCAACATAATTTTCGTTCATTCGATCAGAGTATCCCCGAGTTATTGCATATCGTATTTGATACGCCTCAATACCATCGTCGATATGCATAACTTGAACATCTTTATTTCTCATAAGCTTAAATTCGTTGCAATCACTGCCGTTATCCGAACTCGAATACGAATCAAGTCTTACACACATCAAGATTCATTTCGTTGTAATTATCTATCATCTTCACGACATAATTTCCAATTCACATATTCATTCTCATATCCCTAACTCGCACTTCCAAACCGTGCTACCGACTTATCGCACTAACTCGAATTCGTTCGAACGATTCCTTCGTACTTACTCGACACGTTCCTGAATAAGTCTTCGTACTAACTCAACATAAATTCGACCGGGTCGACTATTTCCTCAACGTAACATTCCTTCGCGATACTCAGTCTATCGTTCAGTTTATTCTTAACGAATCCTCGTTCGACGGATCATCCATAAGTACGACTTTGCACATAATCGTTCGACTCAATTCATCGTAGCATACTTGTATCGATTTTTCTCAAGTCAGTCCCACTCGAGTTTCTGCACTACTTCGTCCGTTGAGGATAAACATATCGTAACAACATAATCGTTTCGACGAAATATATCGCAAGTCACCAACTGGCTTAACATAGTATCGCTAAGTGGTATTCTATATACCACTCAGGATCGAGCCTATCGTTATCGACACAATACTTCGCTATACTTGCTCGCATAATTGGTATTGCATATACCACTCGAAATCGAGTCATTACTCGACATCACATTTCGCATAGGTCCGACATCGCTTCCTCAATCAACTATCCCGTATGGCGATCCTTCTGATCCCAGCCCTAGCGTTAGCTCACGTTTGGCACACATTTCATCTAACCGTACCATGGCGATCGTATCGATCACACCCGCAACATTCGCTTATTCAAAGCTCAACGTGACATTCGGCCAACATACATGTTCGCCTACTCAACTCGACTCGTTCAAATCGCATCCACGATCTTCCAATCTCGCTCGTTGTAACTCGTGCAACAATTTACTCTCGATACTTAAGGTCATTTCTCAATCTCGTGCAACATATCGCTATCCATCCGCATAGCCATACAACACGTATCATACCATACCGACTCGTTGCACCGATGCAACGAACGATCAACGACTTGCTGCACTCCGTGCAACCGATAACACATAATTACTCGCATAGCCACATAATAGGTATTGCCTCATATCTCGATTCGTTGTACCTCGTGCAACCAACAACACGTATCTCTTCGTACTTCATGCGACAACAACACATAACTCCTCGTACTTCGTGCGACCAACAACACATAACTCTTCGTACTTCGTGCGACCGACAACACATATCGTTGCACTTCATGCAACCAACATCACCATATTCGTTGCACTTCGTGCAATCAACGACTCATAACTTTCTTACACTTCGGGAAACCATAATCTCGTAATCCGTTGCACTTCGTGCAATCAACACTCCATAACTCGTTGCACTGCGTGCAACCAACGTTCTCCGATGGCACCCGGAGATAGCGTGATAGTCACGACATACTTGTGGCAGACGTGCGCACTTAATATAGACTTATTGTATGGAACATCCAATGTAGCATCGAGCAGATCCATGAGCCATGCGGTTGTGGAAACAACTTAGAGTCAACTGAATTCGATAGCGAAGCAACTGAGGGTCAAAGAGATTCGTTCACGGTCCAAAGGATGGAACCGCTCTGATACCAACTTGTCACGCCCCGATCCGGGAAATCGCTCGTCCTCGCTAGATTTTACCCGAATCATCGTCCTCGTTGGGACGTGATGCCGCACGAGCCTGTAGTTGCGCTCGTGCAAGGCAAGATAACGGTTCACATAGTGATTATCTCAAAATCGTAACATAAGCAGCGGAAGAAAACAAGGATAACATAAGAATCTCTTTTATTGATTATGAATTGAAGGTTACAAAGGCTCTGAATAGCCCAACATAAAATGCCAATTGGCTACAACGCTCATGATCTCTCTAGCTCACAAAGGATTTTATTGTTCCATACATTATGCCTCTATATAGCCACCAAGTAGTCTTCGGCCGAACATCTCCATGTCTCAAGTCCGAACGCCTATGCAGAAGCTCCTCTTGAACGCCAAGGACTCCATGCCTCGGCACGTCCAAGCCAAGCTCCGCCCCGAGCCGATCATAACTTGAGCCTGCACATAAACTAGTGGGGGATTAGTGCTTTTGTCCTCGCTTCGCACTGATCAAGACCCGCTCGCACCAAACCAAACACTTAACCCATTTAGTAAAACATGCATCTTAAATTATGATCTTTCTATTTAGCCTTAGGATCGATTTCATGGCAACACTTAAACATAGCACATTATCATATATGTGTCCCATACCGTATTCCTGCAGCAGATACAGTTAGACATAATCTGAAACATAGACATAGTGATTCGTGCATAGCCCGTCCCTTTTTGCCGTGCCTGCAATGGTTAGAACTTACATAACCAATCATACGATTCGTCAAATCAACCAACCATAACCGTAAACATATGCATAAGGGTCGCAGGCCCTGCGCCTGCACCCAACTCTCATCTCAGCCCACCGGACCTATCTATATGAAGGTCACGGTGTTTCGTACCGTAATGGACTTGGCATCTCATATGTGTAAGCCTACAATCGCTTCGATACGGGTTGCTAGCCCAGTATCCGAAGGATCCCAAACTTACGGATATCATAGCTTATCACAGCACTAGACGGTCGCAATCCGTCCGAATGATGTGCACCATAAATACCACACATAATTCCCTCCTAGGCCGAACGGTCCCGGCGCCCCGGCGTAACCGTTCGAGGAAAGCCGTACCCGTGCACGGGCCATCCGAGTCCATTGACCATGCAATACGTGCCATAGCAAACACACATAACAATCCCACCAAATCCTCCGTTGCATAAATATAGTCTTGTTCCATAAACGGTTTCCCGTGCCATAAACGGTTTCCCGTGCCGTAAACATAATCCACCATTCATATGGGGAGCTCCGTCGGTGTTATGCCCCAACACATCCATATTGATGCACGACGCCCACGGCTTAGTCATCTCATACTCGTATTCAACGCATACCATTCGTAAGTTATTCTCATAGCATAATTCTGTATTACTTAGTCTTTTCGTGACATAAGTGCCCGAAGGCACGCTCAGTACCGTATTCAATGTTCTACGTCTCGTGTTCAATGTTCTCGGAGCCGTGCACATGATGCACATCTCAATATCGTCTTTCAATGTTCTACCATCATTGCCCTACCGCGACTCGTACACTTGATGCACGTCGCTTCAATTGTTCGATTGTTCAATGTTCTACCTTAGTATTCAACGCATACTTAGACCCGTAATCCGTCGCCGAGCCGTGCTCGCTAACTCGATAACATCTTACGCATACGATAACATATTTTATTAGATGTGAAGGAATAGGGAGAGAGAGTCAAGAACCCGCCCACCTTAAGCCGATACGCCTTGCCGTTTTGCTGAGTTGAAGCGTCTCGCTTCCATAACTCGATCGCATAGCTAACTCCCGGACTTAGCCATTCCTTTGAACTACTCGGTTGATTTGGCCTATCGCGCCCATACCACGATCCGTAATCCAGCATAAAGGCATAGCCTACACACCAGATCAACTAACATCAGCACTTACTCAAATGGGACTTATCCTTTGTATCGATTCGATTCATAGATTCCAACCGACTCAAAGCTTACCTTTGGCCAACGTAACACTTGCATCGATTCGCATCGATACTTTATCGGGTCAACACAACTTTTCGAGTCAACGACTCATCATAATGCACCGTGCGGAGCGGGGCATTACACCGACTATGTGGCAATGGTCAACTAATATTACTATAGAAGGATCCAACCCTATTTGGCACACCGAGCGTACTCTACTGTAACAACGTGAACTCTAGTCCACGAACATGATTGATCAAACCAATGAATGTCAGTGATTGCTTGTACTAGAAGACTTAATTAAGTCATAATAATTGGTGTGTGTGTGTGAAGGTTGGTGTTTGATGTTTGGTATTGTATAGGAGACATGTGGGGGCCTATTTGGGTGGGATGCAAATGTCATGGGTGTTGGGTGCCTTGTATGGTTAATGGGTATTTAATTTGTTCAAGAGAATGGGTCGATATTGCATGGTTAAAATCAAATGGAACGAAAATGAACATCTATGGTTTGTTCTAAGTGAAATTGTGTCATATATATTGTGCAATTAAAATGGAGCACATGAAGGCGTGTTTGTGTGAGACATGTATATCATATGTGTAGAGTGGCTCTTCAGGATCATGAGTGTGAAATTTGTTAGAAGAAAAAGGCTAGTGTTGTGCTCCAAATATCAAAGTCATGGTAGAGGTTATCAAATAATACGAATAGAAAATGAGAGTTATGAATCACTGATTTATTATCCTAATTGGAACCAATTTTGTCCTAATCACTTGTAAATCAAAGGAACCACATTTTTTCTTAGGGCTTGCAACCTTTCCTTCTTGGAAGGTTTCATTCTCGAGATTAACGACATGATGTAAAGGGATAAGGGAATTATTCTCGGAAGAAATCAAATATGAATAGTTGTAGGGAGAGCTAATCATGTTGACTAGGTCAAGGGAGTTAGAGTAAGAAAGGAACTGGTACCTACGGTAAGAAGGATATTAACCACAATAAGGTATAACAACCCAAAGGATTTTTTTATGATGGCACGACTTAAGAAAGGAATAAAGTTTGACTCAATTGCATAAGTAGAATGATTAGTTATTGCAAAATTATGAGACTATGATTGCAGATTAAGGCAAGTATTCACAACGTAAGGGATAGTGGTACGGTCGATGGCAAATTACACATCGGATTACTAGAACGAACTTGGGCTTTGGATGATCAATCAGTCTGAAGATGACGAACTCCAACTCATACTAGAGTATAGGCTATCTATTAAGGTAACTTCATTTCTTAACATATATGCAATACCATAATTTGTATATCGTCCAAGGGAACATTTCCTAAATCTTAATGCAACCATAAAAATTTCTATAAGGATTTATATCTATCCTTGGTACAGTACTTATTGAACAAATTCCTAACAAGACTCTCGAGTCCTTCCAACTATAGTCTTCCAGGTGGATGATCACATCCTAATTAGGATACCGTAACTAGCTGTAAAATTCTTCTATATTATCTCTCACATTCATTATGATTGGGAAATATATTATACCTGCCTTACTAAGCCTAATTAAACTTGTTACCTCTAATCCATCTCTATCTAACATAGGTAAATAGTGGGATGGTTGTAGTCCATTGATCCTAGAGTCTCTCGTTAGGGTTAAGTCATCTATATGAATTCTATATTACCAATCCGATCTACTCGGTCTATCTAACTGAGGCGTCTATCCAAACAACTCTTATTACTTAAGCAATCAATCCCTTTTTAGATACTCTATCAAGTACCTTCTATCCTATGATAAAATATAACCCAAATGGTTCATCAAGCATGAGTATTCGTCCTTCCGAAATAGAAAAATGAGAGTATCTATGGTAAGGGGTTCAAGGAGGATGATCGACTTTAATTTCGAGTTCCAAAGGTGATAAATAAAATCAATGAATTTTTAAAACAATTTTGGAATGAGATCCTAATACACTATCCTATTGCAGGCTCGCTCGGTATAATAACGTAACTGAGACGATATGCTCTCGGCCTGCATGGGCCACCACAAAAATATGTAACACCCAGTCCCAAAATATGTAGGACTAGGAGTATATAAACATGCCAGCTACGTACCAGCAGACTCCATTCCAGCTAGAATACGTATAAGTTGTCTTGGTATCTAAAACTATCTATCAAATCTCCTATCATGTAACTCAATCCACATATAATGAACAAATATCAAGAATAAACATTATATATCATGGTCGGCAGTCCACTACCATATATGCTTGAATAGACCCGAAGAACAATATGGGTCTATAAAACTAAGCTAATGAGCATAATGTAAATAATGGAAGTAAATATAAAAAACATGAAATATACCTGAATTGGAAATAACAAACACCATTATGACCAGCGAACTAACTCTGCTCAATCATCTACCTGGAGATCACCATGTCCTCAGAGGGATGTAACAAGATACAGAAAAAGATGCCACGATATATTGATTATATATAAATGACTAAAAGTAGAAAAAAAAACAAATATATAATGCATATAATCTAAGGGACTCCTAACCGCTCTATGTGTGATGCAATTTGAGAATAGTGCATGGCCGCAAGTGTCATCGCCAAAGGTGATATACCGATATCTCACAATAATGAGTTCTGCTTTGCAACCTCAATTCATAACCTATCGAAGCACGATAGCCTAGCCCAACAACCAAACAAGGACATGGAATGGACTACGTACCATGAGAGACCATGTCCCTCGGCTACTAACAGAAAATATATCACAATATGGGACGGTCTCCTTAAACTAAGTCGACACGCATAAAATAAAGAAAAATAATAAAAACGACTAATACAGTCGTTTCACCCAAGTTGTCTAGGAAGCACAGTTTAAATAAAATAAATAAGCAACTAAATAAATAACATAAATAAATATGCTAAAATAAGGAGTAAATGATTAGAATAAAGTGGCAAGGTACACTTGCCAGGGGATGGTGTGATGATCTGACAATTTCCAGAAGACGAACACAACAGGCCGATATAAGCACCAAAGGCAAAACTTCCACAAATGTCTCCAGATGCTGAAACAAACATCGTCAACATTTTTGGAATAATAAAACATATCTAAGATCGACTACCCATAAGTCCAATTCTAGGCACAAGGACAAAACAGTCATTTCAGATCAAAATGATGTCCTTCGTTGGACCCACTTTGCACTGAAATACGTGCCAAACCTAAGGCTCTCTATAGTCAACAAACTATATGCTTACAAGTTCAGTTTGAAGAAACAAACTCAACGATATGTCCAATTTTGGATCCGGGTGAGCCGTACACAAAATTGTCCGTTGATCGGATCGTAGGGTTCGCAAAATAGCAATTGGGTCAACTGTCTCAGAATTGGACCAAACTTAGCTCACAGGACCAGAAAAATGATATGAATCCAATGGCACAAGTTTCTTCGCGATGTGACGAGTGTGCACGAAGTAATTGACTAATTTGGAAAATAGCCGATACGGGGGTTTTCGACGGATACGCCTCGAATTCGTCGTGCACACACAACCAATTCGAGTTCTGTAAAATCCCACACGTACACGAAGTCCATACGCACCTTTCGATGTCAAAGGTTCACGAACAATTCGTCGAGTTTGTCGGGACGGACTCCGTATCGGACTTTTTCTACTTTTGAAAATAGTTTTTCCATGATTTGCAATCTAATTTAACTCTGTAAATAGTAGGTAATATTAAAAAGTAAAAGTATTAGCTCGATGCTGGATATGTTGACTATAATCATGCTGGATATGTTGACTAATTTTTTTCGAGATATCAGACTTGGATTTCTTGTGATTTGATCGCCTAAAATAAAAATTTGCTGACTGGAATCAAAGACGTACAGGTTGTGTTTACAAAGAACCAATTGGTTTGAAAATCGATGATGAGGTGAGAGAGAAATTGACCTGCAAAATTGCGTTGCGGTACAATTGTTGTTGCAATTCCTGATGCTGCGATTGTGCGATGTCCATCGGTCGGCGGTCCGGTGGTGGTCCACGGCAGCTTAGAGGCGGTACGGAGGTCAGGGCCGTAGCACGCATGGTTGTGGGCTTCTCCTAGGGTCGTCTGATCGAGTTACGAGAGACGTTCGATGGGTGTTGAAGAAATCCGAAATTTGTTTGATATTTATGTATAGATTTCAAACTCGATTTTATTTGCGATTTGGTATTTGATTTGATTTAGAGGAGTATTGGATAAGGATCGTGTTTGGAAAAGATTTGAGGGAATTTTATAAAGCATCGATGGTGTTTGGATTGAATGAAGATTTTAAAAAAAAACTTCAAATTTTGTGGAGGTAGACTCTGTTCATTAGATATATTTTTAAAACAAATTCCCTTTACACACACACACACATATGTATATATGTGTGTGCGTGTATATATATATATATTTTATATATATATATATATATATATATATATATATATATATATATATATATATATATATATATAAATAATTGTGGAAAACTCACCTCCACTGGGGATCGAACTCCCGACCACTTGCGCCGCATGCATCTCTCTTAACCATTAGGCTAGAGGTCATTTGCTATATATATATATATATATATATATATATATATATATATATATATATATATCCCTAGGGCACTAGCCTAGTGGTAGTGCGTGGGGCCTCCTGAGCATAGGTTTTGGGTTCGAATCCCCCCTGGGCGGCTGGGTGGCTTTGGGCCATGGCCCAGCATGGAGAAAGGACACCTCAAAAATTTATATATATATATATATATATATATATATATATATATATATATATATATATATATATATATATATAAACATTTTTTAAAACAAATCCCTTTAAAGTAAAATTAGAATACCTTTCTAGAAATCCAAAATCTAAAAAAATTCTTCTTCTTATTATTATTTTAAATAATATAAATGTATATTTTTATATTTAAATATTTAGTGGCAACTATTCCTATTATTATTATTATTATTATTAAAGGAATGGTTTTTTTCCTATTCTTTTCTTTTCTGTTTTTTTAAAGGTTACCCATTTTATACATCATGTAGAAATAATTGATCCTGTAATATTAAATATTAATCTCTAGATAAAAAAATCTATTATAAATTCTAAAATTCCTAAAAAAAACTTAAAAATAAATTCTAGATAATCTAAAATTTTTTTTTGTATAAATACCCATTTATATACCTGTAGAAAATATTTGTTATTTTTAATATTGAATAAAACATTTTAAACTCGATTTACCATATATCAAAATCTTCCACATGATATAAAATACCTAAATTATATTAAATAAAATAAGATAAAAATTTTGGAAATTTCAGGGGGTTTACACTTTTATTCTGTGGAATTATTTCCACTAGACTTTGAATCTTTTGGATAGATCTTTTGTATTGGATATTTAGACTTATTTCTATTTTATTCAGACATCTTATTATATATTTCTGTCTCTGTATTGTTGATAATATCATGTGGATGAGATTATAGTGGTTATATTGTTGTTGTGGAGATATTAGATTATCAGTGACTGTCGTATTGTAGATGTAGGATTTCAGCGTACTACGATTATGATAAGTTCGTTAAATTAGAATACTTATTCTAGCCGTACAGCTGGCATGCTCATGTCTTTGATTCCTATACATTTTGGAACTAGGACATGACATGATCATGCCCAACAGGGAAGCTTTGCTTGGTCATTTGGGTCCGCTATACCTCCCCATGGAGTAACCTAACCATGTGGGTGTTAAAAAAGTATGAGAAAGCCCTCATGGCAGCAGATATATGCTACGTGGTAAAGGATACCTGCCATAGTCTAAGACCAACCACTCCCTATTTTCCGCCCTGGTCTATATCTGCCCGCTAGGACTTTTTTACACCTGGCGGTGAAATAGGACTGACGTAGCACGAGGTCTCCAAGCTTCCTTGGGACGAGGATCCCTATGAAGGAGAAATTATTAGGTGCTCCTGGCTCACCACTGGACGTGCTGAGTGGTGAGCTCGATCCAATGAACAATTGACACTTGGAATAATAAATTAATTCCATATTTTCCACATCATAACCGGACAATTCATAAGTTAGCTTAATATTAATATTAATTTTGATATTAATATTAATGTTAATGTTAATCTTAGTATTAATGTTAATATTAATGTTAATATTAATATCAATGTTAACATTAATATTAACATTAATACTAAGATTAACATTAACATTAATATTAATTTTAATTTTAATATTAATATTAATTTTAATATTATTGTTAATATTAATTTTACTGTTAATATTAATCTTAATATTAATTTTAATGATAATAATATTATTATTGATTTTTTAGTATTTTTTGTTATCTTTAATATTAATGTTAATATTAATATTAATATTAATTTCAATGTTAATATTAATTTTAATTTTAATTTTAATGTTAATATTAATATTATTGTTAATATTAATTTTACTGTTAATATTAATGTTAATCTTAATATTAATTTTAATGTTAATATTAATATTATTGATTTTGTTAGCATTTTTTGTTATCTTTTCATATCTGGTTATGATGTGAAAAATATGGAATTAATAGATTATTCCAAGTGTCAATTGTTTATTGGATCGGGCTCACCACTCAGCACGTCCAGTGGTGAGCCAGGAGCACCTAATAATTTCTCGAGCACAAGAGGCAGAGCATTGAAATAGATAGCGGGGTGGACATCTGCACCCTATCTACTAGAGTCTTCCATTGGCTTCTTTCTATTTGACCCTGTCTGGTATATCGTAATATGAACCACGTCTTCTTGGAGCCCTATCTACCGAGCAGGTTGATCGCTAGTTCGGGTACAACCAGCTTTTGCTAGGCAACTAGAGTTCGTGCCTTGGGTTCCGCGATAGCGTGCTTGATGGTGATCGGGCATGGAATTATTATGTTGCCGTTTGTACATAGGCCAGGTTCATACTGCCTGAAGCCGAAGCCGTCCGGTAGATAATATTTACAGTGACCAATTTTTATTGCATCGTCAAGACTTTGCTTCTCGATTATGACCGGAAGAAGAGCTTCATTGTGGGCACAAAGCTGATGCCCCTACCTGACCAATCTCGAAAGTTCTCGAGATAGTACAAGGGCGTTGTAATAGCGCCACCTCTAGAACATGTTCCATCGCAGGAGAAGGAGATTACTTCTGATGACCCCCTCGGCCCCTGATGTTAATTCACCGAAGCGTAGGCTTTGCCGATAAAGTGACATCGATATTCCAGGAAGAGGACGGCTGAATCATCCCTGACAATGGGTTCGGGTTCCAGGAAGAAGCTTGCGAAGAAGTCCTTGACGAGATATGTTAAGGGAAAGGAGGTAGGACCCCTTGTGCTAGTGGTTTCTAAACCAAACTCCACTTTGGACGCCTTGGCAGTATTTGTAAAACCTCTCAACTTTATTAATATGTCCCCCTCTTATGACACTTTTTCTCCTGGTTTGCCTGTAATTGTGCTAGCACTGGGATGGAGGAACCACCCCCGAAGAGCTACAGGCAGCTTCGATAATTTTATACATGGAAGAGGACGTGAAGATGAAATCTCCAAAATTTGGTCCCAGACTATCGCTGAGGAGCCTGTTGTGGGGGATTCAAGTGAGTGCCACCCGAACGAGGTGCTGGCGGAGCATTTTTTTTGGATGACCTGGATGATGTAGGGAAGGCCGTGACCTCTCTAAACAAGCCACATGTCCCGGCATCTTCTCCGTCTACGTTGTTTTCTAACTTCACAAGTGAGGAGATTTTTCGTCTTGAATTCTCCATTCTCCTGGTGAGGTTAACTACAGTTTGCTTCAGCAATGTTTTAAAAATCGGACCGATGATCGAACCGAAATTTTTTGGTATAGGTCGGACCGGGGTTCAACCGGGTTCAATCGGGTTCAACCGGAGTTCAATCGGGGTTCAAATAGACTTGGTTTAGTTTGATTTAAATACGTAAGATATCCATATTTACTTATTGGTTTAGTTTTGTTTGGTCATAAGTATGTTGGTTTGGTTTACTCTTACAACTATAAGGTCGATTAAAACCAAACTAAGAATCAAATTGTCCAAATTTTTCATGATAATTTTTTTAAAAAAAAAAAATTTCTTAAAAAAAAAAAATCAAAATTGGTCGGTTGAATTGCGAACCGGTTCGGTCGGTTCACCGGTTGAACCCGGTTTTCATAAAAAATCAACTATTCTTTAAAAGACCCGATTTTAATCGAACCGGACCGATTTTTGGATATAAAGCGGTCGGATCCGGTCCGACCGCCGGTCCGGTCCGGTTTTTACAACATTGCCTTACAGGCCCTTCTTCGTTTGTAAAATTACTTACCGTGGCAGACGAGGAAGGCGTAAAGGAAGAAAAAGGACTCGTTAGAAGAAGGTCAGATTCTGCCCCTCTTTCTCTTTCTACTGGAGTTGAAGAGATTTATGAGGGACCTCCCTTGCTATCGGTGTAGAGCAGACTGTTGTTGCTCGTCATCTGAAGTGGTGACTACCGCACCGTTCTTCAAGGCTAGCGTCCGAGAACCTGGTGTAGATATCACCTCGGGTGCTGGAGCATCTTCAGGAGATGGAATTGTAAAAGTTCCTGACGCGGGAGCCATTTTGGCTAGCTTGCATAATGTTAAGAAGATTTTATCGGTCGCTAAGGAAATTGCGACCACGACATCACCCGATAGATCTAGGGTCACAGTTGCACCAGCTCCTCCACCCACAAGTGTTTTGTCCCGGTTCCTTGTTCTGCAAGAGTTTCTTGTACTCCTTTGACTCCATCCACCCTCGTTGAGGTTGATGAACTACCAAGATCCCGATTCAAAGCTTTTATGCGCTTCTGAAGCAGGGGGTGCATTATGTCTTGGAGAATGATCGGTCTTTCTCTTGGGCAAAAATATGCGCCATGGGTCAAATCAATGCCCTAGGGGACGTTTGGTACGCGATATTTTTTTCTATTCCCGAAAAAACTTAAGATGAAAATCTATTACTACGTTTGTTTGACTTATAAAAAATTTATTCTCGAAAATTATAAATATCGGGTAAATAGTTTACCCAAAAAACATGAGAATTCCATCCCTTGAGAATAGGTGGAAATTTCTTTTTTTCCGGGCAAAAAAATTGTCTAAATTTTTTTTCTTCTTTTTTGATCAATTTTGATTAGTTTTGAACATTTTTTTTCTTTTTTTGTCGTTTTTATCGTTTTTTTTTTTTTTGTTATTTTTGTCGTTTTTACCAATTTTTTGTCGTTTTAAGCGATTTTTTTGTCGTTTTTATCCATTTTTTGTCTTTTTTGGTCATTTATTATTATTTTTTGTCGTTTTTACCCATTTTTTATCTTCTTTGTCATTTTTTATTATTCTGTCGTTTTTACCCAATTTTTGTCCTTTTTGTCGTTTTAAGCGATTTTTTGTCGTTTTTGTAGCTTTTATAGTCGTTTTTTGTCGTTTATGTCGTTTTTTGGTATTTTTACTGATTTTATGTCTTTTTTGTCGCTTTTACCGATTTTTTGTCGTTTTTGTCGCTTTTGTCGCTTTTTTGTTAATTTTTTGTCGTTTTAACTGATTTTTTGTCGTTTTAACCGATTTTTTGTCTTTCTTTGTCGTTTTTGTCGCTTTTTTGTTATTTATTGTCGTTTTAACTGATTTTTGTCGTTTTTAACCGATTTTTTGTCTTTTTTTGTCGTTTTTATCGATTATTTTTCGTTTTTGTCGCTTTTTGATTTTTTGTCGTTTTTACCGATTTTTTGTTGTTTTTTTGTCGTTTTTGTCGTATTTTGGTTTTTTTTTCGCTTTTACCGATTTTATGTCGTTTTTGTCGTGTTTTGGTTATTTTTTTCGTTTTTACCATTTTTTAATTATCTTTTGTCGTTTATACATTTTTTTTGTCGCTTTTTGGTCATTTTTTGTCGTTTTAACCGATTTTTTGTCATTTTTTATCGTTTTTGTCGTTTTTTGTTATTTTGTCGTTTTTACCGATTTTTTGTCGTTTTTACCATTTTTTTCGTTTTTACCGATTTTTTATCGTTTTTACCCCTTTTTTTAATATTTGTTCATTTTTTTTTGTTATTATTATTTTTTATTTTTTTTCTGGGAATATTTATATTGTCACCAAACATGGGAATGTAATTTTCTAGAAAATTTAATTCCTTGAAATTTGATTCCCAAAAATATAAAATTTTCGGCTATATAGTATTCCGTATACCAAACGTCCCTAAGTCTCGTCCAGGCTTTGAGTAGACGTCTAACCTATTGCTATAGAAGCTAAGGTAGAACAACTCCTAGGCGACCTTCAACATGCTCAAAGGACAGACATAAATGCCTTGGTACCTTTGCTAGACTCTGTAGCCAAGGCGAAAGCCTTTTTATGTCCAAAGGCAAATAAACTTGAAGCACGATCTCCAGCAGTTGTTTGACGAGCATAGACGACTAGTCGATGATGGGGTCAAGCGTCTGGCTGTACGTGACTCCTTAACCCAAGAGATGACTGTAATTACTATGCAAATTCAGCTGCTCCGGAGCAAGTATAGAGTCTGAACATGAAAAGGTCACCATGGAGCGGGAAATCATATGCCAGAAATTAAAGAAGATTGAAAAAAATCTTTTGTCGTTCTGGAAGCTACCTTGAAGAAGCTAGAAGATAAGAATGTAGCGATTGCTCGCTTCCAAGACCCTAGTGTTGTTGAACAAGAAGATAAACGTCGAGCCTGGGCGTAGAAAGAATCCCATATAGCTACTTTGAACAAGCGAATAGAGAATCTTTGGATACTTTGACATTTGTGGTCTTTTCGCTTATCCCATTTTTTGTTATGGCTTTGGATAACATCACTATATCTTCATTTTTAAAAGTTTTTTTTCCCCCTCTAGTCGTTGCTATTATGAGTGTGGATAATGCAGGATAATATGACAACTCTAGGATAATATGACAACTCTAGAGGTGGTGAATAGAGTGTAGCGGAAATATATACCCAATTAGAAATTTAAGGCAAGGTAAAGACAGTTATCAACTATCAATAATGTAGCAATATAAGGCAATTAAAGAGTATGTAAGAGCAATACACAAACACCGAGATTTTTTATCGGTATCCCTCATGGAGGACTAGTCCAGTCCCGAGAACTCTTGCTCAATATTAAATCCACTATCCGTGAAAACACAAGCTTTGATCTGAATGGCTTACGTCTTTGTGCAACTTCATGCTTTGATTCGAAGTACACGATAACTACAACATTGGAGTAAACAACTTTGAATAGCCAAGCTTGTACAACTCAAACACTTCTAATCCAAACCGCCCTGGCACATAATTGTCTTGGGGATTTTAAGATTAAAAGGCTCTTAAAAGAATATAGAAGATGAAGAGTGATTGAATGAATGAATAGAAATGTAAAACTCTTCTCTATTTATAGGTTTTTTTGGGGCAGAGTTCGGACAGAACTAGGTACCTCAACGTTAAAAAATTTAAACATTGGAGCCATGAGAATAGGACTTGCTCTCTGATTCAAGAGTGATTTTTGGGGACCGAGTTCGGGGCGAACTCTAATCGAGGTCGATTAACTAAATTCCAGAATGGTCTTATTTCAATTTTGGCTCAAGTGATTTGGTGTTTTGAGTGGGGCATGAAAGTAGTTTTGGTTCTGGCTTAGGTAGGCTTATTTGTGTGGACTTTGTGTTAGAATTCAACTAGTGCCAGAGTACGATTCGACTCACAAGTCTTAGACTCAAGTAAAACTACGAAGTAGCTTCCTAGAAAAGTCCTTAGTCTTTTTATTACGAAGTAACTTCCATATTGTTTCTTGCATGTGGATGCAGTCTTCTGTTTCCATGTATCGACTCGTAGTTCAGGTTAATTATCGAAATCTGGTTGACTGTGACCATATGGGCCAACAATCTTCCCCATTTTGATAATTGATAAAACTACGACTGATACAGAAATGATGTGTACATGGTGTTCATAGAAGCTTGTAGATGCTCCCCCGTAATGAGAGCATGATGTTCATAGAAGACGAGATATGAGTATCAGTTCAGTGTTTCTACCCTATTGTCATTTTAGAAAAATGGAGTAGCTCCCCCGAAAAGTATGGAGTAGTACAATCATTAAACAACAATATAAGTGAAGTAGAAACACATAATAATGAGATATCACCAACATTTAAAAGAAGCATACTACATAGGGAACTCATTGCATAATGAAAAGATTTTAGATAGGATAACTAAATAGAAACATAACCATCTCAAATGAAAATAGTTTTAGAGATACATAACTATTTTAACTACAAACTGATAAAGTAAGGCTAATACGAAGCAAAATAACTGGAACATCTTATCAAAAAGTCTATTCACTAACTGTCACGACCCGCACCCTGATTAGGGGCACGAGTACGTGGTTATGTCCAGCCTACACCGCAGAATCAGCGGTAGAACGCTGTTTAGGTTGTCTACAAAAATTACTCTAAACAGTATAAAGGTACCTGTACAGTATATACGCCCGAATGGAGGTGACATAGCAATACAGTCTCAATCACAAAAGCAAACTAGGATAGATAGCACGAAATGGAAATATGATAGATGAAAGCAGAAAAGTAGTTCAAGATCCACACAAGCCCAAAGCTATACATAACACCACAGAGTCACATAAATATAATATAAACTACTACAGTCTAAAACAAAAGCTGGATCGCAGTCCAGGTAAGCCTAACTAAGCTAACCACTCTGGGAGAATAAAATCTAGGGGCTCTACTATCAAGCCATGGTCCAGGTCTACTCCATATAACCCGTCCCCATAATAGGTCGGGCAATCTGTCTCAGAAATATCTGTAAAATTGTCAACGGTATCTTGTCAGGAAAATGAGCAAGTACAAACACTAACAGCAGTTCCATATGAATTGACAAATTCTATAAGAGACAGTATAATGAAATACAAGACAAAGATATGTGAAAACTTCGGAGCCATTCGAAAGCCGACTTACAACCCGTAAACCAAACAAGGACCGGGGTTGTAATCCTTCTCCCGAATAGAACCTAGTCTCCAATCACAGTATAGCATAAGAGCATGTAGAATATATGAAATACAGGGTAAAATTAGCAGAAAAATGTATAATAGATGTGAGTACTGAATAGAACAACAATACACATATAGGATGACTTGGGAACTATTCAGAAGTCGAGTTACAACCCTTAAACCAAACAAGGACCGGGGTTGTAACCCTTCTCCCGAACAGAACTTAGTCTCATACGATAATAAATATAAAAGGTGCCTTTTATTATTAGTGTGTTATGTGATCGGCTTGGGAAAATATGCTTAGGCTTTCCATCCGACCGGCTATAAACAATGTGTACAATAGAGTGGTAAGGTCCGTCACCATGGAAAGCTATGAACAATGTAGGGTAAGGCTTTACCCGTCGTGAGGCGAGGGTATAGCTAAGAACAGTGTATAGAACAATGTGAGAATTTTGATCACACAACCACTAATAACTCCTCCATCCCCGAATAGTATAATGGATCTGGACATGACACGTCATGATACGGGATTCCATAAGAGGTAGCAAGTCCCCTTTGGAATCGGTGTCTATACCAATACATGAAAATAAGATGTACCAATATACCATGAAATCTAGGAACAACATCCCATGTCATGATCCAACATATACTAGTCCGTGAACTATCGTGACTGGAAATCGAGTAAGACACTACAACTGAATCGGATATAGCAGATATCAAGACAATAAAAACTATCAGTGAATGTACTCGCCTGTAGTCCAGAGCTGATAAGGTGAACAGATGCTCAGAGTAATCACAGACCTAAAGATGACATACTATAAGTCAAACATGGTTTAATAATGAAAGGAAAGCTAATCTAGTCATGATATTCAAGTCTAAGTCAAAACTAGGTCAAACTAAGTCACACCAAGCTAAACTAGGTTATACTGAGCCAAACTAGGTCACACTAGGACAACCAAGGTCAAACAAGATCAAACAAGGTCACAGGAAGTCAATCCAAGTCAAACCAGGTCAATCCGGGTCAAGGGTTGACTTACAGTTGACTTTTGGTCAAAAAGTCAACTCTGGTCAATATTGAGTCAACCCTGGGTCAATCCTAAGTCAAACTAGTCAAATGTTGACTAACAGTTGACTTTCAGTCAACTGGTCAACTCTGGTTTGGTTTTGGGTCGATTCTAAGTCAAGCGTTGACTTGAAGTTGACTTTCGGTCAAAAAGTCAACTCTTGGTCAACGGAGGTCAAGACTAGCCTAAACCACCCTTATCTAGTCATTACCTACCAAGACAACCTATTTCTAAGCCCATCTTAGAAGTCAAACTCAATATCTTAATAATACCCCATTACCTACATTTACCCTTCACAAGATAAATACCAATACCTTGTCCATTACAAAGGAAACCCCTCTAGATCTCAGGATACTAGCCTAGGCTCCTTAGGGTAGCTAGATACTATCCTATCTAAGGTTTACCAACCAAAAAATCTAGGTTTCTAGGACATCTAGTCCATCTTATGGTCCATGTTGGTCTTCCCAACATTACCTTAGGGTATCGTCATGATACGCTATGGTATATTTAGATACCACACCCTACTCTCTACCAACTTTCCTAGTTCACTCTCCCACACTCTCCTAGTGTTTAGGTTAGCCCTCTCTACTAGTCCACTAGGATATCAACCTAGTTAGGACACTAACTTAACCAACTCACTACTAACACTAACACAAACATCAAGCTAACACCAACACTAACTAATATCTAATACTAAATCTAACAAGCCTACCACAATACCTTACCCTCTAATAATTCTCACATCACAACACAACTCAAGACCTATAGGACCAAGGGACTGATTTTGAATGTAATGAAATGGAAAATTGAATGGGATATGGAGTAAAATATTGAATGAATGGAAAAGTGAATGAATGTGGGTCTAATATATGTATGGATTAATGATTGAGGGGCTGAATGTGTATGGGTGAATATATGCATGACTGAATGCATTAATGTGGAGTGGATGAGTAGATGAATGGGTGATGGGATTAATGTATCAGTGAATGAATGAGTGGTGAATGACTGGGGGATGAAATGTGGGCTGAATTTGTGTTGAAATTGAATGTGGAATGAGGGGAAAGAATGAATGTATAATGAATGAAAGAATGAAGGAAAGAGTGGGGGAAATGAATGGTAGAATATGTGAATGAGGGGGCTTATTTAGGACTGATTTGGGACTGCTTGTAGGCTGGTTTGGGGGCTAACAAATGGGTGAAATGGTGGCTGAATTGTGTGCAAACATGGGGCTGAAAATATGGTTGAATGTAGGTGAATATGGGGCTGTTTTGGCTGTCAATGTGGTGCTGGAAAGAGGACTGAAATATGCTGATTTGGGGGGTCCTATAGATGGAAGAATGAATGGATTAAATGAGTGAATGGGGTGGCTGAACAGGACAGCTAAATGGCTAATTTAGGGGCTGTTCTTGGTGCTACAGCTGCTGTATAGCAGCTGCTACTATTGCTGGGGCTTACTGCAGTCCCCTGTGGGGACTGCCACTCTAATGTGCTGCTGCCAAGGGGCAGTAGCTCCCCTCTACTCCTCCACCTATCTCACTCTCTATCACTCTCTCAACTCTAACACCCTCTCCATCACTCCCTCTATCATCTCTAATCTCTCTTCCCCTCTAACTCTCTAACTCACTCTCTCAAACTCTCTAATACTCTCAACCAAAACCCACACACACACACACACTTACACATATATATATAGAGGCACACTATATATATATATATATATATATATATATATATATATATATATATATATATGAATGTATAGAGAGACACATATACATATAAATATATAACCATGAAAATATATTTATATAGATTATGATACATTAAGATACCAACATTCTAGAAATTCTAAAATCTGAAATTAAAATAAGAATAATCAATCACACAAATATTAACCACATGGTGTGTCCAAAATTGGGGGTTTCCCACATGGACACAAAACACAACACAAAGGACACTCCTATGACCTCCAAATAGACACAAAATGGACACAAATGGAGACACAACCATGGGGGTCATTCCTACGGGTTCAAAATATTCCTATATGCATGTAGGGGTAGATTATAGGAGAGATTATACCTTCCGGGAGAGAGATTCCAAGAGAAACCCTTCCGACACGACACCAACACGAAGTAGCCTCCAAATGGACACGAACCAAAGCCAAATCCTCCCAAACTTGGCTAGCACCCTCTATTCATGGAGTAGAGAAGAAATGAAGAAGATTTGGTAGAAGAAATGATTGATTTGGAGATGAAATCAATGGGACCTTCTCTAAAATTTGGAGAAGAACAAGAGAGAGAAAATGGATGGATAATAACAAATGAGAGGATGACTCAACCCCTCCTCCTATGGCTGCCATGTGTGGGCTAAGTGTCCCCTATAGAAAAGTCTAAAATACCCCCATTTGTCCTATTTGATTTAAATTAGGAATGGACTTAATGTTGGGGCTGATTTAGTCTAGTTTAAGGGCTCTAATTAAACTTAACCTACCCATGAATAATTACTCTAACTCACTAACTAAAATAATGTCATATGGGCCATGCCTAACTAATGAGTGGGTCCCACTAGAGTCAAAACTACCCCGGGTCTCCGATACAAGTCGGATTGAGTTGAAATTCGAACCCGATTTAAATAACCCCAAAATAATATCATAAATAAATAAATAATTTCAAAATAATTCTAAAGTGGAAAATGACAAAAATACCCATGTTCCTGAAAACTGGGGGTGACACTAACTACTAAGCATCTAATGTCTATGTCGCTACTAATCATTATCATCAACATCTCTGGCAGAGGGTTCATCGAACTCAGCAGAACAGTTTGGATCATAGCGAGCAACAGCTGGATCGAAGAATCTTTTAGCATATGGACTATCGATACGATAGCCAGTAATAGAGGGATCACGAACAATAGGGATAGGTTCGCCTGGGTAATGATCAAATTTGTAGCGCATGTCTATCAAGGATTTGGACATGGCTTGGAACTATAGTTTGGTACGAAAATCCTAGGAACGATATCGATCATCATCCAGTCTAAAGCGATCTTGGAGCATAGTGTGAAGATTCTCAAGGGTAATAGCTGGAGCATATGGAGGAGGTGGAGCAACATCATGACCAATAGGTAGGTCAATAGAAGGTACTGGAGCAGGAGGAGTAGGCTCAACTCTACAATGCTCTTGAAGAAAAGCAGGTGCATTATCTTTAGGGTAATCGTCGAAAGGAATTTCAAAATAGTCAAAGATGATAGGAAAGTACATCGCGTAAAGTAAATTATGCGGTTTCTTGCAACAGTGTTCCATAAAAGCAATGATTGTATTTGGTAAACTAAATTGAATAACAAAGTGAAGTGGTAAAGTGCTGACATTTCCAAATATGTGAGTTCATCTGTAGAAGTTTGCTTTGGAAGAATGATAGAGAAAACCATACGATGCAAGTCATAGAAGTAATCATTCATATTTTTGGTCCGAGTCTACCATGGGGACGAAGATTGGGTGCACATAACGAGTCCTGAAATGAATCTAGAGGCATATAGTCAGGAAATTGAACTACGGTGATGTCAACCAGGGCTTCACCTTCATTTGAAACATGAAGAATCATGCCCAGATCTTCATCATCAAACTCAATTTCGATTCCATCGACTTGTGATCATATAGTACCATTTGCGACAGACATATTGCAATAAAATATGTGGATTGCTTCAGATAAACATGATATCGAGGCGTAAACAGTTCTTCTAATCCAAGGGTTTGAAAAATTGACAGAAATGTTGGAAATAAAGTAAAATTCAATAGACTTCCAGGACAGATTGTCCTTTCAATGAAGTCATCAAACCACTCTTTGGATTGATCAAGGGAGCAAAATATGAAGTTGTCAAATTCACCTTCATCAGACATTGAAGGACATAACAGGGAAAAAGAAACTTCTTCTTGAACATTGGAAGAAGAAACATCCCGAACTTTTCTTTTCTTCTTTGACATTTTAGGTGCCATTGAAAAAGAATTTAAAGAAAGTAGAGACTTATACCTGAAAAATAGGGTAGGAGATGTGAAGATAACCTTGATGGGAGCCTAGATCCAAGTTTTGAAGAGGTAGAAAACTTGGAAGAAGGAGATCTAAATGGTTAGGGTTTGAGAATATTAGGATTTTTGTGAGGAAGAAAGGGATTTTGTGATTATTGTTGCTCTCTGGATGATGATGTGGTTATTTGCATACAAGCGAGTGGGCCCCACATAACTCGGTTATGGAAAAAAGACCAACAGAATTCGGCCCAAGTTTGCACATAACTCCGCCCGAGTTTGGTTCTTAGGTATCGTGAGTTTTGTTGGTTAAGTCTAATTCATTTTGTATATTGATGCAGTTTTAATTTTACACCAAAAAGAAATCAATAATCTTGGTTTGAAGAAAATAATTACTTAATTAATTAATCTTTATTCGGTAGAAGTATCGATTATCTCAGTTTAGCTATAAAGGTCGGATCCCAGCTAGTGGTGGTCCGTAGACACTTAAGTACTGTGTTGCTTTGGACTATTTATACCCGTGTGACAGAAGGGCACTTTCGTCTTATAACTAAGATGACGTTTACTCTTAAAGAACATAGATTAAATAATATTTTTATTATACAACCTCTCTATCCAAAATTCTTAATTCTTTCTATATAAAGTTAAAGTGATCTTTAGCTAAGGATTTAGTGAAAATGTCTATGAGTTGATGTTTTGTGTCAACATATTCTAAGCAAATATCACCTTACAGTTGATGATCTCTTAGAAAATGATGTCAAATCTCAATTTGATTAGTGCGTGAATGATAAACTCGATTCTTAGTGAGATTGATAGTGCTCATGTTATGACAGTAAATAGGAATAAGCTTAAAAGATATATTATAGACTTCCAGGGTTTATTTCATCCAAAAAATTTATGTACAACGTCCTACGGGTATATACTCAGCCTTAGTAGTTGATAATGCAACTGGATTTTGATTTTTTAAAAACAAGAAGACTAAGGACTTTTCTAGGAAATGACATGTACCGCTGGTACTTTTATGATCGACCTTGCATCCAACAAAATTCGCATCCGAATAACCAATGAGGTCAAACAAAGTGGTTTCGGGATACCATAAGCTGGTTGTCAAAGTGCTTGTAAGGTATCTAAAAATACGCTTAACTGTGCACATATGTGATTCTTTTGGACTTGACTTATATCTAGCACAAAGGTAGAATATAAACATAATATTTGGGCGACTAGCAGTTAAATATAATAAGTTACCAATCATACCTCGATACTTACGTGTATTAGCTGGTTTGCCATTTTCATCCATATCATGTTTAGTTGATGTTGCCATAGGAGTACTGATAGATTTTGCGTTGTCCATATAAAACTTCTTAAGAATATCTTTAGTATAATTTGCTTGACTGGTGAATATTTCTTGTGAATTTTGTTTGATTTGTAATCGAAGAAGGTAAGTTCTCTCTTCATGCTCACCTCGAATTCACCCTGCATGCACTTAACAGACTTGTTAAATAGCATCTCATTAGTATATCCAAATAACATAATTCACAAGAAAAACTATAGTGTCAACTCTTTTGAAAAACTATGTTCAAGTAGGAAGGAACTAAGGGCTCATACTAAGCATGAGGGACTTGTTTGAGTCCATATAGAGCCTTGCGTAACTTGAATACTTGATCAAGATATTTAAAATCTTCAAAACCAGGGGGTTGTTTAATAAACTCTTCTTATTTAATAAAACCATTTAAAAAAGCACTCTTGACATCAATTTAAAAAAGTTTGAAATTATGAAATCTAGCAAAAGCACATAACATGCAAATGAATTCTAGTCTAGCAATAAGAGCATATGTCTTATCGTAGTCAATACCTTCTTGGAACCTTGAGCTACAAGACGTGCTTTGTTACATGTGACTAAACCTTTCTCATTAAGTTTATTTCGAAAAAAGTCTACTTGGTACCAATGACCGGGTGATCATTAGGTCTAGGAATGAGTTTTCAAACTTGATTTCGTGCAAATTGGTTAAGTTTCTCTTGTATTACAGAAGTCTAAAATTTATCATTAGAAGTTTCTACTATGTTTTTAGGTTCTATCTGATAAATAAAAGCTACATTAGCAATGGTATCTCTATTTGTAGAACGAGTACTTACACCTTTTATTACATCACTTATTACCAGATCTTTTGGATGGTCGATGGAAAGTGATAGTCTCTTAGGCAGACTCTCCAGGTACGTAGTTGTTGTATCTTCAGGTGTTTTATTGGATGTAGTGTTGACATCTTCATCATCACTGTCATTTGCTATGTGATTGTTCATCTCATCAAATATGATATTAATTGATTCTTCGATTGTCATGGATTTCTTATTAAACACTCTGAATCCTTTGCTCTTTGTAACATATCCAAGAAATATACCTCCATCAGCTTTTGAGTCAAACTTACCTAAGTTGTCCTTAGTGTTCAAGATAAAACATCTTCAACTGAATACTTTAAAATAACTGATAGCATGAATTCTATTAAACCAAAGCTCATAGGGAGTCTTCTTCGATATAGATCGAATAAGAATCCTTCAAAATATGGCATATTATATTTACAGCCTCCATCCAAAAGTATTTCAAAAGATTATACTAATTTAACATGACTCTAGCAATCGCCAAGAGTTCTATTCTTCCGCTCCACAATATCATCTTGTTAAGGTGTTCTGGGAGAAGAAAATTTATACAAAAATTTATTTGAATCAAAAAACGATTTGAAATCTTGATTTTCGAATTCGACTCCATAATCACTTCGGATATGAGTAATCATGAAGCCTTTTCCTTTTTGTACCTTTTTGCAAAATGTAACAAATTCTAAAATGCTTCAGTTTTGTTTGCAAGAAAATAAACCCAAGTAAATGTCAAAAAGTCATCAAGAATTACAAAAGCATAAACCTTATCCCAAGACTGACGACTTTACTAGGTCAAAACAAATCCATGTGAAAAAGTTGAAGGGATCTCGAGGTACTTACAACGTTTATTAATTTAAAAGATGATCCAGTTGCTTTGTTCTTTTCACAATCAATGCAAACCATATCTTTCTTGAAACCAATTTCCTGATGGATAACCTTATAGTTGTGTTCATATTTTTATGTCTACGACGCATATGCCGCAACCAACTTTTTTCTTTGGTTGCATATTGTTAGTATCATCCGAAAGATAGAAAACATATATGTTGTCTTCTCTTATTCCTTCATATACAACTGTACCAGTTGCTCTTTCATAAATAGAGCATTTTTCCTTCATGAAATTATGCCATAACCATGGTCAACTAGATGACTGATGTTGAGTATGTTATGTTTTAATTTCGGTACTAAACAAACATCTTTATTAAAAGGGAAAGTAGGAATACCTATCTTACCTTACCTATGATATACCCTTTGAAATTGTTATCGAATGAGACATATACTTCTTTCTTCATCAATAGTGTTGCAAATAGTTTGGCATCATCCGTTATGTGTGGTGAGCAACCACTATCGAGGATCTACTTGCTTCTAGTATGAGAGGCTAGGTCAACCTACAACACAAGTTGGAGATGTAACATTTGGTACCCCCTTTCTGGAGGGTCCTAATAGGTTATTATTGGAACACAAACATATACATGCATATTCACTAATTTGTTAACTCTGTATTAACATGATATGTGTCTTTTCTGACCACAATAGTGATAGATAGAAGATATGTTAATGTTTGGTGTAACATGATGATAAATATGTGTGTTTGAAGCAGTATGTTGTGTCTTGCATGGATATTTATCGAAAAATGCATGATTCCTTCAAGCTTTAGTTGTGTGTGTTTGTGTCTTGCCGTGTTTGATCTTGTGTTTTGCAATGTGACTAGTGTTAACCTAGGTCATAGGTTGAACTACATGTTTTCCCAGTTTAATCTCTAACTTTTTAGAGGTGCGACAGACTTCAATGTATCTGGATGTGAGTGCATATATTCTCTACGTAGCTATAATATTTTTCCTCTACTCTGATTCATATAGATCATTAAGCCTTATATTCTCCTAATTAGCCTTCTCAAGCTTTTCAAGAGTATCATGTATACTCAATTTCAGAGAGGATATCTCATCCATGTTACTAGAAGATTATGTGTCTATGATTTTTTCTAGTATATGAGATTGTTTCACATATTAAGAGCGTAAAGACTTAAGCTCCTTCTTAGCAGTCTTATACATATCTTTGATCTTCTTATGATCTTCAAGTAAGTCACTAAATGCATCCGATAGCTCATCAAAAGTAAGATCTCCATACAAGGGATTAGTAGTTACCTTAGCATCAGTTGCCATAAAACATAGGTTTGTAGTGTTGCGATGGTCCTCTTCTTCTTCTGAGTCACTTGCCTCACTTTCGCACCATATGCTTGTGTTGGCATAGTTTCTTGATGAAGTTTTTCTTCTGTTTGATTGCTCATAGCTACTTCCTTTCCTCATATTAGAGCACTCTTTCTTGATGTGGCCTATTTTCTTGCAATTGTAGCACACTGGTTCTTCATCATCATTGGAGTCCTTTTGATTTGAGCTTTCATACTTTAGAAATTTTCTGAAGTTTTGGGTCATCATGGCCATTTGCTCATTGTTAGAACTGACATTCTCACTTTCAGAGGCAATCTTGTGATGTGCTTTAAATGCAATAACCTTCTCCTTTGGCATTGATCCTTCAAAATCTTTCAGATCCAACTTATGTGTCATAAGCTTGCCCATGAGCGTCTCGAGAGTCATTATTGTGAGATTGTTTCCTTCAATAATTGTAGTTGCTTTGGGATTCCAATTCTTGGTAAGTTCTGGAAGCACTTTGCGAATCTTTTCGTGGTTACTGCATTATTTTCCATGAGAAGACAGAGGACTAACAATATCTACAAAATGTGTAAATATATTAGTGATAGTCTCATTAGGCTTAATTTTGAATGCCTCATATTCTTGTTAGTCGTGATACTTTGGATTCTTTCATATGTGAAGTTCCTTCATGAGTTACCTCACGAAGTTTCTGAACCTCGTAGGACATGGCAGATGTAAAGACTCTATTGAACTCAGATCTATCTGCTACACAAAATAAAACATTGATAGCCTTGGCATCAAGACTGTCTTACTTTTTCTCATGGTCAAAATATATCTATCATGGGGTTTCTCAAGTAGATTACCATCTATAACTTTTCTAGCCGGCTTCTTATTACCATCTATAATAATTGCCCAGAAGTCAAACTCAAGAGATTTGAATGCGTGTCTTCCAGTATGTGTAGTTGGTGCCATCAAGTAGGCGTGGCCTATTTGTGGACTGGACTTCGCCATCGTTGGTGTAAATTAGTTTCATGGATGCCATAACAATATTCTAGAGTGTTATATGAGAATAACCTGCTCTGATACCAAATGTAGGATCGTATGTCAACTCTACGGAGGTAAATAGAGTGTAGTGGAAATATATACCCAATTAAAAATTTAAGGCAAGGTAAAGGAAGTTATCAACTAGCGATAATACAACAATATAAGACAAGTAAAGAGTATGGAAGAGCAATATGCAAACACCAAAATTTTATATTGGTATCCCTCGTGGAGGACTAGTCCAGTCCTGAAAACTCTTGCTCGGTACTGAATCCACTATCAGTGAAAACACAAGCTTGGACCTGAAGGGCTTGCGACTTCATACGACATCATGCTTTGATCCACGGTACATGATAACTTCAACACTGGAATAAACAACTTTAGATAGCCAAGCTTGTACAACTCAAATACTTCTAACGGAAACCACCGTGGCACTTAGAAGAATAGGAGTTGTCTTGGAGATTTGAAGATTGAAAGGCTCTAGAAAGAATAGAGAAGATGAAGAGTGATTGAACGAGTGAATAGAAATGGAAAACTCTTCTCTATTTATAGTTTTTCTGGGGAGAGTTTAGGCAGAACACGGTACCTCAACGTTCAAAAATTTAAACATTTGAGACATGAGAATAGGTCTAGCTCTCTGGTTTAGGAGTGGTATTTGAAAACCGAGTTCGGGGTGAACGCGGACCGAGGTCGGTTAACTAAATTCTAGAATGGCCATTGTTCAATTTTGGCTCAAGTGGTTTGGTTTTTCAGTGGGGTATGGAAGTAATTTTGGTTCTGGTTTAGGTAGGCTTATTTTGAGTGGACTTTGGGTTAGAATTCAACTAGTTCCAGAGTATGATTCGACTCACATAAGTCCTAGACTTAACTAAAATAAAAATACATAATGATAAAAGAAATCTTGTAACAATTTAGTGTAAACCCCTCTAAATAAGTTTGATGAATATTAGGGTTTTTTTTAAATATTCAAGTTAATAATTAATATTTATATGCATTATTTTATTAAATGACTTAAATACCCTTTCGCGTAGCTTTGTTATAAGTAGCACAACATTGACTGTTTTCTTCCAACAAAATTTGCATACATGACCTAGTCGAGCCCTTCTACACTTCTATCATTCATGTCCCACTCAAATATGTCTCCCACTTCATTTTAGTTGCACAACATTAATGTATAAAATCGTAGTTTAATATTTGACTATAAACCTACGTCCGTTCCAATCAAAATTGGAGGCACAATTTTGACCCGAAACTTTCGAACAATAGGAGCGTCATGATCTAGACTAACCCTAGAGCACTCATGTAGCTGGTGTCCCCCTCAATGGAACCCTACATACTCTCTAAACACCCATAAAACCAATAGGACATTTATATAGAAATTTGGGTTCAACGGGTTATAATAGTTTATCGGTGCGTCGAAATCGACCGAACCAAGAGCCAAATGGTACTCCAACTCAAATATAACTTGTAAGGGACCTAAATAACCTAACCCTAGTGTCTTAGTCTCACTCTAGGGTGTTTAAACCAAATAGGACAGCAACATATTTATATATCAGTCCATGTGTGTTTAGATGGGGTATAGATTGGATTTTAGTCCAAATAAGTTTAGCAAATGAACCAAACTCAAGCAGGGTTTAGCCAAAATAAGGGTATTAGGGCCTTAATTTAGGCCATAAGCTGCTGTGAACAACTAACAGCAGTAAACTGGCAGGTTCGGGGGGGGGGGGGGATGTCTACTTCATTGGTATTTAATAAATCACCTTTCTACCTCCCTAAACTATGACCACTCACCCACAATCCCTCCCACAGCTGATAGACCTCCCCTCCTCATTTTGCACTCATTTTATTTCAGATTTTATATCAAAAATTGTCCCAAACAGACCAAAAGTAGACTGAAATTTAGCAGCCCCTTTTTGGTGAGTTCTTCGACTTCGGAGGCTTCCCGACGACCTTTCGGGTGGTAGAAGACGCCTAGAAGCAAGTCCGGGGAGTAATTTCATGATTATTTTATTGTAACTTGATGATTACTTTATTGAATGCTTCTGCTAATCTATTTACTGCTGGATTATATGTCGTAGAAGCTATGTTATGGATTCTATTTTTTATTGTAAACTCGATAGAAAGTATTGACTTGCAAATTGCAAACCATTGTCGTAGATGATCCGTCGAAGCAGACCAAAATGGTAGATGACGTAATATTTAACGAAACTCATCATGTTCGAAGCTTTCACTTTGACATACGATATAGCTTCCGTCCATTTATAGAAGTAGTCGGTTTGGCAAGAATGAACATGTGTCCTCTAGTTAACGGTGGACAAATTGGGTCGATGATGTCCATACCCTATGCTTCAAACGGCCAAGACGCGACTGTCGGGTGTAGGTACGTTGGGGTGGATGAAATCAGAATAGATTTGACATATCTTGCTTCTCCTCGCATAGTCCACAACATCTATTATCATCATGGGCCAATAATAACCCATACATTAGAGACGATCCTACAACTTTGGACCTAATTGGTGCGTATTCCAGGTACCATCATGCGCTTCACGAAGTGTTTAGTTTACTTCTGCTTCTGATAGGCATCATAGCAGAAGTCCAATGTATGAACGGCGATAAAGCATTTTATTGGTTGTATCGAAGTAGAATCAGAGGAAGTGTCTTGTTACAGAAGAGGGTTCCATAGGGTCATCCAGAAGGATCCCGTAGGCTGCATAGACTACAAAAGAAAACCTCTAAACTTTGATGTTGATATTTGTTTGCGTAGAATAGCTTTGACACATGTGTAAATTATTCCTAGTGTAGACTAGCTCTCGACCAATCACTGTAATCGAATAATATATTTTGATGGGAACGGCCAAGGAAGCCGCAAGACTAGCTAAAGCGTCAGCCTCGATATTTTGCAACTAGGGTACATATTCTATGAAGGATGCGGTGAAGGTCAAGATAATTTCGATCATGTTTGATGGTAAGGGATCAAGTCTTCATGTCGGACCTCGGACTCCCCTCGGACCTAGCTGATTATTAGCTTGGAACCCCCATAGGCTTCCATATAATCCATCCCTAGCTGTGTTAGCTAGTTGGAGCCCGACACTAAGAGTGTTATATTCTGCACATTATTGGAGCATGGTTCAGTGAGAGAGTATGCACGATGGATGACCAAATTGTCGGGGAAGACAAGCAATACCCCCACTCCTACAACGATGTTGCCTTTGGGTCCTATTCTTGAAGCATCATCAAAGAACATTCTCCAAATAGGTTCATCTATTGTCGTGTTAGATTCTAACACTTCGTCTGGAATGCGTTGTAGATCTTCGACATTTCTGGCACTGGGTGTGATGCCAGAAAATTGGCCAATGCTTGACCTTTAACTTTCTTCTATGGGATGAACACCATATCGTATGGAGAAAGAAGCATTGCCCATGTAGCTAGGAGAGAGTTAAGGGCCCCTGGCTTGGTCATGAGCACTTTGAGGGGCTTAACACGAGAAATGACATGGATTGTCTGCCCGGTCACATAATGGTGTCTCTTCTGAGTAACGAATATCAAAGCAAGACATTCCTTATCGGCTAGGTTATATCTATGTTCGGCACCGACCATCATCCTGCTGAGATAGTAGATGTCATGTTCATGGCATGCATGACTCTTTTGAGCCAATAAAGAGCCAAGAGAATGATCTATTGCACGGACATAAAGTAGGAATAGTTTCTCCATCACCAGAGCCACAAATAATGGGAAGTATGAGAGATATTTTTGATATCGTCGAAGGCACTGGCATTCTTTGGTCCAGACAAATGACACTCCTTTCGTCATAGGCTATGTGAAAAGTTAGCACCCTTCGGGAGATTAGATGTGAATCTTCTAATGTATGCCGATCTTCTTTGAAGACGACGAAGTTCTTTGAGATTCTTTGGAGGGTACATATCAATGATAACTTCCGTTTTCTTAGGGTGTATGTGAATACCCTTTCAAGTTATGATAAAACTGAGGAACTTGCCACTGGAGACTCCCATGAAGGACTTTTTTGGATTCATTTTGAGTTGATGCATACGTATTAACTTAAATACTATTTTTAAGTCATGCAAGTAGTCGACTTTGAAGTGGCTCTTGATAGCAATGTCATCAACATAACACTCTACCATCTTGCATAGGTATTCACGAAAAATGGAAGTCATGGCTCGATGGTTTGGCGTGCCTACATTTTCAGCCCGAAGGGCATCATTGTGTAGAAGTTGTAACACCCAGTCCCAAAATACGTAGGACTATGTACGTAGACATGCCGGCCATATAATAAATATAAGTAAGCTATAAATGAAGTATAATCACGGCCAAATAATCTCATTCACAAATGAAAGAATAAAAGATATCATAAATCAACCATGAATTGTCATTTTACAAGTTTGTTGGGTGGAGACAAATTCACTACCAACTATTTTAAAAGATAAGTAATACATAGTAATTACAAGATTTGTCAAAAGTAGCAAAAACGATTCAAGAGTAAGTCATCTTGATAGAAAAGTGATGATCACGACCTTGGCTAGGATACCTGCAGAAAGAAACGAAAACACACACCTGGAGAAATCACCAGGTCCTTAGAGGGACATAACAAGATACAGAAAAATATGCCATATAACTGAATATAAACTGCTTAATAATAAGTCAAGTCGAATCATAACATGGTCCAATACTCCACCCTTGAATTAGTGTACCATCCTTCCAACTAAACAAGGACATGAGATGGCACCCTAATCCACGATGAAGTATCTTTCCATGCCAATGAATCCAATATATTATTTGGACCACAACAAGGTTCAGTACCTTCTCATCGAAGCAGTGAACCACACCTACAACCAAACAAGGACAAGATGTGGTAAACTAGTTCGCGATAAGTTACTGTTCCAAGCCGCGATCAGGTATAACTACCAAACCAAAAGTACATATACCTAACGGATAAGGTAGCCTAACCATTCTATGTGAATGCAGTTTAAGAACAAATCTCCAACGCATGGGATCTCTGGCTACAAATGGGATCGGCATAGTCCCCACTTGGGGCACCAGGGGACTTAAAGCATAACCGTTTCTCGAACGTCAGTGGCTAGAAATAAAATAAAGGGTCGTTAACCCGCATCTCCGGCAGAGCGTACGGTCACAAAGGAAATGTGCATAGTAGCCCATACGCTAAGGAAATATTCTCCCCACCCCATGCCTATATGTTGTCTTCATAACACATAACCTCCATTAACCGCTAAGTCAAACTAATCATGCAAAAATACTATTAGAGGTTAACCCTATCACACGACTTATACGTACCGATGGCCAGCCAGCTACGCATGTCCAAGTTCTATATTCGACACACGACTTCGTGGCACAAACGTGTCAAGGCCTAGGAATTCAATACAATAAAAGGGTGGTCTCTTAAATCTAGGTTTAATGTGTATGAAAATAATTAAGTAGCAGAAAATAGAATGAGACAGTAGAATTGCATCTCAATATGACTATGTAGCACAATAAATTTGCCAAAAATAAATAATATATAAATACATGCAATATATGAGCTAAAGTAAATAGACAGTAAATGGCAAGGTATCTTGCCTGGTGTGACGTCCTGTATGGTGCGATGATCATGATGGCACGAAATTTGATTTTTGTGTTACGACTGCGCAAGATGGCCTCCGATGATGGCACAAACTGTTCTATCGAGCCCGGAACAGTCAAATTAGTTAGGTTTGACATAAGAAGATAACATAATTGGTGAAGAAATAGGAATAATGGGATTAGTTACGGATGTGAGGATAATCGAAGGAAATAGGTATAAATAATACATATACTATTTTTAGAAAACTATTTATAATACTTGAAAACTATATTTACTAGTAAAGTAATTTTGATAATTATTTGAAAATAGAGAAATAAATCGATTTCGGCTAAAACCCAAAGTTTGTATAAATATGCTTATAGATAATAACTACACTTCATAAACAAAAATATTTCAAATAAATAGTCGAAAATACTAATAACTCAATTAGGACAAAACTATAACTTTGTCAAAAACATATAAATCTAAAAGAATATTTTAGTGCTAAAGCTAAATTTTATCAAAATAAATTTTCGGTCAAAGCTATATTTAAAATAAGTAGAAAAATAATATAAAAATAATTTTAGGGTTTTCAACTAAACTTTTTGAAATAATTATATGGCCAAGCCTAAAAACACCATTTTGTTATAAAAACATTTTAGGTATATTTTTTATTAAAAACTATCAATACAAATAATAAATATAAGGTATACCTACACAATACTGTATCTATTGCAACACTGCTAACATATATGGCCTACTTTGAATGTTTATAAAAAAATAATAATTTAAATAATAATAATAATAAAACTGTAAAAATCCTAACTCTGATAATAATAATAATAATAATAATAATAATAATAATAATAATAATAATAATAATAAAACTGTAAAAAAAATCCTAAATCTGGGTGTTGCGCTTCTTCGAGAAGCCCAGTAACAAAAGAACACACAGCATAGCAGAAAGGAATTATAAGAAGAAAGAGGGTGAGAGAAGAAGCCGAGAGAGAGAGAGGGAAAATTTGAGAGGGGAAGAAGAGAGAAGCGGGACTCGAGTACGGAGGGGGTTTGGGGAAATCCGGCGATGGATCTGGCCGGAGAAGGCATTCCAGACGGGGAATCGGCGACGTAGTGGCGATGACCGAAGGTGAGGAGTCCGGGGGAGGTCGCACTAACTCAGCGGGCGATCAAGAACTGGAGGCGAGGGTTGGTCTCCTCCACCGAGTTCTTGGCACAGCCATGGCGGTGGTCAGCCAAGGCAGAGGATGCAACAAAGTCGGGTGAGTGTTTGATCTTTTTGTGTCTATTTTATGGTGGTGGTTTTGGTGGTGACCGGGGTTTTGGCGGTAGTGGTAATGGCCGGAGTGGGTGTTGCCGTGCAGACGGAAAGGGTTTCGGTGGGTCGCCGACGATGAGGCCTTGTGATGGTGGTGATGAGTCGGGGCTGAACATAGGTCGGGGAGGTTGGTCAGGAAGTTGGGAGTTGCGGGTGGTTCATTATGGTCGGGCCCTGGTGGTAGTGGCAGTAAGGTGGGATGGCTTGGCCATGGAATTCTGTTGGTAGTGATGGGGGAGACGATGATGTTGATGATAGTGGTGAATGGGGGTTCAGTCGATGGTGGCAAGGCTGATGACAGCTGCGGTCAGGGTAGCAATAGGCTCGGGTTAGGGACGTCGTGTCAGGATGTGTCCGATAGGACTGAGTTCGTGTTCTGCGTGACACGAGGATTGTGTCCGGCATGTCGGACACGAAAATTGGATAAAATTGTATATGTAAACAAATATCATATAGTGAAAAGACACCCGGGGTCGGACCCGAGGCCGTCATGGCTGACACGAAAAAAAATTAGACAACGACACGATGCACTCACGTTTATCGTGGAGAAATTGTATAATTTTGGGGAGGAAAATAATAGGGAGTCTTCCCTATATATATGGGGTGGAAACTCCTAGTTGGATAAGGAATAGGAAAAATTAAACCCCTTTTAGATAATACACCATTTAGTTTAAATCCCTTTCAAATCAATTTAATCAATCAAAATCAAAATTTAAATCTAGATAAATCTTATCTTCCATTTAAAACTATTTAAAATAAAATCAACAAAATAAATCCAATTTAAGTTACAATAATAATTAAACATTAAATCAAACAAATTCCAAAATACCTTTTTATAAATAGTAATAAAACAATAATAAATAATTTCAAAAATCATAATATACATGAATTTATTTTCATGTACATCGCACACAGCTAGTGCAAAATATCTACATAAATATTATTTTCTAAATCGGTACTTATATTTGTATACCAAATAAAATAGCTTTTATAAATAAAAAATAAATAAAATTTGGCCAATCTAGTGCAACATGATTTATATACCTTAAGCAAATAAAAATATTTAATTATACTATATTACAATAAAATATCTATTTTCTATATTTATAATAAAAATGATAATAAAACTTTTTGTATAAGAAATAACAAATATTTTGTATTTACGTATTCACACTCGATGTACAAATATCAAATTAAAACAAATATAAAATATAATTAATTATTAAAAAATTGCAGTAAAATTTTAGTGGATTTACATCATACCCAACTTACAAAAATTTTGTGCTTGAAATTAAGAAATGCCTAGGGTAGGTAGGGTTGAGAGGTAGATGGATTTTTTCGATAAAAAATACGATCAAAGAATTTTAGAAGTAAGTAACGTACAACGAAGTGGATAATTTTAGAAAATTGTGATTTAGGTAACTATATAAAAATCACGGATATGGTTTGGGTAATGAATGAAGGCCACTAGTTAACGCAAGAAACGAAAAAGAGTAAGGGTTAAAAATGAAGGTAAAATAATCAGAGATCAAAGGTACATGGTTCCTTAGAGAAGATTGTATGATAGTCGTCGTGGTTGGGGGAATGGTTTAGGGTATGATTCTAAGCATTCTTAAGTTTTCAAATGATTAGAGGGTCGAGATAATAGATCTAGGATCGAGGAAAAGGACGAGTAATTCAAGACGGATATGTAGTCATATGGTTTGGTTCGATGGATAACTACTCTTTGTATATACAACTATCATAGTCATAGACGGTAGGACAAACTAAGTGGAATACTCCGTGTCTATATAACCTCATGTCACGACCCGCACCCACTGTGAGGGTACGAGAACGTAACAACGCCCAGCCTACGCCGCAGTGTCGGCGGTAGAACGCTGTCCTCGGTCAACAAACATCTAACAATATCTATCTAAACAGTTTATACTCCCCGAAATGGGGTGACATAGCAATAATGAACTCAATCACAACTAAGGAAGAGATAGCACGATATGAAGTAGAACTCAAGGAATAAAATAGATAAAAGCAGTCTAAGATAATCCCAGCAATATCCCATAATACAAGGTCTCAGATGAAAGAATATATATACAATACTGAACTCCAGAATAAAGTCTAACTAGAACATGTCTCCAGACTACAAATGATAAACAACCTAACTAATCTAGTCTAGGCAGTCGGGGAATATCCTCAGCTAGAGCTGGGTCCTCCTGAGGGTCCAGCTCGCAGGTGTCATCTAAGGCTGCCCCGTAGTAAGTATCCAGACTAGCCTCCTCCTCGTCCTCTGTAATATTTTCAACAGGTCCAGTCAGGACGGGAGCGAGCACAATACATCTCATGCAGTTCATATCATGTCAGAAAATATAAAGCAGGCAATAGAATAAAATACATGAAACGCTGTAAGAAGATGTACATGAAAACAGGAGAGATATTTGATAACTGGAAATATATATATACATGATAAGTAAAACTGTAAGTGACTAGTGATTTAGAGTACGAGATGGCATGTAATTGGCTTAGGTTGTACATGATGTACATGAGTGAACATGTAGGACATCAGCCAATAAGGCTGTGTTGTACATGAAAAGTAACAGAGTGAACATGATGGGTAAATCACATGACCATTTATACTCACCCCTACCCACAATCAATACACAAGGATCTGTTCAAGTTACGTTACGGACATGATGTTTTGGTTATACAAGAAACACATGAGCAAACATGAGCGTACATGAAAGAACATGAGAGTACATGAACGTACATGTAAGAACATGAGAGAACATGAGTGTACATGAATAACGCAGAAGCAAGGAATACATGATGTACATGAAACACATGTCATAAAGTATCCGATGCCCCCGCTAAGGGGGATAACATCCCAAGAAGAGATCCATATAGTACCAATCCGTGATGATAACGTGACAGCATCAAGTAAAAGTAATCTAGAGCGAGAATATAAGTCGTGACAAGTATGAAACGATCAGAGAATGTACTCGCCTGGTATCTGAGTGTCCGATATGAAAGTACCGTCCGAGGAGTGGTGTCTGGCTCCTAATCAGAACAGCACAGGTCACAACAAGTCCCGAATAGTATAATGAAGTCCTATTATGCATTCTACATGATTCTAGGTCAATCTAGGCCAAAGTCAACTCTTGGTCAATTTTGGTCAACCCTAGAAGTCAAACTAGGTCATCCAAGTCTAAACTAGGCTATCAGTCTAAACTAGTCTATACTAGGTCTAATAAAGCTATACTAGGTTAATCAAGACACATCTAGGCAATGCCATGCCAAGCCTATCAACACACAACTCTACACAAGGTTATCTAGCCTATAGCCTACTAGACACATCTACCAAGATATCCTCTATAGCTAATCAATACACAAATGGTATATATTATAATCTAATAAAATATACCCATGTGCTATCTATACATATCACCACACAACCATATATAACATCTAGGCCTACATATGGAAAAATCATAGAAAATATATATATATACATATACATATGGCTACCTGTAGGTACACCACACATATCATCATATATGTATAATTCCTATATATATGTATCCACATATATCCATAATACATTGTATATATATATGGGTATATATATACCTATACATTACACACACATACACATCTAGATATTCATACATAATATATATATATATATATATATATATATATATATATATATATATATATATATATATATATATATATATATAGTTCAACATACATATATATAGGCAACATTACCTATATTATATATGTATTCACATATACACATAAACTTAACTATATGAGATTAGGAATCTATAGAGAGAATGAGAGAGAGGGGGCCTGTGTGTTAACATGATTTGGTGTGTGTGTGTATAGGCAGGGATTACAAGTTCAACATACATATATATAGGCAACATTACCTATATTATATATGTATTCACATATACACATAAACTTAACTATATGAGATTAGGAATCTATAGAGAGAATGAGAGAGAGGGGGCCTGTGTGTTAACATGATTTGGTGTGTGTGTGTATAGGCAGGGATTACACAAATTCAGAAAATAAACCAGTGAAGTGAAAGGTAAATAAGAACAGTGCAAGAGGGAAACACAGGAAAACAGTGAATGATTTAAGAGGGAAAGGCAAATTCAATACTTCATGTATACATGCCCATACAGTCTATATCAAAACTCAGATTTAACTAATCCTTTAAAACCCAGGAGAAAGAAATAGTTCACTATGCATTAACAGCCCATTCACAGGTTATACAAAACTGGACTAATCAACAGTGAGGAAAAGAGAAAGTGTGTGATGGAATAGGCAATCAAGAGTGAAGGCTATGTGTAAACAGGAAAGGGAAATCAATAGAACTGGACTGTCAAGTCCAGTCCTCAGGTTTTTAAATTCATCAACTGATACAACATGGTACTAAATCCAGTTAGAAAGAAAGAAAAGGAAATCAATTCATTGGTTCAACTGAACATCAATTTGGTTCAACAGTCCTACAATAACTAGTATTCTTAACAATTGAATCTTGAAACCATAATATCATGCATATCCTTTTCTCAGGTTTTACAAAACTGGAAACTTAAACTCAGGTTTTCCTTCTACTTCAATCTCAGGTTTAATCAAAACTGGAACTTAAAACTCAGTTCAATGAATTCACAGGTTAAGAAGAAAAAGCAAAGGAAATCAGTTCAATGCCCCAATAATCTCAGTTTTTACCTTAAGTTAACACACCATATAGAAAATGAAATCACATATAATATATCAGTGAAGAAGAGGACAGTAGGTGTACTTGTGGACAGTTAACAAGGTGATGTGTGTGAGGTTATACAGGAAATACAATCAGTGAAGAAATGTGTACACCCAGGTTGAAATCCCTCAAATCTCAGGTTTGAATCACCCTCAATCTCAGGTTTGAATCACCCTCAATCTCAGGTTTGAATCACCCTCAATCTCAGGTTTTATGACAGTTAAGAGCAAAAATTCACATCAATACCAGTTTTTAGTTTGTAAAGAAACCCAAGCTCAGGTATTACATACATATACAACTTAAATTCAGTTTACAGTGATTCAAAATCAGTTTAACCACAAACCTAGGTTCTATTATCAACTGAACAACATACATTCAAAAGGAAGAAAGGAAATCAGTTCTTACAGAACAAATTCCCAGGTTCCTGTGTGTGGGCTTGTGTGTGATACTAAGGGGATTCCTGAAAAACCAGTTGACAGTATATGGTTAAGGGTGTGTCATGGGTTAAACTCAGGTTCTAAACCACAGGGTAAACTCAGGAATAGGCAAGGGAAATCAAATACCCCAACTGTCCAGACCATGACAGTTCAGGCCACCACAATCAAGCCCCCATTCAATGCATTACACCACCAATCACCCAACAAACTTAACCACAGTTAGTATACATAGAGAGGAACATGTTTAGGATTTAAAACTCAGCATTAAACATCATTCTAGAGGCTAAAATCACCAGGCAAAAACATATATGAAATCTGGCAAAATTGGAAACTGAACTGCTACCATGTTTCAGAAAATGGGAAAAAGACTAATAAATAATGAAATTTGAATTAAAATACAATTACAGGGGTTGGTAGTGTGTATACACAACATATAGGTGAATCACAACCTGTTCGTGTCCACCAAGATGGACACAAACGTGTCCAAACATGAATGACACAACCCAGTGCACACACAGGCACTGTGCAGACCACAGCTCGTGCGTGTGTGCACGCGTGTTGTGCATACGACACAGCACGTGTTAGGCCACGTGCTCGTGCACCAGTGTACCCCTATACTAGGGCTAGGTCTAGGTCGACCTGCCCTGTGTCCTAGTGTCCGCGTGTCCGATTTATATACGCGTATCAGTGGCCAAGTAACTCGTGTACACAAGCAGGGTAAAATCGGTGCGGTTGGGATTTCTTCCAAACCGCTCGATAAGATGAGCTGAAAATTTATCTGAGTCGTGTCAGTCACGTGTCCTAAGTGTCACCAAAATATCATCCCAAATAGTGTCGTGTCGTGTCCGTTACAGACCCCGATACGCAGGGGAGCACTGTAGCACGCGCGCGAGCGTGTGCACGCGCATGTCCACACCACAACCGACACACAGTGACACGAAAACTAACACACAAGAACAGGAATCCATAAGCCAGATCAAAACTATAATTCCTATTTAAAAACTTTTCAAAAATCAAATCGAAATCCCCTCTTGGGCATTTCGACAAACACCTAGGCTACAGTCATGATACGTGTCCAAATGGACACGAAACTTAGGATACCCAACACCAAACCTATACTGATGCTTAGGGGACTCCTAGGACTCCCTAATGATGAAGACAAAACAAAATTTCATGGAAATTTGAGGGAGTTACCTAAGCTTGAACCTTCAAGAAAAATCCTCTATTCAAATGCTCTCCTCTTGATGTCCCAATCCACCAAAATCACCACAAACTGAAATGGAACCTTAATGACAGCAAGAATAGATAGATTAGGATCTAATAGAAAAGATTTTAATGGAAAAGGAAGAGAAATGGAATTTTAGGGATTTATTGAATAGGAATAAACCTTTCCTTCTAGACTTGAGCTTTCCTAAGAAGGAGGCAACCCTAAACTAAGAGAGTATAAATAGGGTGGTGTTCCCAAGGAGGATATGGTGGCTGGCCAATAATGTCTAGGGCTTAGGGTTTTGGTTATTGTTTGGGCTTTGGGCCAAGTTAGCTAGTCTTATCAAGTTTAGTCACAAAATGACTTGTGAAACCACAAGCCATTTATCAAAACACTTGATTCCTAAATTCCTAATTAAATTTCTAATGAATCAATAACAACTGACTTAAGTCATACTAGGTTAGACTAGGGTCACTTGACCTAACCAAGCCCAACTAACTAGGGTTAGCTTCTAGGTTGGTCTACAAGGGCTAAAACTAGTCAAAATCAAACTAGTCCAAATAAATCCAAAATAATTCCTAAAAATTCCCATAAATTCAAATAAATTCTATTAAATCTAAATAATAATTAATAATCCCAAATAATTCTTAAAATTACAAAAATGACTAAAATACTCCTCAGTCTGGAAATGAACACTAGCAAGACACCAAATCATAAGTCATGAATTTAAATAGTTTAAAAAAATAATTAAAATCACTAAAAATTATAATATGAAATAAATACCATTAAATAATAATTATAAATACAAAATTTTAAAATTACCCTCATTTGGAAAACTGGGTGTTACACCTCAAGCACGAACGTTTGTTTTTCCCAATTCGAAAATAATAAAGATTTCAAGGGAGATGTGAGCGAATGCAAATACGGAGTTCAAAGGCGCTTTAATAGTTTAAAAAGGGGGTTTGTTAATTGCGGATTAGGTCATAGAGGGCAAGTATATTTGTTAACTATCTCTCAGTCTACGTAGAATAATCATAAGAAGAGCGAATCAAGTGCACTAGGTTGATCATACCATAATACACCGGTTCTGATTAGACAATATGTTAGTGGATGCCTCCAATAAAATATGTCCTTGATCAAGCTCGATAAAGAAAGTAAGCTTGCAAAACTAGGCTATAGTAGCAGCATTAGTCAAGGCAGTCCAAAATCATAAGTATGCGTGATTATGATGAAAGAAGTATAAATAGTTCAAGTTCCTTAATAATCTAAGTCTTGTCCGGTGTTTGTGCCTATTCAGTCGTCCTTTGCCTTCTTACCTAAGGCCTTGGTTGACAATATGGGTTGGGGACCTCTATACTCTATAGTCTAGCTAATCCTATTAGTAACCTCAAAGGGAATGCTACGTCGTGTGGTATTCTACCCAACTTATAAGAGTTGTAATTGAATCAATGTGGCATACAAGTCTTCCTCCTATCCTCTATTAAGCACGAAAGTAAAGAGAAGATTTACGGTAGAAAGAGGTCAAACAAAATAAAATTCAAGGTTGTCCAACGAGAGTTCAAAAACGGATCAAGGAAAGGAGATCAAGTGTAGAAGCATAAATAAATTTCATAGACCAAGTCAAAGAAGTTGAGAGCTTTACGCAAGTCAAACTGAGTCAGATTCAAAATTTATGCAGAGAGAAAACAGAGTAAACTCTACGCGAACTACTTTACGCGAGAGCCATCCTCAAGCCTTTACACGGGAGACAGGCTGTCCATATCGCATTTAATGCACGTGATTCTGTTTTGAAAGAATGATTTTCTGACAGTAAATTACACAGAAGCCGAGAAGATTTTTTACATCAAACCCAACACTCGTCGTTTAGTGTGAAGATGGGCTACTTTATGCTCAAGAGATTGCTTCTTTTATGCATGAAAGCTATTCGAGCTTTTACGCTCAAGGCTTTTGTGCGCGTAGAGTTTATTTGAGCTAATTATGCGCTCAAGGGTACTTTTCAGGCACTTTACGCAGCAAGTTTATTTTAGGTTATTTTATGCCCAGTCTGCTACTTTACGCAGGGAGTCTATTTTGGGTCATTTTTACGCCCAATCTTTTTAGGCTACATGAGAACGTGGTCTGCTTACGAGACTTTCATGCCACACTTATCGAAGAACGTGTGTACATGCTCTCCCCATTTTGTTGAAGTAGTGGGACACGTGTCACCATGCGTAGAGATTAAAACTCTACATGGGACACGTGTCATCATGCGTAGAGGTTAATTTTTAATCGTGGGTGACAGTTACTTGCATACAGACCCAACATTGTTGCCTTTTACGCACAGCAGGTCTAGTCTATAAATAGACTTATTTTTAACACAGAAACATCAAGAGAGATACGGGAGAGGAGATTCTGAGAAAACTCATACTTTCAGAGTGATATTCCCAGAAGCATTTTTTTAACTTTTTCTCTAGAAAAGGATGAAGCAGAGCAGGAAAGCATTCGACTGTGCCATCAGTGCCGTTGTTCGATACCTTTCTAGTGACTTAGTTCTTCAGATTGTTCATCTTCTTTAAGTAGTTTTTTTCATCATCATCGTGTGGTCCAAGGAACAAAGTGATCGCTCTAAGATCAGACTTCCATAGCAATACTTCCCAGAAACAATTTGTACTTTTGTACTTTTTCTAGTTTTCTTTCAAAAGCCAATTTTAGGCATTTTGTTAAGTGAAACAAAATGGCGACTCTGCTGGGGACGACTTTCTCCTCTGACGAGAAAGTAATTGCTCAATATGATGATGTGTCGGTCGGATCGACAAAGAAGACTCTGGTTGTTCACTTCGACCAGACTGCTTACGAAGAAATGCTTCGAACTGGGGGTAGTACTCGCTGTTCCAATGTTTAAAAATTGTGGAAGGCACAAAAAGTTTGGATTCCTAAGTCCAAAGCATCCTTTGATCTTCCTGCTGTCTTTGAAGACAAGGGAATCCTTCCCATTCCTGTTGTGGAGGCTCCCGTTTGTGATGAGGCAGTCTCTACTTCAGTGATGTGCCCCGAGCGTAGAAATTAGTCTCCCGTCTGTGATGTGGTTGACTCCCAAGTTTTACGCTCTGTGTGTAAAAATTAGTCTCCCGTCTATGACATGGTAGACACCCAAGTTTTACGCTCTACGCATAAAAATCAGTCTCCCGTCTGTGACGTGGTAGAAATCCAAGTTTTATGCTCTATGTGTAAAGGTAAATCTCCCGTCTGTGACATGGCAGATGTTCATGTTTTGCGCTCTGCGCGTAAGGATAAATCTCCTGTCGGTGACATAGTAAATAAAGTTCACAATTATGTCTTTGCATCTAAAGTGAATTTACCTGCACGCATGCAGCATAAAAATAAGAATTCTACTATTGGTAAAACTTTAGTTTTTTACCAACAACCTTCTTACACTGCTTTACACAAGGTACCAAACCTTCAAATTACGCGTAATGCTGATGGAGTCCTTTGTGCACAAAAATCTCAAGATTTACGCACGCAACTCCAGGCGCGTAAAAATATACAGTTTGGTTCTGCTAATGCAGCCAGTAATCTTCTTTATACGCAAGGGACTAAACGTTTCTCTGTCCCAAATATAATAAAGAAGACGACTCCTTCTACTCCTTCTAATTTACGCGAGTTGTAGATATCAATCCTTTTAAGGGTGTTGAAGCCTATTTCTCTGACTCAATACTCTACAAACAGGAGCAGGTGAAAGAAATATCTGATATGGCTGAAGATCGGTCGCCTGCAGAAGATCAACCTGTCAATGAAGATTCTCCAGAAGATCAACCTTTGAAAATTAAAGTCAAAGGTCGAATCCAATCCCAACCTGTCAAAGATGATCCTCTGATGATCAAGGTTAAAGGAAGAACTCGAGCTTCATCCGAGGAATCTGTGAAAATTCCAGTCGAGAGCCAAGTTCAACATCTCATGATCAAAGTCAAGGGACGTACTTCTCGTACGAATGATCCAGAACCACTGATTATCAACCTTGGCAAGTCTGCGCTGAAGATGGATGACGGTCCGTTAATGATCAATCCAAAGCGTAGTAGTCAATTTGTAAATGATGTAAATATTGATCATTTTGTACTTTTTCATATTAATGAAGATTTTTTTTTGGAGTATATGGCTGTCAAATTTATTGAAAGAATGACTTTATCTGCTGAGGATCAAAGTCATCAACATAAAAATGACATAAATACAGAGGAAATCTTATATATTAATCATAAGAAAAATTCTTTTCCTCCTCATGTTGATGTTGGACCCTATGCTCAAAGATTTCTAACATCCTCTCTTTATCTTCTACCTGTCGCCGCTTCATCACAAGCTTGTGTAGCTTATAGATGTCACGAAGAATCTTATTTTGTGGTCCCGTCTAATAAGAAAAACAAGCGCCAAATTGTGTTTGGCTTGGCTAGAAATATTCCTGTTACTCAGACAGATGATCTCATAGAGAAAGATAAAAGAAAAATCTGAATTGACAAATATAGTCAACAATCTCTTAAGATTTTCCAGAATATGGGATATGATTTGAAAACTATGTTGGGTCTCAATCAAGGCAAAGGTAGACGGTTATCATTATGTGGTGATCCATTTTACTAGAAAACTCGTCATGGATTGGGATACGATCTGTCCCACATGTTTAATAAAGATATACAAGAAGAATTTCCTTTCAGTTCTTCACAATCGTCAGATTCTAAAGAAATCCAGTTCATCGAATCTGATATATCCTACATGTACAAAAAAATATTAAAGAAGAATTTTCTTCCAATTTTTTACAATCCTCAGATTCTGGAAGAAACTATTATGTTGAATCTGAGTGTGTCTTCTCAGTCAACATGGTTCAAATCGATGGTGAATCTGAGCCATTTGAAAATGACACTTGGGCATAACAAATGGACATTCAATGGGAGCTTCGTTTTGAACAGCGACAGCCACCTACAGAAGATAAAATTGTCCAGATTGACGTTGGAGACGGAAATACGTCCAAGCCGATATTCATTAGTAAAAACATGTCTGAAAATGAAAAGGAAGAGTTGATAAAGCTGATTAAAGAATATGTTGATATCTTTGCATAGAGTTATGAGGATATATCGGGTCTAGATTCTAATGTAGCTACTCATAAGCTCAATATTTTTTCTAATGCCAAACCTGTAAAATAACAGCAGCAGCATTTTCGACTAGATATGATGGATGCAATTGAAGCAGAAGTCAAAAAGCTGATCATATGTGGCTTTGTTCGTGAAGAACAAGACCCAGACTGGGTTGCCAACATTGTTCCTTTTATGAAAAAGAATGGAAAAGTTCGAGTTTGCATAGATTTTCGAGATCTTAATACAGCTTGTCCAAAAGACGAATTTCCACTTCCGATTACCGATGTCATGATAGACAATACATGTGGTTTTGAACGCATGTCTTTCATGAATGGATTTTTAGGATACAATCAAATTAAGATGCATCCAGGAGATGAAAATCATACCGCTTTTCGTACGCCCCTTGGAGTTTACTGCTATACTGTTATGCCATTTGGTCTAAAAAATACCGGTGCTACGTATTAACGGACTATGAGCAATATCTTTCAAGAGCATCTACGTAAAACAGTCGAATGTTATGTGGATGACATTGCTGTCAAACGTCGATCAAAAGATGATCACATTCAAGACTTAAAGACAGTATTTGAGTTGATGCGTCAACATCAACTGAAGATGAATCCTACTAAGTCTTTCTTAGGGGTTTCTAGTGGCAAGTTTTTGAGATTTGTCATTACTTCTCAAGGTATCCATGTTGATCCTGATAAAATCAAAGCAATTCTTGAAATGCGTCCTCCACGTAATCTGAAAGAACTCTGTGGTTTCCAAGGTCGCATTGCTTATATCAGGAGATTTATATCCAATCTTTCTGGGAGATGCCAACCTTTCTCTCGTCTATTAAAGAAAGGTGTATCATTTGTTTGGGATGAAGCATGTCAAAAAGCCTTCAATGACATCAAGCAATACCTTATAAATCCACCTGTTTTGGTACCTCCAGTAGTAGAAAGACCATTTTTGCTATATGTTCGAGCCTTGGATCATTCACTTGGTGCTCTTCTTGCACAGAAAAGTGATAAGGGTCATGAACATGAAATTTATTATCTTAGCCGAATGATGGTTGGAGCTGAGCACAGGTATACTCCTGTGGAGAAAGAATGTCTGGCCTTGGTTTTTGCTGTTTAAAAGACACGACATTATGTGTCAGGACAAACTATTCATGCCATATCCAGAATAAATCCTATTCGGGTATTGATGAGAAAACCAAGTATTCTTAACTCCAGGTTAGCCACCTGGACAATGTTGCTTACTCCTTATGATATGGTCTATGTACCTCAAAAATCAGTGATGGGTCAAGCATTAGCTGATTTTCTAGCAGCTCACCCTATACCTGAAACATCTAAGCTATATGAAGACATTTCAGACGAAGTCATTGATTGCAACATGACTTTGAAGGATAACATTTGGCAACTATATTTTGATGGAGCATCGTGGGTTGGACCTAAAGGCAATATTATCTCCGGAGTAGGCATCGTCTTGGTCTCTCATGATAAAATGGTCGTATATCGTGCTTATTCTCTTAATGAAGCAGGTTCCAATAATGTGGCAGAATATAATGCTCTGCTAATTGGTCTTCAAGTAGCAAAACAATTGGACATTGAGTTCCTGGAAGCTTATGGAGATTCTCAACAGATTGTTAATCAGGTCAGAGGGACATATGATGTCAGGAATCCCGACCTCATTTTCTATCATCAAGTGGTAATCGAATTGGTCCTTTCATTTAAAGGATTCTTCATTGAATTCGTACCATGTTCTTAAAATTTGGAAGCTGATGCTCTTGCTAGTTTGGCTGCAGACTTAGTTGTTTCAATCAGAAGACAAAACACCATTACTTTGTTGGATAAAGATCCATTCTGTGTCAAGAATAATTTATATATCGAACAAAGTTATACTATAGAATCAAATTTCCAACAAAGGGATTGGAGGAGTCCATTTATTGATTATGCGGTTCATGTGATTTTATCTGAAGATCCAAAAGAAGCTGTATCAATCAAGAGATGATTATTTCGATTCTACTACGAGTCTTCTTTACATATGTTATATCATCGTTCTTATGACAGACTTTTGCTGCGTTGTCTCTCTGAGAATGAAGCTAAGTAAATACTCCGTGAAGCTCATGATGGTGTCTGCAGTGCTCATCAACCGGGTCCGAAATTACAGGACCATATTCGAAGAATGTGGTATTATTGGCCTTCCATGATAGCAGATATTATGGATTATGCCAGACGGTGTAAAATATGTCAGATTTATGCCAATTTTATTCATCAACCATCTGAATTCTTACATCATACGACAGCTTCTTGGCCTTTTGAAGCTTGGGGCATGGATATTATAGGTCTAATTAATCCTCCTTCTGTAAAAGGGCATCGGTTTATCCTAGCCATAACGGATTATTTCTCTAAATGGGGGAAACGATTCCCCTTGTTGAAGTGAAAACATCTAATGTGGTTAGCTTCATCAAACATCATATCATTTATCGTTTCGGGATTCCTCGAAGGATAATCCATGATAATGGACCACAATTTGCCAGTCAGGCAATTTATCGATTCTGCGATAAGAATCGAATTCAGAATATAGCTTCTACAGCTTATAATCCAGCTGCTAACGGTTTGGCCGAAGCTTTTAACAAGACGATTATTAAACTTTTTAAAAAGTTTGTCTTCTAATAAACGTGATTGGAACAAAAAACTTGGGGAATGTTTATAGGCTTACCGAACGACAGTCTAAACTCCTACTGGTTTTACACCATTTTTACTGGTTTACGGATGTGAGGCTGTTCTTCCACTGAAAATCCAAATCCTATCTCTGAGAATAGCCATTGCTAATGAGCTAACCTCAGAGAATAATGATCGCTTACGACTCCAAGAACTTGAAGGATTGGACGAGAAGCGTCTTCAAGCACAACAGCACATTGAGCTATATCAAGCCCACATATCTCAAGCTTTCAATCGTAAAGTTAAAGAGAGGGTATTCAAAGTGGGTGAGCTAGTTTTAGCTATCCGAAGACTGATGGTGATGACTCATAAGAGCAAAGGGAAATTCCAAGCAAAGTGGGAAGGTCCTTATGTAGTTGAGATAGTATTATCTAATGGTGCCTATAGGTTGTCTAAACCTAATAGAGATTTGCTCATGATGCCAATTAATGGCAAATTCTTGAAGAAATATTATGTCTGAACTTCTTCTTTATTCTCCAGCTACCAATGTTTGATTAAGCTGATTATTTGTCTCCTAAAAAAGAGTTTTGATCTTCTGTCTTACCAGCTGATTAAAAAAAAGATTTATTATTTATCATGTTCTCATGACCTCTGAATAAATATTAAGTATATTTTTTTTCTTATCTATCATGTCCATATGGCCTCTGAATAGATATTAATCTATTTTTCTTTGAGTTGTTATGATCTGTTACGCTCATATTACCTCTAATAGTATTGTATACTCTAAACAGAAAACAAGATTCATTATCTATCATGTCCATATTACCTCTGGATAGATATAATTTATTGCGTTTAGAAGACTTGTCATGTCCATGTTACCTCTGATAAGTGTTTTCTATCTCATACCTATTGTTTAAATTCAAAATAAATAATAGGGTCACAAAACAAATATTTCATTCATTTCTTAAAAATATTATAAGAATGAAAAAGACAGAAGAATACAAAATTCTATATTAAATGCAAAAATGCCTAAGGCGGAGCAGATATATCTTCGAGCAGTTTTTGTAGCTCTGCTAGACGCTTCACATGAGAGCTCAGCACAGTTGTAGTAGCTATGGTGCGTCGAGCTTCTGGAGTACAAAGATGGGAGAATTCGGCGAAAGTAGCTATCATTTTATCCTTGGCATCATCAAGGGTTTTAATGACAGCTTCAACACCAAAAACCTTCTCTTCCAATATTGAACTCTGCGTTAAATGTTCGTCTCGAGCCGTAATTATCTGCTCTCTTTCGGCCTTTAAGCGAACCAACTCTGCCTCAACTTCACGAATTCTATCATCTTGCTGATGAATTCTCATGTTTGAAGTCTAATAGGCTTCTTTATGCATTTTCTGCAGAGGTTTATTTTCATTCAGTAAAGCTTTCTCCCTGGCAACTTCGCTGCTATAGTTCTGGAGAGATTCATTGAAAGTAGTCTCCCGAGCAATGTATTCAGCTGATAAAACGTCATACTCGATTTGGATGAGACTTTTAATAGTTTCACTTGACAGCCTTAGATATTCTCTAATAGGCTGTTCAAGTCCCTCTACTACCTTCTCCAGCTCCGCTGCTCTCTCAGTGTCATTGAACATGGCAACATTCATGATTGTAAGAGCAATCACATCCTTCAAGCTTTCATAATTAAGGCCCTTCTTCAGGACCATCTTGATCAGAGCCGCCAGGGTTTTGTAGAAAGTTTCAGTATGAATCTCAACTAAGAGATTCATTTCTGTATTTGAGCTTGGCGTAGCGGCAGTGTCTACCAAGTCCCTCTTCTGAAGACTAGGAGTGGATATTATTGTTGCCTTGGTAGCAAGTTGATTTAAAGCCATTGTTGATGCTGCTACCATGGCTAACTGATCCCCAGGAGCTTCAGGGGCCATATCTTCAACACTATTTTGATTATTTCTCTAGCCATTTCTGGAGCTGAAACTCCTTGAGTTTTGATAGCGGTAATTATTGTGGGAGGAATGGTGATCATTGTAACTGACTCCGGTTCAGACATTGTCTTCTCAGGAACTTGTGTTGGATCAGTAGCAATAACGGAGGATGCTATTACAACGTCTCCAGCTTCAGTTGATGAGTTGACCATATCTTCATCACCTTCATTGGCTACCGGCTCTTCAAGCTCTGGAAGTACTTCAGTTGTAGTGGGTTCTTCTACAACTGTTTCTTCATTGAAGTATGTTTCTTCTGCAGCAGCTGCTTCTTCATCTGTAGTTGGTTCTTCTGTAGTTTGTTTTTTTTCTCCGTCCTCAGCAGGAGAAGACAATTCTGGCTGGGCCTCTACTTCAGGCTCTTTTTGTACTTCCATGGATAGAGAGTCTTCTTTCGAAGAAGAACTCTCTTTCTCAGACTCTACATTCTCTTCTTGGATAATCTCTCGAGGAGGAGGAGCATCAACATGATTTGCTGTAATGATCACACCTACAAAAATTAAGCAAAATAAGTTAATATACAAAATCATAATACATAATTTTATATATATTTCGTGTAATTTATATTTACCTGGAGTAGGTACAGGACGTGCCAAGAGTTCGTCATAATCTTGATCCCAGTCCTCATCATCGAAGGCAAGAGCCGGTACATCTGATGGGATGGGCTCTGGATCACTAGCACGAGTCGTGGCAGTGTCCTCAATGGCTTGCACTTTCTGGGGAGTAGTCAGATGTGCAGAAGTGCTGAGACGTCCAGGAGATAGGAGCCCCATAGCTTCTGTTGATGCTGCTGGTTGGGATACCGAAGATCCTTCTCCAGGTTGAGCTGAAAAAGAAGTAATTTTATTCGGGTCCTCAACAGGAGTTTCACTCTCTGGAATAGCGGCTCTCTGTTGAGAAGGCCCTTTGACAGTAACCTTCTTCTTCTTCTCTGGGAGGGTAATAGTTGCACCTGATTTCCTCTTCCGGGTTTTGCTGATAATAATTGGTCCTGCAGCTACTTCTCCAGCTCCTGTAGGGATCACTTCCATGTACTCGTCTGGAACAGCAACATCATCGGGTATGTTCGATGGAACCCTGACTGGTTCTTCGACGTTCCTTTCTTTGGGCCACCGAAGACTCCCCTTCATATTGTAGCCATATACAAAGGAACGAATAGATGCATAAAAGCAAGCATACAAATGAAGTATTCGTAGCTCAGTTGTACTTGTAGCAGTTGATATCCAGAATCTAGCACCGGTACAAGCAGTGCTAAAGTATCTCCAGGCTCTTGAACCATTAATTAATTTTCCATAATAATGGAAGCTGGTGGAGCGATTACCAACGTCAAGTTGGTCGTATCCAAACTGACGAACGAACCGACTTGGTAGATACGGTTCGAACGCACAGTTGTCTTCATTCCTATACATCAGATGTGAGGGTCTGATGCACATTAGCTATTTAAAAACTGGCACAGGTAATGAAGTCCTCCCTTCCCCTCTATCTTCAAATTGTACACCGAGGCAGTCGGCTGGAACTTGTGGTCTTGTGCAGAAAAAGTTCCATCCATGAGAATAGTTTAGTACTGCTCGAGTATCTGCCACTGTAGTTGCAGTCCACGTGACTTTGTTGAATTTGTGGAGGAAGACTTCCGCATTATCTCCAGGGCCTGGTGGCAACAAACTGCAGTTATGATGCAATAGCTAGCCCATTAGATAAGTATAGGGCATCTCTACCCTAGGGAATTCTTTTCGGTGAGGAGCATTGTTGATTAGTTCATCACCAAAGGTCCGTAAACCTCTATTTATTCGACACACCATTGCCGATAGTAGGTTGATTCTGACCTTGAACACCAAACGTACTACCGACCACAATACATTTCGATGAATTTTGTCAGCTGTGCTAATCCCTGGCACGACCCATCTCCGCAGCCACAGAGAAAGAAAGCCTGCTAGCAAGGCTTCTCTTGAGATCTTTTGACTGCCATGCCTCAGATAGCTCAAGATTTCAGTCCCCGCAGGGATGTCTCCAGTCTTAGTGGTCAGATATTGGTCCGAAGACTTATGTGTGATCATCAAACTATGGATCGAATTTGAAGGAATTATTGAACAAGGGTTGATGGTTGGAGCCTTGTTTTCTTGGAATCAACCCTTGTCGTTCTTGGATATCCTATTCTCGTGGTAGAATAAATAGGTTGTCCATTTATTAGTATATGCCAAATGCGACCCACTTTCATACATAGTGGTGCAAATTAGATAATAGCATACTAATTCTTGATACACTTTGACTAGATCAGGATTTTTCTCGCTGATCTCTGCTAGTTCCCGGTTGGAGGGAACATACTCTTCATAGGGAGCTTCACCCATCGGCAGCTTAGAGATGAATTGCATCTCGTGCAGTGCAAAACCCATCTCACCTAGTGGGGTTGCAAAATTCCCTATTGAACTGATATACAACTCCATCAAAGCCAAGAACAGGTTACTGTTCATTGGTATACCCTGACTCGTGGAGGCTACTGCTTTATAAAGGCCAATAGCTTCCAGATCCGTTTTGAAGTTCTTCATAATCCAAGCACTAAGTTGGATCCAGTTCTGATTATAAGGAGTCAACCACCCTGGTAGCCTAGGGTTGGCCTGAGGATATAATACTGAGGCCTTCATGAACTTGTTAATGAACATTAGGGTCTGCACCGGTTGGATCAGAGCTGAATCTTCGCTCGGTGTGAATCCATGCAATAGACCGGAGAAAGGGACGACACCACCACTAGGAGTACTGATGTGGTAGCCCATTTCGTTGGTCCTATCCCTCTTGAAAATAATTCTGTCCGGTCTACCATAATTGCTGGCAGTCAGGTTCCATAGCATCTGTCTTGGATGAGTAGTATGAATGAATGCAGATAAAGGATAATCTCTGGCCATGTCTGGGAGATACATTGCCCTCTCTCCAAACTTAAACACCCAAGCCTCCTTCTTGGAGTTTGTTTGTGATTGGAAATCTATAGCATCCCCGAACATGAATGCTGGCTTCAAAAATTGTTGGTCATCTAGCGATACCAGCAATTCTCCATTTATCTTTGACAACAGCATCCTGTCCCCCTGGCAGCTATCAGTTGGTGTTTTTCCTCAGGGTACTATTTGTCACTTTGGATGAATTCAACATGTGACAGATCTTCCAAGTAGTTCGAACCCATAATTCCAACTGGTGAGCCGAATATCTCTGCAAGAGGATGAATTTGCAAGTCCACTGCCAAAAGTAAAAAAAAATCAAGTTAGTAAAAAATCTAATTTGAATTTTTATGCAGATGACTTATTCTGAATTTTACGCACAAAAATTAAAGACTCTGTACTAGAGAGCTTAACTATGCAAACTTTACGCTTATGCGCAAAAGTTAAAGTTTTTTAAGTGCAAAAGTTCTTTGTTTTACGCAGTCTTTCACTTGTGATTTTACGCTGGCACGTATAGACATGAGCGTATTTTGTTTTTACGCTGGCACGTATAGACGTGAGCGTATTTTTATTTTTTACACTGGCATGTATTGACGTGAGCGTATTTTATTTTTACGCTGGCACGTATAGATGTGAGCATATTTTATTTTTTACGCTAACATGTATAACGTGGGCATATTTTGTTATTTCAATTTCTACGCTGACACGTATAAACGTGGGCATAAAGTTTAGGGTTCAAGTCTTCTTCATCTCCGATGAACTCATAGCCGAATTAGGTAGTGTTCTACCTTTCATGGCCGAAGCCACAGCGGGGTTGGTCTTTCGAGGTGTCTCAGATGATGCGACGGCGGTTCCCGTGCGCTCGCTTCTCGACGAAGCAGCAGCGGGCTTCTTGCCCTTGGCGCCAGCGGTGGTTTTGCTCTTGGAGGCCATTGATTCGAACTGAGAGGATGAAAAAGAAGAGAGTAAAAAAAGATCGAGATTACGAGAATGAGTAAAGTTCTCTCTCTATCGGCAAGGCTCTATTATAGAAAATTTTGAAATCGGTTCAAATTCCCGAAATTTACGCTGACTCTTGGATATCCCGAACTTTACGCGGACTGTTGGATTTTTCGAATTTTACGCGGACTGTTGGGATCCCGAATTTTATGCGGACTATTGGATATTTTAGAATTTTACGCTTCTGTTCAAAGTATTTCAAATCTTAGAAAAAATTTAAAAAATTTGAAGGGGTTCTTGTAGAAGCATAAATAAATTTTATAGACCAAGTCAAAGAAGTTGAGAGCTTTACGCAAGTCAAACTGAGTCAGATTCAAATTTTACGCAGAGAGCAAACAAAGTAAACTCTACGCGAACTAATTTACGCGAGAGCCATCCTCAAGCCTTTACGCGGGAGACAGGCTGTCCACATCGCATTTAATGCGCGTAATTATGTTCTGACAGAAAGATTTTCTGACAGTAAATTATATAGAAGTCGAGAAATTTTTTTACACCAAACCCAACACTCGTCGTTTAGTGTACAGATGGGCTACTTTACGCTCAAGAGACTGCTTCTTTTACGCACGAAAGCTATTCGAGCTTTTACGCTCAAGTCTTTTGTGTGCGTAGAGTTTATTTGAGCTAATTATACGCTTAAGGCTACTTTTCAGCCAGTTTATGCAGGAAGTTTATTTTAGGTTATTTTACGCCCAGTCTGCTACTTTACACAGGGAGTCTATTTTGGGTCATTTTACGCCCAATATTTTCTGGCTATACGAGAACATGGTCTGCTTACGTGGCTTTCATGCCACACTTATCGAAGAACGTGTGTACGTGCTCTACCTATTTTATTGAAGTAGTGGGACACGTGTCACCATGCATAGAGATCAAAACTCTACATGGGACACGTGTCATCACGCTTAGAGGTTGATTTTTAATCGTGGGTGACATTTACTTGCATAGGGACCCAACTTTATTGCTTTTTACCCACAGATGGTCTAGTCTCTAAATAGACTTATTTTTAACACAGAAACATCAGGAGAGATACGGGAGAGGAGATTCTGAGAAAACTCATACTTTCAAAGTGATATTCCCAGAAGCATTTCTTCAACTTTTTCTCAATAACAGGGTGAAGCAGAGCAGAAAAGCATTCGACTGTGCCATCATTGCCGTTGTTCGATACCTTTCTGGTGACTTAGTTCTTCTGGTTGTTCATCTTCTTCAAGCAGTTTTTTTTTCATAATCATCGTGTGGTCTAAGGAACAAAGTGATCGCTCTCAGATCAGACTTCCATAGCAATACTTTCCAGAAACAATTTGTACTTTTATACTTTTTCTAGTTTTCTTTCAAAAGCCAATTTTAGGCATTTTGTTAAGTGAAACATCAAGCATATGGATGAGATCCTAGACACTAATCCTATATGCAGGCTTGTTTATCTATAAAGTAACCAAACAATTTATTCGTAGACCTGCATGGGCCACCACAAAAACATGTAATGCCCAGTCCAAAAATACGTAGGACTAGGTTCGTAGACATGCCAACAGTATAATAAATATACGTAAGCTGTAAATGTAGCATAATCACGGCCAAATAATCTCATCCACAAATGAAAGAATAAAAGATATAATAAATCAACTATGAATTGTCATTTTATAAGTTTGTTGGGCGAAGACAAATCCACTACCAACTATTTTAAAAGAGAAATAATACATAGTAATTACAGGATTTGTCAAAAGTAACAAGAACGATCCAAGAGCAAGTCATTTTGATAGAAAAAAGATGATCACGATCTTGGATAGGATACCTATGAAAAGTCATAAAAACACACACACCTAGAGAAATCATCAGGTCCTCAAAGAGACGTAACAAGATACAGAAAAATATGCCATATAACTGAATATAAACTGCTCAATAATAAGTCAAATCGGGTCATAACATGATCCAATACTCTACCGTTGAATTAGCGTACCATTCCCCCAACCAAACAAGGACAAGAGATGGTACCCTAATCCACGATAAAGCATCTTTCATTGCCATAAATCTAATATATTATTCGGACCACAACAAGGTTCAGTACCTTCTCATTGAAGTAATGAAACACACCTACAACCAAACAAGGACAATGTGTGGCAAACTAGTCCGCGACAAGTTACTGTTCCAAGCCGCGATTAGGTATAAGTACACAAACCAAAATTATATATACCTAACGGATAAGGTAGCCTAACCATTCTGTATGAATGTAGTTTAAGAACAAATCTCCAACGCATGGGCTCTCTAGCTAAAAATAGGATCGGCATAGTCCCCACTTGGGGCACCAGGGGCCTCAAAGCATAACCGTTTCTCAAACGTCAGTGGCTAGCAATAAAATAAAGGGTCGTCGACCCGCATCTCCGGCGGAGTGTACGGTCACAAAGAAAATGTACATAGTAGCCCATACGCTAAAAAAATGTTCTCCCCACCCCATGCCTATATGTTGTGTTTATAACACATAACCTCTATTAACCGCTAAGTCAAACTAATCATGCAAAAATACTATTAGCGATTAACCCTATCATACGACTTATATGTACCGGTGGCCAGCCAGCTACGCATGTCCGAGTTCTATATGCGACATACGACTTTATGGCACAAACGTGTCAAGGCCTATGAATGCAATACAACAAAAGGGTGCTCTTAAATCTAGGTTTAATGTGCATAGAAATAATTAAGTAGCAGAAAATAGACGAGACAGTAGAATTGCATCTCAACATGACTATGTAGCACAATAAATTTGTCAAAAATAAATAATATGTAAATGCATGCAATATATGAGCTAAAGTAAATAGACAGTAAATGGCAAGATATCTTTCCTGGTGTAACGTCCTGTGTGGTGCGATGATCATGATGGCACAAAATTTGATTTTAGTGTTACGACTACACAAGATCGTCTCCGATAAGGGCACAAACTGTTCCATCTAGTCCGAAACGATCAAATTTGTTAGGGTTGACATAAGAAGGTGACATAAGAAGGTATAGAATTGGCGAGGGAATAAGAATAATGGGATTAGTCACGGACCGGAGGATAATCGAAGGAAATAGGTGTAAATAATACATATACTATTTTTAGAAAACTATTTATAATACTTGAAAACTATATTTACTAGTAAAATAATTTTGATAATTATTTGAAAATAGAGAAATAAATCAATTTCGGCTAAAATTAAAAGTTTGTATAAATATGCTTATAGATAATAACTACACTTCATAAACGAAAATATTTCAAATAAATAATCAAAAATATTAATAACTCATTTAGGACAAAACTATAACTTTGTCAAAAACATATAAATCTAGAAGAACATTTTAGTGCTAAAGCTAAATTTTGTCAAAATAAATTTTCGGTCATAGCTATATTAAAAATAGGTAGAAAATAATATAAAATAATTTTAGGGTTTTCAACTAAACTTTTTGAAATAGTTATATGGCCAAGCCTAAAAACAACATTTTGTTATAAAAACATTTAAGGCATATTTTTATTAAAAAATATCAATAGAAATAATAAATATAGGGTATACCTACACAATACTTTATCTATTGTAACACTGCTAACATATATGGCCTCCTTTGAATGTTTGTAAAGAAAAAATAATTTTAATAATAATAATAATAATAATAATAAAACTGTAAAAATCCTGACAATGATAATAATAATAAAAATAATAGAACTGTAAAAAAATCCTGACTCTGGGTGCTGTGCTTCCTCGAGAAGCTTAGTAAAAAAAGAACACACAACACGACAAAAAGAAATTAGAAGAAGAAAGAGGGTGAGAGAAGAAGCTGATAGAGAGGGAAGATTTGAGAGGGGAAGAAGAGAGGAGCGGACGCGAGTGCGTAGGGGGTTTGGGGAAATTCGGCGGCAGATCTGGCCGAAGAAAGTTTTCTAGGCGGGGAAGCGACGGCGCAATGGCGATGACTGGAGGTGAGGGGTCCGACGGAGGCCGCACTAACTCAACGGACGATCAAGAACTGGAGGCGAGTGTTGATCTCCTTCGTCGAGTTCTCGGTGCAGCCATGGCGGTGGTCAGCCGAGGCGGAGATGCAGCAACGTCGGGTGAGTGTTTGGTTTTGTGTGTGTCTATTTTCTGGTGGTGGTTTTGGTAGTGACCGGGGTGTTGGTGGTGGTGGTAATGCCCGGAGTGGGGACGAAAAGGGGTTTCGGTGGATCGCCGACGATGGGCGTTGGTGATGGTGGTGATGAGTCGGGGGTGAGAGGAGGTTGGGGAGGTTGGTCAGAAAGTTGGGAGGTGCGGGTGGTTCGTTGGGTCGGGCCCTAGTGGTGGTGGCGGTGAGGTGGGATGGCTCGGCCATAGGGTTTAGTTGGTGGTTGTAAGCCCACTTCCCAAATTTTTATTTTTATTTTTATTTTTATTTGATTATGATTTACTTTTGTGGTCATTAGGAGTCGTACCTAAGCTCATAAGGGAGATATAATCTATGGTCATTTGGACCTTAGTAAGCATTGTTTAGCTATTTTATAGCTTACTATAATTTTTAGATATATTTAGATAATTTTTAGATATTTATTTTATTTAGTTTATATATTTTAAAGGCTTCGATTATTTATTATGAGGCCATTTGGGGATAATTTGAGGTAAAATATTTTTAATTATATTTAGAAGGTTAAATATATTTTCTATAATTTTTACATTTTTTTGGAATTATTTTGATAATTTTAATATTAGAAAACCTATTTTCTAGGACCTCTAGAATTTATTGTGCTAGCATATGAGCAAATATTGACCCCAAATATTTTTTTAGGGTTCAATATGTTATTTTATATTTTCTGAAATTTTTCCATATTTTTTTGGCTATTTTTAATATTTATTATGAGTTTCTGTAATTAAAACTGCTTTAAAAAACTAATTTCTGGTTAATTAATTACACAGTCAGCGTTGCGGCCCATATGTCAGCCGCACGTCGCTGACCGTGGGGCCCGCCTGCTAGTCAGCGGATGCTGACTGTACCCGCCACTGTATATATATATATATATATATATATATATATATATATATTTTTGTGTATATATATATATATATATATATATATATATATATATATATATATATACACACAAATATATATATATATATATATATATATATATATATATATATATATATATATATATATACACACAAATATATATATATATATATATATATATATATATATATATATATATATATATATATATATATTTTTGTATATATATATATATATATATATATATATATATATATATATATATATATATCTCATACTTCGAAAACCCTAGTTTTCCTGGCCGACTTTGAGGTGTTTGATTCTAAGGAGACCCCCGACTTCCCGAGGCGATTGCGGACAGCACAGACCACAGATTTGTGTGCCGTTTTTTTGGATTTGTATTGAGGTATACTTTCTGAATATGTAATTTATTTTCGTATAGTTTGTTCAATTTGTAGAGTGTCGGTTGTCCGAACTTGACATGTTTTGGTGTTTTCGAGATTTCGGGAGGACCGAAAATCGAAATCATGAACCGTTTGAAGTTTCGAAAAGCCAAAACAGAGCTCTACGACATATATTTTTCCTAGAAATTAATTCGTTCATCTAGTATTTTAGTTATTCTGTTGAACTCAGAATTGATCGGTGAATCACCGTTTTGGTCTCGATTAGCCATAACGACGATATCTTTTGACCAAAATGTGATTTTACGGCACGGTTGATTCCAGCGCACTCGTGGCGCTGAAATCTACCAAGGTACACTTTCAAAACCTTGAGTTCACGACGTTTGACTTGATAGTCAACGGTACGCATCGATTTGCGTTCCATGGTTTCCAAAATTGGAAACATAACTTTTTATGGCCAAACTTCCATGTCTAGTTTATATTTAGATTATTTTTATATTAAATTAGGTTTTCAAGTAATTTATTCTAGAATTAAATATTATTAGATTAGTTAACCCATTCGCCACTTATTCCAAGAATTTAGAACTAGAACCTTAGAATTGACTTGTGGTTTACGTGTTTGGTTCGTGGTACGATGTATGTTATAGGTGGACAGATTCTAGATCGGCAATCCCCTCATCCTCGACTTATGACTATGGTTTGTAAAAGGATTCAGGCAAGTACATTATTGCATTTATGTTTTAGTTCATTATAACATTTTCTCTATCTTTTCCTTGTTCGATATCCCGTCGAGACATTGCTTGATATTTCGTTGAGACATGATTGTGACACCGTAGTTATTGTATCCCTCTTAGCGTATCATTGACCGTTATTGATTGTTAGAGAGCCGGGAGGGAAAATACTCGATAAGTACGTGAACAAACCCAACTATTTTGATTGTGGATAGCTAAGTCATATACCCTACGTATTAGTTAGCTGTACCCTATTATTGTGGATAGCCATCGTATGATGTGCCGTATTAGCCGTTCACATATTAAAAGGTACTTCATACACACATAGTGGTTCCTATTTTTCCTTTATCTAGTTCATATCTTGTTAGATCACATCATGCTAGTTTACATTTTGCCAGTTTATATCTCGTTAGTTCATACCTTGCTAGTTACATTCTGCTAGTTCATATCTTGCTAGTGCTAGTTCATATCATGTTAGTTCATCTCTTGCTAGTTCTTTATATACTCTTTGCCATCTTGGTTTCTCGTTGTTCTAACTTATTTTGGACCAACAACATTAATTGTAATATAGTTGTACTCTGCTCCTTTTCTGACCGGATCGTTGTTATAGGTGATGTTGACGTGCCTACTCTTGCGCTATGGACCATACGAGGGGGAGATAGAGACTCGAAGGCCAAACCATAGAAGACTAGTTAGTTGTGTGGTAGTTTTCTATAAATATAAAAGCTTACATTCTTCTTCAAATGTAAAACATCTATATTTATAAAATTGATTTAGTTGTTGTGAATGAGCAGTTAGTATTTATGAGCACCTTGTTTATTGCGGGCTAGACAGCGTACTACCGTCGATACCGTGGCGTAGGCTGGGCTTGGACACGCACTCGTATCACGAAGTGGGTGCGGGTCGTCACAAATTTTTATAGTGGCCCATGCGGGTCGGATTTCGCAAATGATTACGAACTTGTGGAAGTACTTAAGTTAGTTGTACTACTGCAAGCCTGCGACTAGAAAGTGCTCATTCACAATTAGGATTGATTTGATCTTAGAAGAATACCAGGACTAGGAGTCCCTTATTTAATTCTATTATTAGGTAATTAAGGTTGCTACATAGGCCATGTAATTCTATTGTATTTTTACGAGGGTATGATCCAAGGTGGGTAGAATATGCGTTTGGTAAGTTAGGCCTTCACAGAATTCAATTCCTAATTTTGATCATTTTTTGTGCCATTTTATCTTCTGCCTTTTCTAACCTCGTTTTATTTTCAAAACTATTTTATGATCGTTTTGTTTTCAAAACTGACACTTTTATTCAAGGACATATACTTACATTTTCTTATCATGATCGATTTGTTTGAATTTATAGAAGCTCCTTGAAATTCTTATGGATATAGTTGAAATAATTTTCCATGACTTACCATGGTAAGACAGATGTGCACTGTCCTCATTTATTTGAATTATGGAGACTGCGGGTTCACTGCAGTCAGCAGCGCACTAGCGTGGCATGATCCTTAACTTGAAATAATTTCAAGTATGCGTAGTTTGTCGAATATTACTAAAACTATATCCTAGCTTCATTACTGATCTTTTGATTTATTATGTAAATATTGGGTAGAGTTGATAGAGTATTCGATAACATATTATACTTGAGCCATAAAACCAAGGGTTCACGGCAGCCAGATGTAGACAAGCGAGGCATGGATTCTCGTTAAATGACTTCGGATATACTTATAATTTTCGAATATCCTAGAAGCTATATCTTTTATTGTCATATGACTATTAATATTTCTAAATTGATTTGATGTCTTACTTCTTGTTACCACCTTCTCATCAATTGGTACTTCTCTCTTTCTATCCTATTTTGATTTTATCCTTAACCAAGCCTAGATTTTGACTAACCTTTTTACTATAATTTGTATAATATTTTTAGTCGTGCCTAGTCGTGTCCTTTGAAATTTCGATGACGAAATTTTCTAAGGTGGGTAGATTTGTAAGCCACTTCTCGATTTTTTTATTTAATTATGATTTACTTTTATTGTCATTAGGAGTCGTACCTAAGCTCATAAGGGAGATATAATCATATTATGGTCATTTGGACCTTAGTAAGCATTGTTTAGCTATTTTATAGCTTACTATAATTTTTAGATATTTATTTTATTTAGTTTTATATATTTTAAAGGCTTTCATTATTTATTATGAGGCCATTTGGGGATAATTTGAGGTAAAGTATTTTTAATTATAATTTAGAAGGTTAAATATATTTTCTATAATTTTTACAATTTTTTTGGAATATTTTGATAATTTTAATATTGGAAAACCTATTTTCTAGGACATCTAGAATTTATTGTGCTAGCATATGAGCAAATATTGACCCCAAATATTTTTCTAGGGTTCAATATGTTATTTTATATTTTCTGAAATTTTTCCATAGTTTTCTGGCTATTTTTCATATTTATTATGAGTTTCTGTAATTAAAACTGCTTTAAAAACTAATTTTTGGTTGATTAATTACACAGTCAGCGCTGCAGGCCCACATGTCAGCTGCACAGCGCTGACATTGGAGCCCGCCTGCCAGTCAGCGGGTGCTGACTGTACCCGCCATATATATATATATATATATATATATATATATATATATATATATATATATATATATATATATATATAAATAATATCTCAGACTTCGAAAACCCTAGTTTTCCCGCCTGACTTTGAGGTGTTTGATTCCAAGGAGACCCCCGAATTCCCGAGGTGATTGTGGACAACCCAGGCCTCAGATTTGCATGCCGTTTTTTTATTGGACTCATATTGAGGTATGCTTTCTGAATATGTAATTTATTTTCATATAGTTTGTCCCTAAATTTTTGGAGAATTCGTAGAGTGTCGGTTGTTCGAAACTTGACACGTTTTGGTGTTTTCGAGATACCGGGAGGATCGGAAATCGAAATCATGAACCGTTTGAAGTTTCGGAAAGCCAATACAGAGCTCTACGACATATATTTTTTCCAGAAATTAATTTATTAATCTAGTATTTTAGTTATTCTGTTGAACTCAAAATTGATTGGTGAATCACCGTTTTGGTCACGATTAGCCATAACGGCGATATCTTTTGACCAAAATGTGATTTTGTGGCAAGGTTGATTCCAGCGCACTCGTGGCACTGAAATCTACCAAAGTGCCCTTTCAAAACCTTGAGTTCACGACGTTTGACTAGATAGTCAACGCCACGCCTTGATTTGTTTGTCATGGTTTCCAAAATTACAAACATGACTTTTTATGGCCAAACTTCCATGTTTAGTTTATATTTAGATTATTATTAAATTAAATTAGGTTTTTACGTAATTTATTCCAGAATTAACTATTATTAGATTAGTTAACCCATTAGCCACTTATTCCATGAATTTAGAACTAGAACCTTAGAATTGACTTGTGGTTTTCGTGTATGGTTTGTGGAACGATGTATGTTATAGGTGGACAGATTCTAGATCGGCAATCCCCTCATCATCGACTTTTGACTATGGTTTGTACAAGGATTCAGTCAAGTACAGTATTGTATTTATGTTTTAGTTCATTATAACGTTTTCTCTATCGTTTTCTTGTTCGATATCCCGTTGAGACATTGCTTGATATTTCGTTGAGACACGATTGTGACACCGTAGTTATTGTATCCTTCTTAGTGTATCATTGACCGTTATTATTTGTTAGAGAGTCGGGAGGGGAAATCCTCGGTAAGTACGTGAACAAACCCAACTATTTTGATTGTGGATAGCTAAGTCATACACCCCACGTATGACTTAGCCATACCCTATTATTGTGGATATCCGTCATATGATGTGCCGTATTAGCTCAGCCGTTCACATATTAAAAGGTATTTTACACACACATAGTGGTTCCTATTTTTCTTTTATCTAGTTCATATCTTGTTAGATCACGTCTTGCTAGTTTACATTTTGCCAGTTTATATCTCGTTAGTTCATACCTTGCTAGTTCTTTATACACTCTTTGCCATCATGGTTTCTCGTTGTTCTAACTTATTTTGGACCAACAACATTAATTGCAATATGGTTATACTCTTCTTCTTTCCTGATTGGATCGTTGTTATAGGTGAGGTTGACGTGCCTACTATTGCGCTATGGACCATATGAGGGGGAGATAGAGACTCGAAGGCTAAACCATAGAAAACTAGTTAGTTGTGTGGTAGTTTTCTATAAATGTAAAAGCTTACATTCTTCTTCAAATGTAAAACTTCTATATTTTGTAAAATTGATTTAGTTGTTGTGAATGAGCAGTTAGCATTTATGAGCATTTTGATTATTGCGGACTAGACAGCATACCACCGTCGATACCGCGGCGTAGGCTGGGCTTGGACACGCACTCATATCCCGAAGTGGGTACGGGTCGTGATAGTGGTGATGGGGGAGACGATGATGTTGATAATAGTGGTGAATGAGGGTTCGATCGATGGTGGCGACGTTGATGACAACTGCGATCAGGGTGGCAGTAGGCTAGGGTTAGGGACGTCGTGTCGGGGTGTGTTCGACACGACTGAGTTCGTGTTCTGCGTGACACGGAGATTGTGTCTGGCATGTCGGACACGAAAATTTTGCAAAATTTTATATGTAAACAAATATCATATAGCGGAAAGACACCCGGGGTCGGACCCGAGGCCGTCACGACTGACACGGGAAAAATTGGACACCGACACGATGCACTCACGTTTGTCGTGGAGGGAATTGTGGAATAATTTTGTGGAGGAAAACAATAGGGAGTCTCCCTTATATATAGGGGGTGAAAACTCCTAGTTGGATAAGGAATAGAAAAAATTATCCCCTTTTAGATAATACACCATTTAATTTAAATCACTTTCAAATCAATTTAATCAATCCAAATCCAAATTTAAATCTAGATAAATCTTATCTTCCATCTAAAACTATTTAAAATAAAATCAACAAAATAAATCCAATTTAAATTACCATAATAATTAAACATTAAATCAAACAAATTCTAAAATACCTTTTTATTATTAATAATAATAAATAATCTCAAAAATCATAATATACATGATTTTTTTATTCTCATATAAATCGCACACAACTAGTACAAAATATCTACGTAAATATTATTTTCGAGATCGGTACTTAATTTGTATACTAAATAAAATAGCTTTTATAAATAAGAAATAAATAAAATTTGGCCAATCTAGTACAACGGAATTTATATACCCTAAAAGCAAATAAAAATATTTAATTATACTATATTGACATAAAATATCTATTTTCCATATTTATAATAAAAATGATAATCAAACTATTTGTATAAGAAATAGCAAATATTTTGTATTTACGTTTTCGCACTTGATGTAGAAATATCAAATAAAATAAATAAAAAACAATAAATTAATTATATAAATTAAAAAAAACATGTAGTGAAATTTTAGGGGGTTTACAGAAGTATACCTCCAAAAGCGTTTAGAACGATGTATGCTTCTCGTCGTCTGAAAACATCTTGATTTGGTTGTTGTAACGCCCCAATCCCAAAATATGTAGGACCAGGATACGTACATGCCAACTGCATGTATGCGCAGACCACTCCAATGTATAGAAATCTACGATGACACACATAAGCTGTAATAAAAGAGTTCCAGCTCGTGAATAGTCACAGGCAATACGAGATCTCATCCAAGATAACAAATATGAGAAATAACTAATCAATTATATTAATTGAAATAGAGAATGTAACATTTGCCGTATGGCGAGAAATCCATTACCAAGCTGTAAAGAATGGAATAAAATAAAGAAGATAAAAATAACATGTCCACTGTCTAAAGGAAAGATCATATGGTTTGCGAAGGAAGAGCCTAGTCTGGGTCGTGCTCCTCGAGATTTTTGTCGATCGTCTATACCTAAGAGATCATCAGGTCCTTAGGGGACATAGCAAGATACATATAAATATGCCTACTATGATAGTAAATAACATGTAAGAAAAAAAACATGAAGCAACTCCTAGAATCAAAATGAAGAACACATGGAAGAACTCTATAGATCATAAGGAATGTAATACTAAGCATGGCTACCAACAAATCGAATGACCATAGTCCTACGTGGTTCTCCCGACCCTATAATTAGTAGTCCTGCATGGTGCTCCCTAACTATAGTAAGTCTCTATCGTAGCCCTACGAGGGTATCCCGAGTCGAGAGTGGTCAAGTATCTAATCCTAGTATTGGTCGAGGGTCAAGTCAAAGTATCATGGAACACATGATCAAGTCAAGTCGTAACACTAACGAAATCACGTGTGAAAATATATAAAAAACAACTAATGATAACAACAAGTAATAAAAGTATGAGACATAAAAATAAATCATAGCAAGGCTGCATGTATATACTAGAAAAATAAAACATGAACAAACAAGAATACTAAGAAACATACATGTAAATAAACTGTACAAAGTTGGCAAGGTATACTTGCCTGGCATGGTTTGTTAGAGTCGACGCGTCTGACTGGATCATAGTGGCACAAAATATATACGGATGCCATACTTCTATTAGATGATCCCAATTTACGTCACAGACTATTCCATTGAGTCCGGAATAATCCAATTAGCTAGGGTTGATATGTAGAAGTCCGAATTCGCAAGAAATATGAAATATTTGATTAGCCACGGTCGAGAATAATTTGAGAAGGGAATTTGGTTTGAGAAAATAATTATAATAAATTATCCCTTTTTATCAAATATATATATATGTTAGAATTTTTTTAAGAAAATATTTATATATATGAATCCTTTTAAAAGCCCAAGAATATTTTATTATACTTAAGACCGAACAATTTATTATATATACCAGAAGCAATTTAGTAAATATTTTATAAGCCCAAAATCATTAAAAATATATAAGCCCAAAATATTTTTCTCTTCAAAAATAGGAACCCAAATATTTTATAAGACAAAATTTTAAGTATATATCAGGGCCCATATATAACTCATTATGAATATTCCCAAAGAGTAATTTTAGTTAAAACTCATGTATATTAACCAAAAAATCCACAACTAAATTTATTATAACCTATTTAATCAAATAAAAATGCCATATATTTTGATCCATTGAAAATCCTAAAGTTCAATCATAAACCCATTACTAAAAACCAAAAAACAATTTACATAGTTTTCAAGCCCAACCCAAAAAGTACGACCTGTATATTCTCAACCCATATATTTAAACACTTTTTTTTCTCTTATCTTTTAAAGCCCAACTATCCACCCAGCCCATTAACCACTATTGTGCTTATTCAGGAAAAAGCAAAAGAAAAACAAAAAGAAAGACACAGTGAAAGTGAGAGTTGAGAAATGGAGAGGAAGATCGAGAGAGATGGAGAAAGAGGAAAAGAGAGAGAGGGCGGCGGAGAGAGGGGCTCACCATGGGTACTACTCCGGCGCAGGCGCGACGAGGCGGCGCTGGAAGCTGGAGGTGCGGCGGAGATCGAGAAAGGCAGCGGCGGGTCAGGCGCCAGCGGAGGTGATGGATCTAGCGGTCAGATCTTGACAACAACGAAACTAGGCTCGGTGACGCATCTGTACGGTCGTAGAAGTTGCACGACACGACGGAGGACGGAGGGGACGGGTTGGTGTGGTCGACATAGTGGCGAAGGAGATGGTAACAATGGTGAGGGGTTGTGGTGTGTAGTCGTTTCCGTCGGGGGATGGCTCGTTGACACGGAGGCAGGACGAGGTCGAGCGGCCGGTGGTGTTGGCTAGGGTGGTGGATATCGACGGTCAGTTGGTGGTCACGACTGGGCACCGCACTGGCACTGGTGGCGCGCAGGCCGGAGGCGCTGGTAGTGATGTGGTGGCAGGCAGTCAGAGGAGCGTGGAGGCTGGATTAGGGTTAGGGTTAGATTTAGGGATTATATGGAGTTGTGTCATGTCGAGGGGTGTCCGACACGACAAAAATAGGTCATTATGGGGAAATCATATCCGGGATTGTCGGACACGATAAGATATAATATAATTGTAATAATGAATTAGTAGAAAGACACCTGGGGTCAGACCCGAGGCCGTCCCGGGTGACTCGGTGAAGGTGGACACCGACACAGTGCACAGGCACAATTGTGGATGTCTTTGGTGGAGAAAGATTTGTGGAGAAAAAAATAGGAAGGCTCTCCTATAAATAGGGTGGAGGAATCCTATTTAGATAGGGATTAGGACCATTTTAAACCTCCACCAGATAATCTCTCATTTAATTTAAATCAATTTAAAACCAACTCACTAAAATCCTATCCATATTTGAAACTAGATAAATCTCATCTTCAATTTAAATTTATTTAAATCAAATTCAATAAAATATATCCCAATTTAAATTCACCACAACTATTTAAATATTACAATAAAATTTTCAAATACCTTTTCATAAATTTAAATAATTTTAAATAATTTTCTAAATCAAATTTTACAAATAAACATGAATTTATTTTTCATGTATATTACATGCAAAATAGAACAAAAGAAGATAATATTTTCTAAATTATTATCTATATTTGTATAATCAATAAAATAGCCTTTATATAACAAAAAAATAAAAATGAAGTTTGGCAAATCTAGTGTGACGTATTGTGTATATTCACACAGATAAAAATATTTACCTTATATGACGTCGAACCAAAATATTTATTCGTTATATTCATTAAAAAAAACTTAAAATAAACTTTTGTATAAAAAGAATAATCAAATACTTTGTATATACGTATTCGTCCTCGACGTATAAATACCAATATAAAAAATCTATAGTAAAATTTAAGGGGTTTACGCTCTACCCAACTTACAAGAATTTTGTCCTAAAAATTAAGAAATAACTAGGGTAGGCAGGGTTGAGAAGGTAGATGGATTTTCTTATTACGATAACACGATCGGGATGGAACGATGTTTAACTAAAACAGGCAATTTGAATAACTAGAAAAATAAAAATGAACTGTCAAGAAGATGATCGCATATATGACATCCCAATCAGTATCTAAATTCGATAACCACAAACATCAAAATGTGTAACTTCTAAATGGATAACAACTTTCTAAATCTTTAAATAGGGCTCACTAGTCCTTGAAGGTTTTAACATAGGTTATATCACATATGATACCCCTTTAATCGCCAAAAGATAACCACCTAATAATGCAATTGGCTTATGGGATCCATATGTAGTACTACCCATATATCTATCCTCCCTCAAGCACAAGGGTTTGTCTTTCCGAAATAGGTGAAGACGAAGACAATAAAGAGTTCAAGAAAGACGTGATCAAATACAAATATGGGGTTCAAGGGCGATTAAATAGTTCGAAAGAGAGTTGTCAAGGCAGTTGCGGATGAGATCCTATTTTGGTAGATTCATATTGGTAGACTCGTATCAGTACAGTTACGTAACCGATACGGTATACTCAGACCTGTCTAGAGGGCAAGTATAGGTCTAATAAACTAAGTCAACTATATCTTAGTCCACATAGAATAGTTATATGAAGAACGAACCAAGTGCACTATGGTTGATCAGACCATAATACACCAATTCTAATTAGACAATATGTTAGCAGGTGTCCCCAACAAAACATATATCATGAACAAGCTCGATAAAAGAATAAGTTTGCAAAACTAGGCTATGATTGCAACATTAGTCAAGATAGTCCAAAAAATAAGTATGTGCGATGGTGAAAGAAATTATAAATAGTTCAAGTTTCTCAAAAATCTAAGACTCGTTTGTAGGACCGTTGAGCACCTCTAGAGGGGGATGAATAGAGCGTGTGCGTGTGCAACAAAATAAATCTCACAATTAAAAAATATGATACTATGGCAAGTAAGAGCAAATAAAATAGCAGTAAATAACTTGCAGTAGAAGTAAGAGTTAAGAAGATCAAACTCAGTGACACAACAATATATACTGGTTTCCCTCATGGAAGACTAATCCAGTCTCGAGTACTCATGCTCGATGTTAATCCACTATAGCACAAGATTTAACTTATTGCTTAAAACTCTTATAACATCGTGTTTGGGGACAAGTGTACGACCGACTTCAATAACACCGTGTTTAGTGACGAGTGCACGACCGACTCTAGAAGGCAATTTGAAAACTGGAATATTTTCTTAATTTAGCCTCCGATACAACTCTTCAACACCAAACTCTAGATTAAATAAAAACTGTACGGGCTTGGCTAAGAGTGGTATAGGCTAGATTTGAAAGTGTAGCTCGTAGAAAACACTTAGAAATGAATAAAGAAGAGAAGGAATGGATGATTTAAAAATATGAAAGTTCTCTATTTATAGTATTTTTGTAGACCAAATTCGGTCAGAGTTCGGACAGAGTTCGGATGCAGAAATCTCTTATTTTAATGTTAGATGAATATGTGGAGGGAATTCAAAAATCTGTTGAAACCACCATAACCGAACTTGGGCCATGTTTTGGCCAAGGTCTGTCGGACCTAGTTTGGGCCAAATGGTTGGATTTTGGGCTAGTTTGGAATGTGGACTTTGGATATGTATTTGTGGATAGGTGTAGAAGCATGGAAAAGAACAGAAAAATCCATGCGGCTCAAGACAGATGGAGTCTCATGTGGTTCAAAGAAGCTCTCAGAGCTTCACGCGGCTCAGGAGTTTTATGCGGCTCAAAAGTCGCCAAAATAGCCATGCGGCTTGAGTAAAAGCCACGTGGCCTTATGCGGCTCGCCTCTACAGCTGGCCATTAAGCAGCGACCTCATTTAATGCTCTGACACAACAAGGCAGCTCTGACATAAAAGTGAACTGACAGCTCTGACATAAAGCTACAACGATGACTCTGACATAATGGCGTGCTTCTAGGGAAACGAAGAAAATTTCTATAGCTGGCACGATCCATCAAATCCTAAAGTCTTCCATACGGCTTTGACACGTGTCCAGCCGCATGCGGTTCAGGTAGAGGCCGCCCCCATGCGACTGCTACTCTCATGCAGCTCGGATGATGGGGGCCATCTTCATGCGGCTCAAATCCTGAGAAGCCACCCCCATGCGGCCGCTACTCTCATGCGGCTCGGATCATAGGGACCATCTCCATGCGGCTCAAATGCTAAGAGGCCACGTCCATGCAGCCTTGACACATGGCCAGCCTTACGTGATTCAGTTGGAAACCACCCTCATGTAGCTCAGATTTCGGAAGCCATACCTATGCAGCCACCACCTTCATGCGGCTCAAATCCTGAGAAGCCACTCTCATGCGGCTCGGTCAAGACACCCTGTCCCCGTGGCTCGCAGTTAGGACACGTGGCAGAAGATCAGTTTCCCCCGTGTCCCTATGGCTCGCAGCATAATGATGGTTGGACGGCTCGCAGCATAATGATGGTTGGACACGTGGCATCAAATCAATCAAGATCTATCAACAAATCCCAACAACCAGATTTAGTGCAATCATCATAATTACCCGGATCAAATCAGTTTTATTACAATCAAGCAGATTGAACACGTGGCAGGAGATCCGAGATTGTCATAATAAATCACGAATATTTGTGGCAATCAACATTAATTGTCCATACGGATTTGGCACAATCAACATTAACTGTCCAGATTTGTTGCAATCAAGATTAACGGCCCAGATTAATTGCCAACAAAACAGGATCAAGAAAAATGGTAATTAATCCCCAAACTGCCGACTTTTTAAGGGAAAATCATTACAAACCCTAATAATCACACCCCACTCCTATAAATAGCAATGTGCCATTCCCTTGCAAAAGAGGAGAGAGGAACCCCCTCGGCTGGATACACAGAGAGAAAAAGACATGCACATAAGAGTCTTCCCACACATTTCGAGAGCATTTCTTCATCAGAGCCAAGGCTAAGTTCGATCGTCCAAGGAGTAAGGCAGAGCTGCCGTCGCTTTCCCGAGCTTCTATCGCCACCCCCCAGAATAAAAAATAGACAATCGCACTTAGATTGTTGTACCTAGGTTTTCATTCCTAGGCTTTCTTTGTATAAGCGAGTTTGTATTGTGAGTCTAAGTTCAGTCCTCCTATAAAATTGTTCTGTACTTTTACAATCAATGGCGAACACGATGGCGACTCTGCTGGGGACTAACTTCTCTACGGCTGAGGAGCTGGTAACGCAATCGTACGCAGCCAAACTTGGCTCCACTCAACAGATGCTGGTCGCCCGGTTCGACCATCAGGCGTTTGAAGAAATGCTCTCCGACGGAAGCGCTGGCTCGGTCCAGCAGCGAGCCCGCACGAAGAAGGCCCGCAGGAAGTGGAGACCCAAATCATTCGCTCCTCCCCAAACTCTTGAAGAAATACTATCTGTTATCCAAGACGGCGGAGAAGTCTCACAGGCGACCACACTTCAGACCATAGAGGACTCTGTTGTCCCTAAGTCTGGCAGAGGAAAATACTACGATGCTGGACTTGCAGGGGCAAAGGATAACTCTACACGGTCCAGGAAGAAGCCACAGAAGGGCGCCAGCCGCATGAAGACTCATACGGCCACAAAAGCCTGCCACAGACAGAAGGCTCATGCGGCCAGAATTGCCAGCCGCATTGAGGAAACTCATGCGGCCACTATGACTTCCAGCCGCATGGAAGAGGCCCACGCGACCACTACAGCTCCCAGCTGCATGCAAACTGCCAGCCGCATGCGGGCTGTTTATGCGGCCACAAGTGTCGGCCGTACGCAGGCGGGCTATGCGGCTAACAATCCCAGCCGTAGGCCACCTGCTTCATGCGGCTGGGGCTCAGTCTTCGACCGCCTCTCAGGCGATCCTGACCCCAGATGCTCTCATGTGCCAGTCTTTGTGGACTCTTCCTACTATGCACTCTCAGGTGCTAGAAGGAAGAAGTCTCGGACAACGCGGGCTCGTCGAGCTCAGACAGCTGTCCCAACTTCTGATTATCAGGGCGTCCCGCTGACTATTAAGCGGGTCCCTGATGAAAGTTGTATAAAACTATCTGTGTCCAGCCCCCGGCTGCCAACGAACGGGATAGTTATCAAAAATCTCTTAACAATGATCAGGGGCGGGTACTTTTACTTCCCCCATATCAGGAAGCAGGTAGGATACCAACACACTCATGTGCTCAGAACTCCCGGGCCCACAAAATGGGTGACTTGTGCAACGTAATTTTTCACAAACGCAAGGAAAAAGACGAAGACTTGGTGTGCAGAGAGTCCTTCCATGGACATCACTGCACTCGAGTCATTGTCAACTACTGCTGCAGCAAGGCGGCCACACAAGAGGACCGGCGATCCATTTTCCAATGGCTGTAATACCCAAATTTAGAAGACGAGGCCCTTCTCTTCGCCTACTGTAATTCTGCTCACAAGATCCCTGGCAGCAGGAGAGAAAAGAAAATAAACGTCTCCGGTCCAAAAATCTCAACCAAGAAACTCTCTTCTAAGCGGTTGCCCACGACCGTTACGAGAGGAGTTTTCCAAGGTACTCGCTCAAAGACAAAATCTGCCACACTTGGAGATTCGTCGTCCATATCTCTGGGAGGCGCTGGAGCCGAGGGTAGCACTCCTCCAAACATCCACGACAATCCGATGTTCCAAGAAGATAATCCAGGGAAAACGATTCCTCCAACAGATACAGCAGGTTCCGACGTCCCCGAGGATGTCCACAACTCTCAAGACGAGGCAAGCTTTGAAGATGGGGGTACCACTCCTTCTGAGTCTGAACCAGAGGAGAACATTCCCACATACCCTGACGATTTCTATGTACAAGGGTATGACTCAGAGGGCGCGTCCTCCACCGTTCTTTCTATCTCTCCTCATGTAAGGACGGTGTTCATGACGGACATCAACCAAGATGGTCCCAGTGATCGCCAACGCATCGACACTCTGGAGGCTATACTGCATACCTTGGTCAAGTCCGTAGATGAGATCAAAGCGGCCCTTTCAACTCTGCAAGGAAGAACACTTGGCCAAACAAACGTGGGACTCGTGGTCAATGCGGACTCGAACTCAGTCGCACCAAATCCGGATGATAATCCTCCTGAAATATCGACCCCTACTGCTGCAGACGAGGCCAGGGTGGCAAGAAGAGAGGTCCAGGAGCTCCGGGCCATGTTCCATGCCCAAAAAAATTGCCAGGACCTCAGGATACGACAACCATATCCTGCTGCATGGGGAGATGTGCCCTTCCCACCAAGATATAAACCATTCAACATCAATCTGTATGATGGAAAGACATCTACAAGCAGGTACATCACCTACTTTGAAGTCACAACCGACCATCTACCTCATGATGACGCCATCCTTACACGGTTGTTCATTGGAGCGTTGGAAGGGGTCGCCTTCGAATGGTACCGCAACTTGCCGGACAACTGCATCCATTCCTTCGCTGGCTTCAAATGTATGTTCCTGGAGAGGTTCTACGAAGTAGGACAAGATGTGACAATGTCCACCCTCATGGATGTTGTCCAGGAAGAAAAGGAGCTGACAAGGAACTATATCGAGCGGTTTCGTCAAACTGCGATGAAGTTGCCTTCCAGTAACCCTGATTCCTCCTTAATTGAAATTTGCCAAAAGAGGTTGCTTCCCACAATCAGCCTATGGATGGGCAAAAGTCAATTTAAGGATTGGAGGACTTTTATTATCAGCGCCACTAGTGCAGAAGACAAGTTGAAGAAAGCTCGCCAACTGGGATTGCACGTCTCGAAAGGAGAGAACAAGGGCAAATGCCCTAACACCAACAGCAACAATGGTGGTAACTCCTCCAATAATCGAGACAACAAGGGCAAAAAGCTATGGTGCCGACACAGCCCCGAAGCCTGAACCGAAGCCGGCAGAGAAGCAGTGGCCTCAGATGACCTACTCCTTCGAGGACGGCCATGTCAAGCCCATCTTGGACATGCTCATAAAAGGGGGTCGAATTCAGCTCCCTCCTCCAAGGCGTGAACCTCGTCCTGCAGAAATGGAGAGCTCCAAGTACTGTCACTACCGTCGCTATGTCCACCATGCTACACAAGACTGCTACCAACTGAAACGATACATCCAGCATCTCATCGACTCTAAGGCCTTGGCCATTGATTTCAAAAAGGTAACCATAGCAGCCAACATGGTGTCAGTACAATTCGGCAGCTTCCCTCCGACAAAGACTCAAGATGGAGTAATGCCCGTCCCCAGAGCAAGGATGGAGGTCGCTAACCTTCTACCTCTTCGAGACCAGGCTGCTGGTCTAGTGTCCATTACCACATCACGAAGGGAGGTCATGTGGGTCCATCCGGACCTGGTACCTGAAGTGACTCAGTCCGCACCACCCTCCACCAGCAAGAAGAAGAGTGGAAAAGTCAAATCATACCGCACAATCTCGGCAGAGATCGAAGAAGTTACTGCTGTTGTTACCCGCTCTGGCGTACAAACCTACCTCCATCGGGTAACTCGGCTGAAGATCATCAGCCGACAGCTGTTGATGCTCCAGGACCTTCTCAGCCTTCGACGACCGACAAGCCTAGGCCGAAGAAGACTCGCTTCGACAAACCACTTCGAAAAAAGACGCCTCATGGGTTGGAAAGGCCCTACAACTTTGACATCTTGGCGCAATTGGCCAACACACAGGCCAAATTATCGCTATACGAGCTCCTGAGACTCTCCAAAGATGTTCGTGTCGTACTGAGCGAGGCACTCCAGAATGTCAACGCATATCTGGCTCAGTCAAATCTCACTAGGGAAAGCTCGCCTACAGATCTCCAGGACAACGCTTGTACAGGCGCAGTGCCCAACATTGTCTTCACTCTGCAGGATATGCTCATCAAGACCAACCTGTATGATCGCCTTCTGTATTATACTGGGTACATTGGCGATATCAAGGTGGATTGGATGCATATTGATCCCGGTTCTTCCATAAGCATCATCCCGAAGAGCTTACTACACCATCTGTGCATCCCAAAGCATCTTCTGACGCCGACAAGCACCGCCATCATTGGTTTCAATTCAGACAGAAGCTATCCAATCGGAAAGATTCGCTTGAAGTGCCAAATCGGCGACCTTCAGCCAGAAGTGACCTGTTATGTAATAGATGTGGATACTTCCTACAATATTCTCCTGGGGCATCCTTGGATGCACGATTACATAATTGTGCCCTCCACACTACACCAGTGCTTCAAGTACGTCGATAAGCACGGCTTCGTGAGGACAGAATTTGCCGACATCGATCCCTTTAAAGGGGTCGAATCCTACTACTCAGATTTATGCTTGTACGAGAAGTCAAAAAAGCACCTTGTCGAGGGAGATACTTAAGCTTAAACTTAGGTGACAGCTAGATCAGAAGAACCGCTGACAATCCATCTCCAAGCCCGCAAGCCTGGCAGAACTGCACCCCTTACGGCCACTCTGCGTAAGGACGCAATCAGCCTCTCTACACAGGAGGAGCAGATGATAATCCGACTGCTAAGGTCTGGCCAAGCGCCAAGACCCACGACAGAGCCACTGACAATCAGGCTGCCTAGAGCTAGCCAGCAACAAATAGAGGAGCTCAATCCCTATGTCAAGCCGATGACGATTCGTCTTTCCAGAATGAATCGACAGCCGAGCGCTAAACCGGGGACTGCTAGCCAGCCAACAACTCCCCGCCCAGTACCAAGCACCAAACTGGGGGTGGCTTGTACGCCAACGACTCTACGTTCTGCTCCATCCATGGAGCCCCTGATGATTAAGCTGCCTAAGTCATCCTCTCAGTCTTCATTTACACAGGGGGTAGCTGAAGAAGAGTCAGAACTGGCCAAGTATGTAGCTGCTCACACCGATGTTCCATCCGTAGATGATGTAATTCCACTGAAAAAGATACCTTACTTCATCAATAAAGGGCTATCCTTGAATTATCTCGAGCTTAATAGGCTTTGTACAATGTATGCTATGGAACACGGTATAGGCACCCACCTGCACACACAGGTAACAAATGTCTACACCGCAAACCAACTTACTCCAGTGGAAGACGCTTACCGCATAATCAAGGGAGAGGATCATCCAATCATCTTCGGCCGGAAGAATGATCAACAATCCTTTAGAGTAGAAGAAATTAATCTTGAACCCGACACCGGAAGACTGCCCCTTTATCTGTATAGTTCCTAATCCAAGTACCTCATGCAAAAACAGGGGTATGATCTGGAAACTACACCAGGCTTGAACTACGGTACTGGACGGCGGTTACCCTTACAATTGTCGGTCCCGGCTGGGAAACCACGAGACTGTTACAACAAAATCAGATGTAGGCTAGGTTATATGTTACACCGACAACGACCCTGAAAGCTCAGACGAGGGATGCGACTGGCATTCACACTCAACCGGATCATCCACTTTTAATTCGGATGTCAGCATTGGAGATATGCTCAGGCAAGTCTCATCCGTCAATATGGTATTTGTCGACACCTACGAAGAAGATGAAGACATTCATGAACTTCTTGAGTTAGAGCCGTGGGCACAACAACTAGATACGCAATGGAAGAAATGGTTCGAACGAAGAGAGCCTCCCACCGAGGATGAGGTTGTACAAGTTGATCTCGGTGATGTGTACTCTCCAAAGCCCATCATCGTCAGCAAGAGTCTGACAGACGAAGAGCGAGAATCGCTACTGTAACTCGTCAGAGAATACATCGACGTGTTCGTCTGGAGTTACGAAGACATGCCAGGACTAAACCCCAAAGTTGTACTTCACAAACTCAATATCCATCCAGACGCAAAATCGGTCAAGCATTCACAATCTGAATGAGGCGTGTCCTAAGGATGAGTTCTCCCTCCCTATCACAGACATCATGATTGACAACACCTGCAGCTTTGAGCATATGTTATTCATGGATGGTTTTTCGGGGTACAACCAAATCAAGATCTTCCCTGATGACGAAAAGCATACATCATTTCGAACACCAATTGGAACATATTGCTACACAGTCATGCCTTTCAGTTTAAAGAATGTTGGCGCCACCTATCAAAGTGCTATGAGCATCATCTTTAGAGACTACCTGCGCAAGACAGTGGAATGTTACATTGACGACATCGTCGTCAATAGTCGCTCTTAAGAAGATCATCTGCATGATCTGAGGACAGTGTTTGACCTGATGCGAGCGCACAATTGGAAGATGATTCCCACAAAATCCTTCTTGGGCGTATCCAGCAGAAAGTTCTTGGCTTTCATCATTAGTTCCCCAGGATATCTACATAGACCCTGAGAAGACGAAGGCAATCATGGAGATGGGTCCCCCAAAAAATCTCCGTGAACTCCGAGGCCTTCAAGGGAGTCTGGCCTACATCAGGAGGTTTATCTCTAGCCTCTCCGGACGATGTCAACCATTCACCTACCTCATGAAGAAGGGCATTTTATTCGTATGGGATGAAGAATGCCAGCGCGCCTTCGACAACATCAAAGAATATCTGTCGAACCCTCCAGTCCTGGTGGCCCCGGTTACTGGAAAACCATTTCTGCTTTATGTGCGAGCAATGGAGCATTATCTCGGTGCTTTACTAGCCCAAAATAATGATGCAGGCCATGAACAGGCTATATATTACCTCAGCCGAATGATGATGGGGCCGGAACACTGATATACTGCCGTAGAAAAGGAGTGCCTTGTGCTAGTGTTCGTCATTCAGAAGATGCGATACTACGTCACGGGACAAACCATCCATGTCGTTTCAAGAGTCAACCCCCTCAGGGTCCTCATGACTAAGCCAGGTGCACTCAGCTCTCACCTCGCTACCTGGGCGATATTAATGTCCCCCTACCACATGAACTTCGTCCCACAGAAGGCTGTTAAAGGTCAAGCTCTGGCAGACTTTTTAGCAGCTCATCCAAGTTCAGAGTCAACCCGAATAAACGAAGAGATTCCAGATAAGGTCGCCAATTCAAATGTGGCCTCTCATGATGCCGTATGGCGAATGTTCTTCGACGGCGCTTCCAGAGCGGGGCCCAAGGACAACATCGTCGCTGGAGTCGGAGTGGTGCTGATTTCTTCCTCCGGGCTGGTGATCAATCGGGCTTACTCCCTCATGGAGCCCTGTTCAAACAATGTGGTTGAGTATAATGCTTTGGTCATTGGCCTCCGACTTGCAAAGGAGCTGGGGGTAGAGTACCTTGAAGCATACGGCGATTCGCAGCTAATCGTTAATCAGATCCGGGGCTCATACGAAATGCGTCATGAAGACATGATCCCCTATCACCAAATAGCGATTGACATCATCTCGTCCTTGGAAGGGTTCTTCATAGAACACGTTCCCAGGCTCCAGAATATTGAAGCCGACGCCCTAGCAGACCTAGCCGCTTCCTTAGCAGTTCCAAATCATGCTCATCATCTGGTTGACATAATAGGCCGTGAGTTGGTCTGCCCCAGAAATAATGTTCAATGTGTTGAGAGTTACTCTTCGGTGACAGTCGACGAAGTACCAGACTGGAGACAACCATTCATTGACTTCGTAGTCTACGATATCCTGCCAGAAAATTCGAAGGAAGCCACTTCTATCAGATGACGTTCCCTCAGATTCTTCTACGATACAGAGACGAAATGCTATATCGACGATCATACGATAGATTACTGCTTCGATGTCTGTCAAATACAGAAGCCAAAGAAGTCGTGCGTGAAGCTCATGATGGCATCTGTGGGGCCCATCAGCCTAGTCCGAAACTACAAGACGCCTTCGCCGAATAGGCTACTATTGGCCCATGATGGTTGCAGATGCGATAGACTATGCAAGAAAGTGCAAAGCCTATCAAGTCCACGCAGATTTCATCCACCAGCCATCCGAGTTTCTATATACGACGGTGGCATCCTAGCTATTCGAAGCATGGAGAATGGACATCATTGGTCCAATCACTCCGTCTTCGACCCGAGGACATCGCTTCATACTCACAATCACAGATTACTTCTCCAAATGGGCGTAGGCTATTCCGCTGGCAGAAGTCAAGACTTCAAACGTGATCAGCTTCCTCAAGTTTTACGTCATCTATCACTTTGGACTACCCCGAAGGATCATCCACGATAATTGTCCGTAGTTCGCAAGCCACGCCTTCTATCGGTTTGCGACAAACACAGAATCCAGAATATTGATTCAACACCATACAACCCGGTGACTAATGGTCTGGCTGAAGCGTTCAACAAAATAATCATCAAGCTTCTCAAGAAGTTCGTGTCATCAAACAAACACGACTGGAATGAAAAGCTTGGCGAATGCTTAGGCGTACCGTACTATAATTCGATCAGCCACCGGGAACACACCATTCTCTCTGGTATATGGAAGTGAGGCAGTTCTCCCATTGGAGACTCAAATCCTCTCACTCCGCTCGCTCTCACCTATCGATTAACGACAAATGATAATCACCATTGCCGACTACAAGAGTTGGAGGCCCTAGATGAGAAGCGCTTATTAGCTTAACAACGAATCAAACTGTACCAAGCCCGTATCTCTGGAGCCTTCAACAAGAAGGTTAAAATCAGAACATTCCAAGTTGGCGATCTCGTTCTGGCAGTTCGGAGGTCGATGGTTATGACTCACAAAACCGCCGGCAAGTTCCAGCCAAAGTGGGAAGGCCTATTCATCATCGATGCTGTATTCTCCAATGGAGCTTACCGCCTCACAAAACAAAATGGAGACTTGCTCATGTTGCCCATCAACGGCAAGTTCCTGAAGAAGTATTACGTCTGAAATGACATCCTCCAAATCTCCCAGGGTGTTGAGTTATGTACCCTATGGTACCGCTGAACTTACATTCTGACTCCAAATCTTCCAGGTTATTGGGTTATGTACCCTCCGGTCCCGCTGAACTCACATTTCGACTCCAAATTTTCCAGAATGACGAGTTACGTACCCTCTGGTACCGCTGAACTCACATTTTGACTCCAAATTTCCCAGAATGACGAGTTACGTACCCTCTAGTACTGCTGAACTTACATTCTGATCCTAAATCTCCCAGATTTTCAAGTTATGTACCTGTATGTACTGCTGAACTTACACTCTTGTTACTACAGATGAATCTATATCGCATTTTTTAGGTAGTAAGTCATGTATGATTATACCTCTGAACTTTCTTCCTAAAAGAGCTCCCTCATGATCCAATACCCGCACTTTCAGTGCACAAAAAGGGTAACATATCCACAAATTCTCCGAAACAACCACGTCGATGTTACCTCTAAGTTGTTTCTCTTCCATCAAAAACAAACCGCCCCTCACATAGAACTTCCACGTCCTCATTACCTCTGAGTTGTTCTATGTACCCTTCATGGAGCCCACTCCTGCCACGTCCTCATTACCTCTGAGTGGGAAGGCTCTATTGAAGAAACCCTCATATTTACCACGTCCTCACTACCTCTAGTAAGTATGTTGGTTCTCTCTCGTCTTATTATCCGTATCCAGAACCAGGGTAGGCCAAGGATAATAGGTCCACAAAAAGTCTCTTATTAGGGCAACTACTGTAAGCAAAGAATAGAGCGAATGCGTTCTGTTCATTCAAATCAGTTACATTCACATGACTACATATCATGAGCAAGCCAGAGAAGTTTTCTATCGTTTCATTCAGACAAGAAGAAAAAAGATTACATTGATGTCCAAAAGAAGCAAAACACAAACTACAGCTAAAGACAGACAGAAATATCAAGACAAAAGACGGACATTTATGAGAGCCCACGAATCCTAGTTGTGGGGGCGCATATACCAATCCCTCAACCATTTTTCATATGAAGGATCTACTTGAGCAAGATCCTCGTCCGGAGCAGGAGGATCAGAACTCCCAATACTACCCCCTTCAGGCTGGAGCTCCTCCTTTACAACAACTTCAATGTTGGGAGTGGTTCCCTCCCCTATAGGCGCCAGCTCTTCTTGTTGTTCCTCCTTTTTTGGTATCACCTCTTCCTTAATGAGCGATGACTCTGGGTTGATGAAAGGAGGCAGCAGCTCCTCCTTCACAATGATCTCAGCCTTCGACAGGGATGCTGCAAGAATCAAAGATAAAAGAAACAAAGTTAGAAGATGGCCAGGTGAAACTAACTTGGTGTTTCGGGGCTTATACGGTCCTGTTTGATGGGGCTTCATGTGGCTCCATTCAGAGGGGCTTATGTGGCTCGACGGGTCATTATGCGATTCAGTTTGAAGTGTTCACGCGACCACTAGACAACTCCCATGCGGCTCGGACATGGGGTATACCTTCCATGCGGCTCGGACATGGGACGTATATGTGGCCCATACAATTTAAACAGTTCGATGAAGACGAAGGACACATTAAAGGCTTGTGCATAAAACATGCAACAGAGCCATCTTTGTTAGGGTTTGTGAAGCATACGATCCTCCCAAATCCTTACCAGCAACAGTGGGGTGAACGTCGGGATGAACTTCAGGCGCCGCAGTCAACGTCGAAGCCGTTCCCTTACCCTTCGTCGCAGCCTTGGAAGTCTTTGAGGCCATCGAATGATCGAAGAAGAAGAAGAAGAAGAGGACGACAGTTAGGGCAAGAAGGGCTTAAATCAGAAAAGAGAGTAAAGTTTTTCTTTCTCCAAATTACTCTTATTTATAGAAGGACAAAAAGGGGGCACATGGATCGATGAATGCTTCGGGTCGTGTGCTGCAGGCAAAACCGACTCCTAGGATTTCGTCCCCTCGCATAAAGGAGATTCATCAAAGTACAAAATCTAAATATTTAATGAACCGACTCTTGGGATTCCTCCAAAATTGACTCTAAATCAAAAAATGAATCAAGGACAATTAATGACGCCTACGTGGCAGAAAAGACAGTGTGCGGCCAGAGCGGTCCATGCAGCCAGAGCGGTCCATACGGCCAGAGCGGTCCATGCGACCAGAGCGATCCATGCGGCTAGGAAGTCCATGCGGGCCAGGCAGTCCATGCGGCCAGGAAGGCCATGCGGCTAAGACGTCCATGCGGCCAGACAGATGGAGTCTCATGCGGTTCAAAGAAGCTCTCAGAGCTTCACGCGGCTCAGGAGTTTTATGTGGCTAAAAAGTCGCCAACATAGCCATGCGGCTCGAGTAAAAGCCATGTGGCCTTATGCGGCTCGCCTCTACAGCTGGCCACTAAGCAGCGGCCTCATTTAATGCTCTGACACAACAAGGCAGCTCTGACATAAAAGTGAACTGACAGCTCTGACATAAAGCTGCAACGATGACTCTGACATAATGGCGTGCTCCTAGGGAAACAAAGAAAATCTCTATAGCTGGCACGATCCATCAAATCCCAAAGTCTTTCATACGGCTTTGACACGTGGCCAGCCGCATGCGGTTCACGTAGAGGCCACCCCCATGCGGCTGCTACTCTCATACGGCTCAAATCCTGAGAAGCCACTCCCATGCGGCCGCTACTCTCATGCGTCTCGGATCATGGAGACCATCTCCATGCAGCTCAAATGCTGAGAGGCCACGCCCATGCAGCCTTGACACGTGGCCAGCCTTATGCGGTTCAGTTAGAAACCACCCTTATGCGGCTCAGATTTTGAAAGCCATACCTATGCGGCCACCACATGCGACTCAAATTCTGAGAAGCCACCCTCATGCAGCTCGGTCAAGACACCCTGTTCTTGTGGCTCGCGGTTAGGACACGTGGCAGAAGATCAGTTTCCTCCGTGTCCCTATGGCTCGCAGCATAATGATGGTTGGACACGTGGCATCAAATCAATCAAGATTTATTAACAAATCCCAACAACCAGATTTAGTACAATCATCATAATTACCCGGATCAAATCAGATTTATTGCAATCAAGCAGATTGAACACGTGGCAGGAGATCCGAGCTTGTCAAAACAAATTACGAAGATTCGTGGCAATCAACATTAATTGCCCATACGGATTTGGCATAATCAACATTAACTGCCCAGATTTGTTGCAATCAAGATTAACGGCCCAGATTAATTGCCAATAAAATATGATTAAGGAAAATGGTAATTAATCCTCAAACTGCCGACTTTTTAAGGGACAATCATTGCAAACCCTAATGATCACACCCCACTCCTATAAATAGCAAGGTGCCATTTCCTTGTAAAAGAGGATAGAGGAATCCCCCGGCTGGATACACAGAGAGAAAAAAGCACGCATAGAAGAGTCTTCCCACACATTCCGAGAGCATTTCTTCATTAAAGCCAAGGCTACGTCCGATCGTCCAAGGAGTAAGGCAGAGCTGCCGTCGCTTTTTCGAACCTCTATCGTCACCCCCTAGAATAAAAAATAAACAATCGTACTTAGATTGCTATACCTAGGTTTTCATTCCTAGGTTTTCTTTGTACGAGCGAGTTTGTATTGTGAGTCTAAGTTCAGTCCTCCTATAAAATTGTTCTGCACTTTTACAATCAATGGCAAACAATAGGTAGGCTATAAATTTTGTGGAATGAGATTAGCTAAGCCAGTACCCCTGATCAATCTTACATATTTTTTCTAGACTCAATAAAAATAAAATAGAGAAGAAATATGTAAAACCTTGATCTTTATTCCATTACTTTTTGGTTCTTAATGACGACGAGACTTTTGTAGCCTGTAGCTTGTAGCAGTAGTAGGTGTAGACTTGAAACCTGTAAACCTGTAGCAGTATATATATTTTGCTTATCGATCTAGCAGTATAAATATTTTGCTTATCAATCAAAGTTGAGGTTGATTATCAAAATCAGGTGTGAACATGACCAATGGACGAACAATCTCCCCTATTTTAATAATTGATAAACTTTGAGTCTATAACAAAATATAACAAATATAATATTAAACTTTGAAATTATACCCGACTTGTCTGAAAAATCTTGAAAATTTTATTTAGGTATGCTCATTCTCTCCCTTTGTCATGTGCCCAAAATACACCCCCTTGCAATTTATGAATCCAACACCAACAAAGAAAAATAGAGTGATACCAAATATTACAAGTCAATAGCTCAAGTAGTATTATACTAGACCATCAGCAGTGGCAGTAATAAATGGAAACGAACAACTCACATAAAAGATGAAAGTGTTACTATAACTGAGAAGTCCAAAGTGCAAATTATAAAAATGTCACTCAGATAAATAAGTCCAAAATGCATAATAGGTAAACAGTGTCACTATATCTCAGATCATCATCAACCAGACAAATCAACAGAAAATACAAGTCCAAAACATCAATCAAAATCAACTATCATCACCACCAGTAGGCAGCAGGAAGCTCGGTCAGATCAAAATAAGTGGTCGTCGGATCGAAGTATGCATACCACGGAGCATCACCATGTCTCGGTCCGACAAAATTAGGTGACGGATGATAGTCGTCGGAGCAGTATGATCGTGAACCATCGTACACTTGATGTATGCCATAGCATTTTTCAGGACCTAGGCCTGAAAAAACATCGAACCGCTGATATAGCTCCTCAATAGTATGACCCCGAGCTGCAGGTGCTGGAGCGTCTACTGGGGCTATGACTGGAGGAGGTGGAGGTGGAGGTAGAGCATCACCAGGAGGGTAGGGATCTTCCTAGACCTAAGAAGCTCTAAAGGGATTCCAGAGATGAGACAAGACTCTAAATCGATGTCAAATTTCTAGAATATTGTCGCCAGATGCATAGGATAGAGTAGGTTATAGCCTGTCCTCCGACAGTTGATTATAAAAGATAATATAGTCTTGGGAAAGGAAAATGAAATCCCAAAGTGGATGTGATACATCGCAGATAACTCTAAGAACGTGATCTTGTCAGTGGATCCTCCCTTGGGTAGAAGAGATGAAATGATAATACGATGTAACTCATAAAAATGTTGGTTTAGGTTGCATGCGAACAACCGTTTCCAGAGAACTAGATCTGGATGACACAACGTGACCTTGAAGGACACAAGTGCCATGTCGGCAAGAAATTAAACTTTTACGACCAAAATACAGCGCTTTAGCAACGAATATTTAGCGACAGATGTATTTCGTCGCTAATAGCGACGGATTACCGACAAAACAGCGATGGTCTTCCGTCGAATTGCAGCAAATTATTTTTTTTAATTCTAAGGGTAAATCTCGGTCGAAAATCCGTCGATATATCGTCGGAAATATGGCGACGGACAAATAACTCGTCGATATGTCATCGCCAGTTGTCAATATTTTGCGAGAAAATGTTAGAAAACATTGGCACAAAATTTGGTGAGCACATAGCGACGAATTATCTATCGGTAAACTAGCGGGGGTATAGCGACGACCTGGCAGCGAATATATTCGTCGCTAAATACTGTGCCCTAACATAAAATGAACCGACGGAGGGAGGATTTTTCATTTTCTCCAAAATTTTCTCTCACCTCTCTCTCTGTGTCACGCCCCAGAACCAGAATACTGGAGAGCGGGGGAATGACTCAGCCAGCTACGTATTACGTGTAGATGAATACCGTATAATACGATCAATGCTGTCTAACCAGACGAGGGGGTACATACTATATGAAAGTCTTTCTATGGTCATTTCACATCTATTGTCTCAATCATTCAAACAAAAAACAGAAAATAGAGAACATGTAAGATAAAACAGTAAGGCGTCCCAAACGCTCAGTCAAAATGTTCTTGAGATCTGGCCTTGCAAAACATAGCCAGATGATATAGCAAGTATACACAATTGTTATCAGCTGCTGTCTGACTTAATTACAATTATGTAAAAGTAAGTACAAGACAATCCGACTAACATGTCGGTGCCAAACGGCTGAGTATAAAGGTAAATAACAAAACGAGCGGTGAAGTAAGGAACCCACTCGAGTCCTCCTGCAATCATTCTCCTAGTGTTGACCATCTTGGAGGTAGAAGTAAGCTGGATCCTCGGGGACCGGCTCTAAATCTGGCCATGCAAAACTAGAGAGGTTAGACCTCTAATAGCAAGTACCACAAGGAAGGACGATATGAAGGACTAAACCAGTAAGAAAGAGAATATAGTAATAGATCTCTGCTTCCCACTAGGATTCACATAACATCACGACACTTCGAACCAACCTCCCAACCAAACAAGGACAAAAGTTAGCCCGTCATGTCCTGACATTCTGATCATCTCAGTTAGGCACAGAGTAGATACAGTACACAAACAAATCATCTTGAACGGCCAATCAACTCTTACGGCTTGCTATTGTGAGTTCCAAGTTATCCTGGAATTATGCAAATAGGGATTCCTCAGTTCTTACTATGTGCAAGCAAGGCTAGTCTATCCAGTCAATCAATTGCGCCAATCATGTAGTTAGACGAGTCCCAGCGGGACGCCCACCGTTATAGCATATAAGCAGATACCGTTCCCTACCCGTGTGAAAGATTTACAGTATCTGTGGGAACCAGCAGGCCCGTCGGGCACTTAATAGTCCCAAGGGGGCTGCCATGCAAGAACTCGGGAATCCATTCTCTCCATGCCATCGTTATTTTATTTGACTTAATGGTCTCTACGTTGAGTAAAGTTCCATACCGTGGATCATGGTCATTCGAATGAGTACTTTCGTATACGATATGCACAACTCTACAACGATACCCGTGCGGCTAGGTTGTAGGTTTTACATAGCGTGATGCAACAATCAATTTAACCATGGAATAATCATGCCTTGACCATAAAGTACACATGCTGTCTTTGTAAGATAAATAGAAAATTAAATAATAAATAATTACTTTGAAACCTGCATGTGCCTGTATGCCAATATTCGGGATCGGCTAATCGAGTATAATAGTTCATTACATGAACGTGTCTCATTCATTCAATTCAATAAGACGACTAGCCAGTCTCTTAGTTCCAACTAGGAACGCATGATCAATATTTAGTCCATGTCACAATCATTATCAATGGTGACAAGGCATGAAAGTCCATCAATATTTCATGGGGTCGGGTCCATAACTCTCAGGGTTAAGTCCTAGTCATACTGGGTATCCATGGATTAATCAAGACACAAGGCGCATTTTACATAACAATCCATTTAACAAATTTAACATATCATGATTTATCAAAAAATTCACGCAAAAGGCGTAAGGATATAATAGAAGAATTATCATGCCATCATTAAATGAATAGGTTGAGGAATAAATAAAAACACCCAGGTCAGAAAGTCACGCCAACAAGTCTATGCTAAGGCCAAAAGTCACGCAAGAAGTCTGTGCTTAAGACCAACAAGTCACGCTAAGTCTAGCTGGGGTGAGCGAGGAAAATGGGCGTGAACAACGAGCGTGAGAAGAAATACACGCACGTTCGACGTAGCTAAAAATACACGCACTTATGCACAGTGTGAGCGTGACAAGAAATTCACGCACGCAAGGATGTGTGCGTGACAAAAATACACGCACGCTCATGAGAACGTGAGCGTGACAAAAATACACGCACGCTCATGAGAACGTGAGCGTGACTGAAAATACACGCTAACATGTAAGAACATGAGCGTGTCTGAAAATACACGCTAACATGTAAGAACATGAGCGTGTCTAAAAATACACGCTTACATGTAAGAACATGAGCGTGTCTGAAAATACACGCTAACATGTAAGAACATGACCGTGTCTGAAAATACACGCTAACATGTAAGAACATGAGCGTGTCTCAAAATACACGCAGACATGTAAGAACATGAGCGTGTCTCAAAATACACGCAGACATGTAAGAACATGAGCGTGTCTCAAAATACACACAGACACGTAGAGACGTGTGCGTGACTGGGCTGATGTTTTACACGGACACGTAAGAACGTGTGCGTGCAACATCTCCCGAACTCGAAGTCCTATGGAGCCTTCGTTCCAGTGCCAGAAATACATGCTAAGTTGGTGGACCAAAACCCATGAACAACCGAAATACGACAACTTAGATCTAGGAAAAACCAACCATAGAAATCCAAAATACCAAGAACTAAACTCTCTCAGGATCATGAGAGGAAGGGAAATGAACCATAAAAATGGGTGATTGAGAAGCAAGTTTGCACTTGCCTTCTCCTGCTGCTGGTAGGTGGTGGGGAGTAATAAGAGGAGGAAGAAGAAGAAGTAATGGTGAGAATGAAGTAATGAGGAGAGAGAAAGAGATGGAAGCTTAAAATGGGAAGATGGTGGTAGGTGGGAGCTAATGGGCCGGGTTGCACAGATCCACCCAAGCCGAAACCCACTAAGACTAAAGCAGGAAATAAAATACAGGAAATAAAATGCAGAAATAAAATTATAGAAAATAGATTAACATGGAATTTAAAGAGCAGATAATTAATTAACATGAAAATTTAAAGAAATTTAAATACAGAATAATACATGATAAATACATGATAAATACTAAATAAATACACATGAGCTGTACATGTATAAAAATACGTATTCCGGGAACGGGGAGTGACATCTCTACCCCCCTTAGAGAAATTCCGTCCTCGGAATTTCAAATCCAAGCAGGTAGAAATATCAGAGCTAAACTAATACAAGCAATTCTAGTGAGCAAGCAATCATTTTATCATATCAAAAGCAAGTACTATATAAGTAAATCCATCAATCTACGATATCAGGTAGTTCTATCCATAAGGCGATAAGCATGAGAAATCAAGACAATCAAGGTATACAGAAAGAGATATACCTTGTGAGTCAAACAGGTGTGGATACCGTGATCGGATATCATCCTCACGTTCCCATGTTGACTCTCCCAAGGAGTGATGACCCCAAGCAACACGGACAAGACTAATTGTTCAGTTCTTGAGTATCTTCTCTCTTCGATCCAAAATGGACACAGGCTGTTCCTCGTAAGACAGGTTGGTACCAACAACCATCTCAGAATGATCGAGGACATGGCTTGGGTCCGATACATACCTACGTAATTGAGATACATGAAACACATCATGGACCTCTCATAACGAAGGTGAGAGTGATAAACGATAAGCAACATCGCCTATCCGATCAAGGATAACGAATGGGCCCACGTACCGCGGACTCAATTTCCCGCGAACGCCAAATCTAATGACCCCACGAGTAGGTGAGATCCGCAAAAATACGTGGTCCCCAACAGAGAATTCTAACGGCCTACGATGCTGGTCCGCCCAATGACGATGCCGATCCTGCACAACTCGAAGTCGCTCTCTAATTCCCTTAACCACTTCAACCGTCTGGATAATCATTTCCGGGCCTAACATTTTCCTCTCTCCGATATCATCCCATGCTAGCGGTGATCTGCACTTCTTACCATATAGTGCTTCAAATGGCGCCATCTGGATACTGGCTTGATAACTACTGTTATATTAGAACTCGACTAAGTGCAGGTGGCTCTCCCAAGACCCTCCAAAATCTAGAGTACAAGCTCGCAACATGTCTTCTAAAGTCTGAATCGTTCTTTTTGATTGCCCATCCGTCTGCGGATGGTAAGCCGTGCTAAATCTTAACTTGGTACCCAGACTATGATGTAAGCTCTTCCAGAAATGTGATATAAAGCGGGTATCTCGATCCGACACAATACTGACAGGAACTCTATGCTGCCTGACTATCTGTTGCATATACAACTCTGTCAACTTTTCTGTAGATTGCCCTACTCTGAAAGGAAGAAAGTGTGCTACCTTCGTAAGCTGATCTACTATCACCCAAATAGCATCCTTACCACTTGGTGATCTAGGTAAACCGGTCACAAAGTCCATTGTAATATGCTCCCACTTCCTTTCCGGAATAGGAAGCGGTTGTAATAACCCAGCTGGCCTCTACTGTTCTGCCTTCACTTGCTGACATACCAAGCAACGGGAAACAAATCTAGCTATGTCCCTCTTCATTCCGTTCCACCAGAAATGCTGCTTGATATTTTGGTACATCTTGGTCCCTCCAGGGTGAATAGAATACTGAGAACTGTGAGCTTCTGCCATGACCTTCTGTCTGATATCTCCACTAAGCACACATAAACCTAAGTGTACCATCTTCGTGAATCTTCATCTCCTTTCTGAGTCTTGACTCACATTCTTCCCTAAGCTTCTGAATCCTTGGGTCCTGTGCCTGAGCTGCCTTGATCCTGTCTACCAAGTCAGATTGGACTTGTAGACTAGTTAGAACTCCTACATCACTAGGAAATATAACTTCGATGCCCATCTCCAGAAGGTCTTCTAAGATATGTCTCTGCGTTGTCAACATAAATGTGCCGTCTCTACTGCTGAGAGCGTCTGCTACCACATTAGCCTTGCCTGGATGATACTGAAGCTCTACGTCATAATCCTTGATCAACTCCAACCATCTTTTCTGCCTCATGTTCAGCTCCTTCTGAGTAAAGATGTACTTCAGACTTTTATGGTCTGTGTACATTTCCACTCGGTCACCATATAAGTAATGCCTCCATAGCTTCAGAGCAAATACTACTGCCGCCAATTCCAGATCATGAGTTGGGTAATTCTTCTCGTGGTCCCGAAGCTGCCTAGATGCATACGCTATCACCTTTCCATGCTGCATAAGGACACATCTAAGTCCTTTACCTGACGCATCACAATATACTGTAAAACTTCCAGGTCCAAGTGGTAATATAAAAATAGGTGCTGATATCAATTTCTGCTTTAAAGTCTCGAATGATGCCTGACATTTCTGCCGACCAAACAAATGATACATCCTTCCGGGTCAAGCGGGTCATGGGTGCTGAAAGCCTTACAAAGTCATGGATTTGATGAACCGCATCTTTATCCCAAGAAACTCTGTACATCTGCTACGGTCTTGGGTACTGGCCAACTCTCTACTGCTTCTACCTTCTTGGGATCTACTGCTACTCCAGCTCCTGATATGATATGACCCAAAAATGAAATATGATCCGTCCAGAACTCACACTTACTGAGCTTGGCATACAACTGGTTCTCTCTCAGAACCTGCAATACTTTCCTGAGGTGGTCTTCATGCTCCTCTTCACTAGCTGAGTATACGAGAATGTCGTCAAGAAACACAACAACAAACTGGTCTAAGTATGGCATAAAGATGCGGTTCATCAAATCTATGAATATTGCTGGAGCATTGGTCAAACCAAACGACATTACTAAGAACTCATAATGTCCATACTTCGACCTGAATGCTGTCTTAGGAATATCTTCCTTCCGAACCCTCACCTGATGGTACCCTGAACGAAGATCTATCTTGGAGAAAACTCTAGCCTGGCTCAAATGATCAAATAAGTCGTCGATCCTGGGTAATGGGTACTTGTTCTTCACTGTTGCCGTGTTAAGCTTTTTGTAGTCAATGCACAATCTGGATGACCCATCTTCTTCCCCACAAGTACCACTGGTGCTGCCCATGGTGACACGCTAGCTTGGATGAATTTCTTCTCCTTCAATTCCTCTATGTGCTGATAAACCTTGGCCTGCTCTGAATCCGCCATTATGTAAACCCGATCTGATATTGGTTTAGTTCCTGGTGCCAATTCTATGCTGAACTCAATATCTCTAACTGGTGGTAGACCTGGAAGTTTTTCAGGAAATACGTCTAGAAACTCATCGACTACCTTCGGGATCTGAACTTCTTCCATTGCCGTTACTACTCCCTGCTCTGGTTGAGTTGCCTCTGATTTGACTAAGGTGAATCTCTTCATGCCTGGAATATCAAAAGATACACTCCCTCTACGACAATCTATTGTCGCATGACTATCTTTCAGCCAGTCCATGCCTAAGATAACGTCGAAATTTCCAACAGGAAATTCTATCAACCGGGCAGGTAAAGAATGCCCGTAAACTACAATGCTACATGCTAGAATAACTCTACTGACTCCTACGAGCCCATTGCCAGTGAGTATATTCAACCTTCCTGGCAATGCCTCGAACTCCATTCCTAGTCGTGTCGCAAATCGTGCAGATATAAATGAATGGGATGCTCCCGAATCAAACAATGCTACTGCGGGATATGAGGCGACGAGAATGTTACCTGCCACAGCATCTCCCGATGCCAATGCCTCTTCCAAGGACAGAGTGAATGCTTGCCCTCGACCTCCTTGCTGATTTACATGCTGCGGCCTAGCCTGATGCTGCTGTTGGCCCCTTCCTTGATGATGCTGGGGTGGTCTATGCTGGGGTTACTGTATCGGCGGTCCTTGCTGCCGAAACATCTGAGCCTGCGGACGCTGTAGCAACGGCCTTACTGCCACTGCTGGTCTTCGATACTGGCCAGCCCCTGGGGCTGACGGAGCAGGAAACTGCTATCCTGGTCCTCCTGCCCTCGAATTCATGGGACATGTGGTAATCCGATGGTCTGGATTTCTACATATCAGACATAGTCCATTCAATGTCCGACACACATCTCTAGTGTGTCCCATCTTTCTGCAATAAGTACAGCCCGCCGGGGGTTGCTGGTTCTCCCTCTGTTGCTGTTGCTGCTGCTGACTGGGTGGTGCTGGTCCTCGTATCGCCACATCGTGGATACGAATGCCAGTGGATGGTGCTGTTGTTCGGGGCGCTGCTCCCCCTCCTCCTTTTATCTAACTGTGGGATATCTTCTGACCCCCAGTTCTTACTGCAAGCCTCTGAATAGTGATCTCATGCCTTCGAGTCGCTGTCAATATCTCATCAAAAGTTTGGTAATTGTGCCCCTCTATCAATTGCAAGAGTTCAAGATGAAACCCTTGTTGAAACCTCATAGCCCTCTGGCGCTCCGTTGCTACTATCTCTGGGGCGAATCTACTCAATCTGCAGAACTCTGTTGTATAAGCATCTACAGTCTTGCCAGCCTGCCTGAGGCTGATAAACTTCTGCTGTAGCTCAAACCGGGCAACAACTCCATAGTACTTGGTCTTGAATCTTGCCGTAAAATCGTCCCAAGCCACAGGACGTCTAATGCCCACTTCCTCTGATTCCCACCAATCACGTGCGAGATCCTGAAGTAATAACTTTACCAGATCCACACGTTCTTCTGCCGGTATCTTAGCTGCTGTCTGAATAGCCTTCATATCCTTAAGCCATGCATCTGCTGATATGGCATCCTCCGTGTCCTCAAAACGGCGGGGGTTGTACTTACAAAACCTGGCTGATGCTCCTGAATCTGGCCTTGCCCCTCTTTCCAAAGCCGTCTGTAATCCTTGGTTGAGCAACACATTCTGCTCTTGTAGCTGAGTGTGCATGCGCTGCTGGGCCAACATCTGATGTTGCTGAGTAGCCATCATTCCTCTCATGATCTTCAGAAGGGCTGGTGTGTCCACTTGGGTAGGTGGAACTGTGGGTGGTGGTGGAACATCCGGATACTGCGATCTAGCTGCTGGTTCTACTATCACTTCTTCCTGGGTAGCTTTCTGAGGTGAGACTGGCCCTTGTTGCTGACCAACCTAGTCAGGTTGCCCATGTTGCTCTTGTTGTTGCTGTCCAGCTCTGACCGATGCGGACGAAGTACCCCTAAGAAAAGGGACAAGAGAATAATCAAACGACCGGACATGAAGGATCAATGAAGTCAAAAGGATATCGGAATGTCAAGCAAGAGTTGAGAATAGCGAATCAGGATATCAAGGGGAAACATGTGTGATTGAGACATCCTATAAATCAAAACACCCCACAAGTCTGAAATCAGACCTGCATGGGCCACCACTAAAACCTTGTCACGCCCCAGAACCAGAATACTGGAGAGCGGGGGAATGACTCAGCCATCTACGTATTACGGGTAGATGAATATCGTATAATACGATCAATGCTGTCTAACCAGACGAGGGGGTGCATACTACATGAAAGTCTTTCTATGGTTATTTCACATCTATTGTCTCAATCATTCAAACAAGAAACAGGAAATAGAGAACATGTAAGATAAAGCAGTAAGGCGTCCCAAACGCTCAGTCAAAATGTTCTTGAGATCTGGCCTTGCAAAACATAGCCAGATGATATAGCAAGTATACACAATTATTATCAGCTGCAGTCTGACTTAATTACAATTATGTAAAAGTAAGTACAAGACAATCCGACTAACATGTCGGTGCCAAACGGCTCAGTATAAAGGTAAATAACAAAATGAGCGGTGAAGTAAGGAACCCACTCGAGTCCTCCTGCAATCATTCTCCTAGTGTTGACCATCTTGGAGGTAGACGTAAGCTGGATCCTCGGGGACCGGCTCTAAATCTGGCCATACAAAACCAGAGAGGTTAGACCTCTAATAGCAAGTACCACAAGGAAGGACGATATGAAGGACTAAACCAGTAAGTAAGAGAATATAGTAATAGATCTCTGCTTCCCACTAGGATTCACATAACATCACGACACTTCGAACCAACCTCCCAACCAAACAAGGACAGAAGTTAGCCCATCATGTCCTGACATTCTGATCATCTCAGTTAGGCACAGAGTAGATACAGTACACAAACAAATCATCTTGAACGGCCAATCAACTCTTACGGCTTGCTATTGTGAGTCCCAAGTTATCCTGGAATTATGCAAATAGGGATTCCTCAGTTCTTACTATGTGCAAGCAAGGCTAGTCTATCCAGTCAAGCAATTGCGCCAATCATGTAGTTAGACGAGTCCCAGCGGGACGCCCGTCGTTATAGCATGTACAATAATATAGGCAGATACCGTTCCCTGCCCGTGTGACAGATTTACAGTATCTGTGGGAACCAGCCGGCCCGTCGGGCACTTAATAGCCCCAAGGGGGCTGCCATGCAAGAACTCGGGAATCCATTCTCTCCATGCCATCGTTATTTTATTTGACTTAATGGTCTCTACGTTGAGTGAAGTTCCATGCCGTGGATCATGGTCATTCGAATGAGTACTTTCGTACGGGGTACGATATGCGTAACTCTACAACGATACCCGTGCGGCTAGGTTGTAAGTTTTACATAGCGTGATGCAACAATCAATTTAACCACGGAATAATCATACCTTGACCATAAAGTACACATGCTGTCTTTGTAAGATAAATAGAAAATTAAATAACAAATAATTACTTTGAAACCTGTATGTGCCTGTATGCCAATATTCGGGATCGGCTAATCGAGTATAATAGTTCATTACATGAACGTGTCTCATTCATTCAATTCAATAAGACGACTAGCCAGTCTCTTAGTTCCAACTAGGAACGCATGATCAATATTTAGTCCATGTCACAATCATTATCAATGGTGACAAGGCATGAAAGTCCATCAATATTTCATGGGGTCGGGTCCATAACTCTCAGGGTTAAGTCCTAGTCATACTGGGTATCCATGGATTAATCAAGACACAAGGCGCATTTTACATAACAATCCATTTAACAAATTTAACATATCATGATTTATCAAGAAATTCACGCAAAAGGCGTAAGGATATATTAGAAGAATTATTATGCCATCATTAAATGAATAGGTTGAGGAATAAATAAAAATACCCAGGTCAGGAAGTCACGCCAACAAGTCTATGCTAAGGCCAAAAGTCACGCAAGAAGTCTGTGCTTAAGACCAACAAGTCACGCTAAGTCTAGCTGGGGTGAGCGTGGAAAATGGGCGTGAACAGCGAGCGTGAGAAGAAATTCACGCACGCACAGCGTGGCTAAAAATACACGCACTCATGCACAGTGTGAGCGTGACAAAAAATTCACGCACGCAAGGATGTGTACGTGACAAAAATACACGCACGCTCATGAGAACGTGAGCGTGACAAAAATACACGCACGCTCATGAGAACATGAGCGTGACTGAAAATACACGCTAACATGTAAGAACATGAGCGTGTCTGAAAATACACGCTAACATGTAAGAACATGAGCGTGTCTGAAAATACACGCTAACATGTAAGAACATGAGCGTGTCTCAAAATACACGCAGACATGTAAGAACATGAGCGTGTCTTAAAATACACACAGACATGTAAGAACATGAGCGTGTCTCAAAATACACGCAAACACGTAGAGACGTGTGCGTGACTGGGCTGATGTTTTACGCGGACACGTAAGAACGTGTGCGTGCAACATCTCCCGAACTCCAAGTCCTATGGAGCCTTCGTTCCAGTGCCAAAAATACATGCTAAGTTGGTGGACCAAAACCCATGAACAACCGAAATACGACAACTTAGATCTAGGAAAAACCAACCATAGAAATCCAAAATACCAAGAACTAAACTCTCTCAGGATCATGAGAGGAAGGGAAATGAACCATAAAAATAGGTGATTGAGAAGCAAGTTTGCACTTGCCTTCTCCTGCTGCTGGTAGGTGGTGGGGAGTAATGAGAGGAAGAAGAAGAAGAAGTAATGGTGAGAATGAAGTAATGAGGAGAGAGAAAGAGATGGAAGCTTTAAATAGGAAGATGGTGGTAGGTGGGAGCTAATGGGCCGGGTTGCACAGATCCACCCAAGCCAAAACCCACTAAGACTAAAGCAAGAAATAAAATACAGGAAATAAAATACAGAAATAAAATTGCAGGAAATAGATTAACATGGAATTTAAAGAGCAGATAATTAATTAACATAAAAATTTAAAGGAATTTAAATACAGAATAATACATGATAAATATATGATAAATACTAAATAAATACACATGAGCTGTACATGTATAAAAATATGCATTCCGGGAACGGGGAGTGACACTCTCTCTCACGCGCGCTCTCTCTCTCTCTCACTCAGGTATGTCCCTCTCTCTCTCTCTCTCTTGGTGGTCGGGGGGAGGGGGTTTAGGGGAACGAAGGGAGGGGGCCGGAGGGAGGGGGTCGGCGGGTGGGAAGGTCGCAGGGGGGTAGGGGAGCGGAGGGAGGGGGGACTGGGGGTGTTGGTGGTCGGGGCGGGGGAGGAAGGGCGGTTAGGGTGGGGAGGCGGGTGGGGAGGTCGGGCCGGGGGGTCTTGGCAGTCTAGGGGGAGGAGAGGGGGTGGGGGCCCGGCCGGAGGGGAGGGTTAGGGTGGGGGTCGGCGGGTGGGGAGGTCGCGGGCGGGAGAGGGGGTGGTAGTCGAGCGGAGGTGGGCCGGGGTTTAATATTTTTCATATTTTTCTGTAATGCATGTATAAAAATGTAATGGCACGGTCAAGATTCGTTTTTATGGCACGGATAAGATTGATTTTTTATGGCACGGTCAAGATTGATTTTTTTCATATTTTCTGTAATGCATGTATAAAAATGTTGGGAGTTCTTAGGCTGCAATCATGAGAGTCATGCTTGAACTCATTTGTGTCATGTTTAATAGACATTGATTGTGTAAACTAGAAATTGTCTATGCATGTTTGGGCATCTTATTATGAATCTGATCCTTGTGGCATGTGGGCTTATGCTTATAGTGCTCACAATGAACTCGATTTGATATATCCAATCCATGTAGAAAGAAGTTGTACAGTTTTGAAAGCGATCTATCAGATTTTGGACCACGATGTAAATGGAGTGTAGTAAAAAGGATTATTTAGTATTAGGATCTCACATAATAGTGGATATTAGGATTTTGGTCTCGAAATTGTCCAATACTAAGGTTTGGGTCTGGAAGTCACTGTTCATTAGCTGAACAGTAATTTTGGATCAAAATTTTAATCCTAACATTGGACAATTTTAATCCTAACAACGGTATCGAACTAGTTCACGGTATCGATATCGGTATCGGACTATTTCTATGAGTATCGGTATCCGATCGAAATATTTATATGAGTATCGGTATCAGACTATTTCTATGAGTATCGGTTTCTAAACCCTAACCCTAACCCTAAAACCCTAACCCTAACCCTAACCCTTTGAGTATCAGTATCTAAACCCTAACCCTATGAGTATTGGTATCTAAACCCTATTTATATGAGTATCGGTATTGGACTATTTATATGAGTATCGGTATCAGACTATTTCTATGAGTATCGGTCAAAGAGGGGGCCTTCTTGAGAAGCAGGGGAAGTAGAGCGACGAAGTATAGGGGGGTCGGTATCAGACTATATATTTTTAATTGTAATTCTGTTTACTTTGTCTTATGATGTAGATTTTCACATCCAATCTGCGATGGATCATTACTTCATTGATCGTACATGGATATACAAACGGAAACACGAGAGCATAATAGGTGTGAGTGACGATTTTCATGCAGGCGTGGAAGTGTTTCTTAAGTATGCCATGAGCAAAGCCCAGTATATGGATGGTAACAAAATCAAGTGTCTATGTGGTAATTATCGCAATAGACGTTACGAAGAAGTGGTGACTGTGAGAGATCATTTGACCCGTAAGGGTTTCGTACGTGATTATGGCATGTGGTCATCGCAAGGTGAACTATACGTGGAAAGACAGGCTGCGGAAGCTGCTACTTATGCTTTTGATGATAATGCTGCGACAGATTTTGTCATCGAAGACGGCGGATGCTCTGTTTATTATGGAGACCTGCAGAACCTTGCACGAGATATGGTGTACGATGCGGCAGGGCCTAATTTTGATCCGGAGGATCCTAATTCCGAGGCAAAGGAGTTCTATGATATATTTCAGGATGCAAATACTCCTCTATATCCTGATTGTGAGACTCATTCCGTACTTTCAGAGACGATACGGTTGTTGAACATAAAGTCTGATTTTAACTTGCCACAAGCTTGCTATGATCGGATCACACAACTAATCAAGGAGGTGTTACCGAAGGAATCCAAAGAGCTCCCAAAAAACTTCTACAAGTCAAAGATAATGGTCCGACAAATGGAAATGGGGTACGAGAAGACGGATGCATATTGTACTACAAGAAGAACGAGGACAGAGAAAGTTACAGCTTCTGTAATATGGATCGTTACAAGCCAGTGCAAGGAAAAGGAAAGTTAACTAGAAAACGATGTCCTTACAAGCATATGCATTACTTGTCGATCACGAAGCGGTTGCAGAGGATGTATATGTCTCTGAATACAGCAAAACACATGACGTGGCACAATGAAGAACGCACAAAGGACGATGGAGAATTGTCACATCCTTCGGATGGAGAGGCGTAGAAACATTTTGATTTGTGTCATCTAGATTTTGCTGTAGAGCCTAGAAATGTATGTCTGGCGCTATGTTCTGATGGCTTTACCCCTTTCGGGCAGTCAGTATCTCAATACTCCTACTGGCCTGTCATTCTTACCCCTTATAATCTGCCACCAAGGATGTGTATGAAGACTCCTTATATGTTCTTGACAGCCATCATACTCGGTCCCAAAAATTCGACAAAAAATATCGATATATATTTACAGCCATTGGTGGATGAGCTGAAACAACTATGGAAGATCGGTGTTGCGACCTATGATATTTCCAGAAAATAGAACTTGCAGATGAGAGCTTTAGTGATGTGGATAATCAATAATTTTCCATTATACGGTATGCTGTCGGGATGGAGTACTCACGGCACCATGTCTTGTCCGATATCCGTAGAAAATAGTAAGGCGTTCCGCCTTAAGCATGGAGGAAAAACTTCTTTCTTTGACTGTCACCGTCAATTTCTGCCCACGAGTCATCCTTAGAGAAAGAATAAGGATGCGTTCAGAGCTAGAAAATAAGAATTTTTTCATTCGCCTGCCAGATTGTCGAGATACGATATTTGGAAAGATGTAAAGGATTTGCCCATCGTAATGGAAGATCCATCGAACAATCGTGTCGAGGGGTTCGGACAAAGCCATAACTAGACCAAATGGAGTATCTTCTGGGACTTGCCTTATTGGAAAGATAATCTTATAAGGCATAATCTTGATGTCATGCATATCGAAAAGAATGTATTCGATAATGTCTTCAATACCGTCATGGATATTAAAAGAAAGATAAAGGACAATCCAAAAGCAAGCCAAGACATAGTTGAGCTATGCAAGCATCCTTATCTAAACTTGATACAAAGGAGAGCTGGTGGACAATTAACTAAGCCGATAGCGCAATACACATTGAGCAAGGAAGATAGATTAATATTCTGCAAGTGGATATCTACTTTAAGATTTCCCGACGGCTATGTGTCGAATTTGTCTAGATGCGTTGATCTCAATGAACGCAAGCTAACGGGAATGAAGAGTTACGACTGCCACATGTTTATGGAAAGATTAGTGTCCACTGCTTTGAGAGAGTTGTTGCCTTCTGTTGTATGGGTTCCGTTGGCCGAGCTATCTACATTATTCAGGGATATTTGTTCAACTAAGTTGACGGTACAACATATGCTTGAACTTGAGGAGAAGATTGTCTTAACAAGTTGCAAGTTAGAGAAAATATTTCCAACGGGCTTTTTCGACAGCATGGAGCATCTACCGATTCATCTAGCATGCGAAGCCCGTGTCGGTACATCTGTTCATTATCGATGGATGTACCCATTTGAAAGGTAAATAAAAATTGATATAATTTAAGTAGATTTTATAATTCATTATTAATTCTAAAGATAATTTGCCTCTCTAGGTACCTACACCATCTAAAGAAGAAAGTTGGCAACAAGGCTAATATAGAGGCTTCGATATGCGAAGCATATCTAATCGATGCGGTATCAAACTTCTGCTCCATTTATTTCGATATTCATGTCCAGACAAATCGAAATAGACCTCAAAGGAATGACGAAGACGTTGAGGATGGAGGTATATCCAATATAAGGGGCAAGCCTATTGGGGCTAGTAAGAAATGGTAGTTGACTAACGATGAGTATGATGCCACTAACCGATATGTCTTGTTAAATTGTGAGATACAAGAAGTGAGAGATTTGGAGAAGCAAGTGACTATACTTACACTCGTTATAATCTCTAATTTGGTGAAGTAAGTGACTACACTTATTTTTATTCTCTCTAACAGTGTATTTAGAGATGAAGTCAAAATGAGGACACCCGATATTACCGATGAGGGACTTCAAAGAGAGGTTGATTGTACCTTTCCGTTCTGGTTTTGCAAATACGTAAGTAACTGAGATAATATGTTATGCGGCTACCATTAAAATATATGCCGCTAAAACATTTAAATTATTAATATTTTTTTACAGGTTTTGTGGCCTGAAATAACACTCACAAATGAGAGCATTCGTTATTCGGCATTGGGACCGAAGAAGCATGCAAAGACTTGGCCAGGCTATGTTGTTAATGGCTTCAAGTTTAAGGCAACTAAGAATGCTATAAATGCCGAATTTCTCAATGACGACTTTAGTACCAAGGATTTTGGTGTTTGCATAAGAGGCACCATCTATGACGACGAGCCGAACTTTGACTATTATGGAGTGCTTTGGAATATTATAGATTTACAATATACTGCCCCATACGATATACATATTGTGATGTTCAAATGTGAGTGGTTCGATACGACACCAAATATCAGTTGGAGAATCGATAAACAATTTGGATTCGTCAATATAAATCATCGCAGGAGGTATAAAGGGTCCGACACGTTTGCGATAGCAAGTCAGGCTGCTCAAGTCTAGTATACAAGCTACCAAAGGCGTCGTAGAGATCGATTTGACTGGTGGACAGTATGCAAGATTAAATCTAGAAATACATTCAATGTTGGAGACCTAGCATACCAAGAGGACCAAATCGAAAAGCCCCAATACTTGGGACAACAGTCGAATACCATGGATGTTGAAGATATTGTTGAGAAAAATATAGGGAAGGAAGAGGTTGATACACAAGACTTAGCTACCAACCAGGGGAGAAAGAGGCATCTTGTCCCAAGTATTGAAGCTGAAGAAGAAGAAGAAGAACTTGATGAGGATGAGGATACAGAGGAAGTCGACGATGAGGATGAAGATGAAGACGAGGACGAGGACGATGGTGATGATTAGATTAAATATCGGTATATATTAAAAACACTTCCAATTAACTTAGTGAATTTACTTTTACCTCATAAAGACACTTCCTACTTATTAACTTAGTGAATTTAGTTCGACCTCATAAAAGCACTTACATCTAACTTAGTGAATTCAGTTTAAACTTCTGCATTCTTATTTTAGTTCATGCTTTTGTCGTTCGATCATCTACTTATTGTATGATTTTCTTTTTGCAGATGGCACTCCTAGTCCTTTTCGTCGCGGCGACACTCGTCGCCCTGCTGGTGGTATATATATTTTAGTTTAGTTTTATATTCATTTATACTTCTATATTGTTAATTATGTTTATGTGCTCTATTTATAGGTTATGGTGGCTAGCACTCGTCGTGGTGGTTGTGCTGGTCGTGGTGCTGGTGGTGTTGGTGGTGGTGCTGGTGCTGGTGGTCCTGGTCGTGGGCGTGGTCGTGGTAGTGGTGCTGGTGCTGGTGGTAGTGGTCGTGGTCGCCTTCAGCATTCCCAAAATGTGACCCTATCTAGTGATCCTGACCTGGAGAGTACCCCGGGCACAGACTCATCCTGCCGTCGATCTACCCCGGGGCTATCGTTACCTTCGTCGAGGCCTACGACTCTGACGGATCCGTTCCGCCAGCGGATCCTCCAGTTACTGCACAGTGGGCCTCGGAGTACCCCCGGACTCAGTTACATCCAGTTACTTGTGAGTACATGCACGGAGCCGCGGATCCTCCGACGCCACCAGAGGCCGATGGGCGAGTTCCGACGAGAGTTATGGCCAGCGGGTGAATCGTAAGTAAATTTAAGTTAATTTATTAAATCTATTTTATTTATTCAAGTTAATAATCCAGTCGTTGCTTCTTTGTAGGTTTTTTCCATGGGATGCTGCCAGGATTCTAGGGCACATTATCCGGGATAACTACCATGGCCCCTACCTCAATTTTTCTGAGGTGCCCCTGGACTTGCAGTACGTCTGGCTCGACGAGATGAGGGTATATATATCTTGTGGTTAATTATTAATTACTCTTTAATCTACCATTTTTTTAATTACGTGATAATTGAATTTGTATGTCAGAGGACGTTCTGGTGGCCCCTCCATCGCGAGGAGGCGATCCGCATGAACTACAGAAGCGCCGCCGAGAAGAAGATACGGGACACGGTGTATGACCTTTGCTTGGGGCATTCGAAGAAGGATTGGATCCGGCAGGAGTATTATGATCAGATCTTGGAGCAGGTGGATACTCCTGCGTACAAGCAGAAATCGAAGAAAGCGAAGGCAAATCGACAGGCCGCGGGTCTGTATACGGGGGGATCAAGGCCCCACGCAGAGAGACGTGCAGATCTGGTGAGATACCGCAAATTCATTCCATTATTAGAATTATAAGTATTTCTAACTTAATTAGGTAAACTTAGGATTCAGACTATAACTTAGGGAAACATAGAATTTAGATTATAACTTAAGAAAATTTATAGTATAAACACATTCATTGGATATGATGCGTATCGTGAGGCCCTTAGACTGGTTCAGCCCCCTGCTGCCGAGGATGTCGGCGAAACGACGCCCGCCTAGGCATCCTCTTCTATGGCCGCTCGCTTCGACGACATGTTCGTAGATACCGTCTGCGGCTTTAGAAAAGGGCGCCTCTACCGATGCGGTTCCCTGGCATCGTTGCAGGCGTCGATTTCGAGATTTCTACCTCCCCCGCCTCCTCCTCCCGCGACCCCGGTAGGCAATGATGTGAGGACACAGCTTACGATTCTGACCGAGACGGTATCGGACTTACGGGAGCATATGACCATGTACTATCCGCATCCTTCTACTGCTTCCAATTTTTCTGCTCCTGGCCCGTCTGCTCCCGGTTCTTCTGCTCCCAGTCCATCTACTGCTGCTCCTGGTGCTTCGGATATTCTCCTTCTTCCGTCGGGGGTCTTTCTTTTGACCATGTTGCCCCTCTGGTACCGTCTCCTGCTGTGACGACAATCCTTGATATGATGTCGCCAGAGCAGCTACGCCAACTTCTAGGCCATGTCTTTGATACCCTGGCGATACACTTGGTGGAGGAGTATCTTCGTCGGGCGCAACATGGATTACCATCAGCGGATGATCCACCTCCTCCTTTTCATTGATGTTATTGTATTTGAATGTTTGGAAATGTTTTTTAAATATTCAATATTTGTGAATTTCGGATATTGTCACATGGATATTGGTGAATGTTTGGGATAATGGTGGATATTTGGATATTAGTTTGTGATGGATGTTTGGATATTAGTATGTGATATATGTTGGTTTGTGTGATGTATTTGTGATTGATATTTGTATATTGGTGTGTGATGTATATTGGTTTGTTGGTTTGTGTGAGGTGCGATGCATATTGTGATGTTTCGATGTTTCGGATCTTGTACGAACAGGGAATGTTCTATTTTATGCAATTTTTTCAAAACTTTTCGAGTTAGCGACAGACTTGCATCTACCAGGCGACGGAAGGCGACGGCTGAGCGACGGAATATCCGTCGCTAACTAGAGAATTTTTAGTTAGCGACGAATATCGACGGATTAGCGATGAAATATCCGTCGACAAGGTTCTGGAACTATGAAGATTTCCAGAACATAAGCGACGGATATTCTGTCGCTAAGCCGTCACTACATCGTTGCATTAGCGACTAATTTGTGACAACAGAGCGACGGATTAACCGTCGCCAAGGTTCTGAAAACAAGAAGATTTCCAGAGCCTAAGTGACGGATATCCCGTCGCGCAGCCGTCGAATATTAGCGAACATTAGCGACGAATTGACGACGGATTTTTTGTATCAGAAACTCTTTGATAGGCGGTTACCGACGTATTATCGACGGACTTGTCCGTCGCTAAAAAGTAGTATCAGAAACTTCCTGATACTTGATTTGACGAAAATCCGTCGACTAGCCGTCGCTAAATGCACGACTCTTGGTGACGGCAGTCCGTCGCTAAGCCGTCGAATGGCGACAATTTAGCGACAGACTTTTTTTAGCGACGGGCTATTTCCCGACGGATTTTTCCAGCCAAATTCTGTCGGCTAACCGTCGCTAAATCGATTTGCCGATGGATTAGCGACGGATATGGCCGTCGCTAATTCGCTGTATTTTAGTATTGTTTGACAATATCGAAAAGAGCATCACCGTTGTTCGGCATTTGAAATTATTCGCTTAAGTCATCAGAGTTAAACTCAAATTTCTTTCCGCTGACAGAGGAATGGAGACAGCCATCTGCTTCTTGCATGTTGTAATAAAACATATGAACTGCATTATCGTAAATTGGATTAGAAATTTCTAAAACTTCACGAAGTCCCAGGTTTTCAAAAGTGACCGCATATTTCGTGAAAATGGTAAAGTTTATCGTTTTACCCAGACAAATTTCTTGATATCAAAAGTAATCATAATCATCATCGTCATCAGGACGAGATTGACTAAACATATTGATGGGTTCATATTCAGACGTGGAAGATGAGGAAGTATCTCTAGTTTGAAAAATAGAGCAACGGAATGGCTCTTTCGACTCACCTACAGAGTCTATCCACCAGGCACAACCCACTGAATATGGGACTTGATTCCAAAGAAGTCATTCCATAACGAGGAATGGATATGAATTTAATCATTCTCATTCAATCGATCCCGATCAATCGGTTCCGACCAAATAGATAGCAATAATGTTCCTTTATCGTGCACCCCGTGAACGAAAAATAGGGCATGATGTAGGGACGGGGCACTACAATGAGCCTCTCTCCGTTGTGCTCTCTCTCCCTCTTTCTGTATCTCTCTCGATCTCCCTCTCCATCACTTTCTCTCCATCGTTCTACTCTCACTTTCTCTGTTTCTGTCTTTCTCTTTCTCTTTTTTTTTCTTTCATTTTCCTGAATAAGCACAGTAGTGGTTAATGGGACGGGTGGATAGTTGGGCTTTAAACGATAAGAGAAAAGTGTTGAAATATATGGGTTAAGAATATACAGATCATACTATTTGGGTTGGGCTTGAAAACTACGCAAATTGTTTTTGGGTTTCTAGTATTAGGTTTTATATTTGAACTTTAGGATTATAAAGGGATCAAAATATATGGACTTTTTATATGATTAAATAGGTTATAAAAAATTTAGTTGTAGATTTTTCAGTTAATATACGTGCGTTTTAACTAAAATTACTCTTTGGGAATATTCACAATGAGTTGTATATATGGGCTTTGATATATATTTAAAATTTTGCCTTATAAAATATTTTGGTTTCCTATTTTTGAAGAAAAAAAAAATTTGGGCTTATATATTTTTAATGATTTTGGGCATATAAAATATTTACTAAATTGTTTTGGGTATATATAATAAATTGTTTGGGCTTAAGTATAACAAAATATTCTTGGGCTTTTAAAAGGATTCATATATATAAATATTTTCTAAATAATTTTTCTAAGATATATATTTGATAAAAGGGCAAATTTATTATTATTGTTTTTTTCTTAAACCAAATTCCCTTCTTAAATTATTCTTGATCGTGGCAAATCAAATATTTCCTATTGCTTGCGAATTCGGACTTCTACATATCAACCCTAGCTAATTGGATTTTTTCGACCCAATGGAATGGTCTGTGCCGTAAATTGGGATCATCTAATAGAAGTATGACATCTGAATCTATTCTATGCCGCTACGATCAAGTCACACGCGTCGATTCCAACAAACCATGCCAGTCTCGTACTTTTAGCACTTGTTGTTATCAATAGTTGTTTTTATATATTTTCACACATGATTTCGATAGTGTTACGAATTGCCTTGATCATGTGTTCCATGATACTTTGACTTGACCCTTGATCAATGCTATGATTGACTACTTGCCCACTCTCGGCTCGGGAGACCCCCCAGGGCTACATGCATGTTTTTTAGTATTCTTGTTTGTTCATGTTTCATTTTTCTATTATATACCTACAACCTTGCTATAATTTATTTTTATGTCTCGTACTTTTATCACTTGTTGTTATCATTAGTTGTTTTTATATATTTCCACACGTGATTTCAATAATGTTACGACTTGACTTGATCATGTGTTCCATAATACTTTGACTTGATCCTCGACCAATACTAGGATTAGCTACTTAACCACTCTCGACTCGGGATACCCTCGCAGGGCTACGGTAGAGACTTACTATAGTTAGGGAGCACGACGTAGGACTACTAACTATGGGGCCAGAAGAACCACACAGGACTACGTTCATTCGATTTGTTGGTAGCCATACTTAGTATTACATTGCTTATGTCATGATTTATAGAGTTCTTCCACTTGTTCTTCATTCTGGTTCTAGTAATTGCTTCCTTTCTTTTTTTGCATGTTATTTACTGTCGTAGTAGGCATGTTTATATGTATACTGCTATGTCCCCTGAGGACATGATGATCTCTTCAGGTATAGACGATCGACAAAAATCTCGAGGAGTACGACCCGAACTAGACTCTTCCTTCGTAGACCATACGATCTTTCCTTTAGACAGTGGACATGTTATTTTTATTTGCTTTATTTTATTCCATTCTTCACAGCTTGGTAGTAGATTTGTCTCCACCCGGCAAATGTTATATTCTCCATTTCAATTAATATAATTCCTTAGTTATTTCTCTTATTTGTTGTCTTGGATGAGATTTTGTATTGCTTGTGATTATTCATCAGCTGAAACTCTTATATTAATACTTATGTGTGTATGTGTAGATTTTTATACATTGGAGTGGTTTGCGTATACATACAACTGGCATGTACGTATCCTGGTCCTACGTATTTTGGGACTGGGGCGATACATATTTTTGTGGTGGCCCATGTAGGTCAACGAATAAATTGTTTGGTTACATGACTGTACCAAGCAAACTTGGATATAGGATTAAAATATAGGAATCTTATCCACATGTTGATCTCCTTCCTTGATTCTATTTTTCGAACTCTCGTTTGATTACCTTGATTTGCATCTTGCTTGATTCCTTCCTACCGTGAATCTTATTTCTCGTACGTAATAGAGGTTAGGAAGATGACTCATACTCGATATACATGCTCCAATGTTCAATTACACTATTAGCTGAACTCTTGTAAGTTGGGTAGGATGCCTCACAACCTAGCATCACATTATCCTTATGATCCAGTAATGAAATATATTTGAATGACATTGAATATATGCTAGTATTGGAAGATAGGTTTACCTAGAGTATAGAGTTTTAGATATCCAACCCATTTGGTCGACCAAAGCCTTAGACAAGAAGATAGTATGACAACTGTAGCGGCATAAACAACGAACGATGTTGGCCTACTGGTCATGATCACACCTGATTTTGATAATCAACGTCAACTTTGGTCGATATACAAAATATACATGCTGCTACAGGTTTACAAGTTTAAGTTTTCACCTACTACTGCTACAAGCTACAAAAGTCTCATCGTCATCCAGAACCAAAAAGTAATGGAATCAAGATCAAAGTTTTACATATTTCTTCTTTATTTTATTTTTATTGATTCTAGGAAAAATATATAAGATTGATCATGATCTGTATTGGCTTAGCTAATCTCAGTCCACAAAAATCATGGCCTACATATCCATAAATACATATCCAAAGTCCACATTCCAAACTAGTCCAAAACCCAACCATTTGGCCCAAACTAGGTCTGACAAAACTCAGACAGAACTTGGCCCGAGTTCGGTCAGGGTGGTTTTAACAGATTTTTGAAATCCCTCCACAACTGCATCCAACATTCGAATGCGAGATTTCTGTATACGAACTTTGACCGAATTCGGTCTACAAAAACACTATAAATAGAGGAGAACTTTCATATTTTCAAATCATCCATTCCTTCTCTTCTTTATTTATTTCTAAGTATTTTTCATGAGCTACACTTTCAAATCTAGCCTATACCACTCTTAGCCAAGCCAGTACAATTTTTGTTTAATCTAGAGTTGGTGTTTAAGAGTTGTATCAAAGGCTAAATTAAGAAAATGTTCTAATTTTCAAATCTCCTTCTGGAGTCGGTCGTGCACTCGTCGCCGAGCATGGTATTGTTGAAGTCGTCGTGTGCTTGTCCCCAAGATCAGTGTTGTAATAGTTGCAAGCACACAGATAAAGCTTGTGCCATAGTATATTAACATCGAGCGGGAGTACTCGAGACTGGATTAGTCCTTCATGAGGGAAACTAGTATATATTGTTGTGTCACTGAGTTTGATCTTCTTAACTCTTACTTCTATTGTAAGTTATTTACTGTTATTTTATTTGCTCCTACTTGTCATAGTATCATAATTTTTAATTGTGAGGTTTATTTCGCTGCACACGCACACATTTTGTTCACCCCTTCTAGTGGTGTGCAACGGTCCTACAATTGGTGTCAGAGCATGTTATACATATACATAACCATTTAGAGAGTATATATATGGCAGTCGTTAAATCTATATTCAATAGTGAAGGGTAATCTACAAAAAGACACAGGCTAGTCTAGATGTACGAGCCATCTATACATTATTCTGTGCAATTGATAAAACCGTGTTTAATCGCGTATCTACTTGTACCATATCTAATAAGATTTTGTGACTTCTTGAGGTAACTCATGATGGGACTTCCCAAGTGAAGGAATAAAAAATCAGTAGATTGACACAAGAATACGAATCATTCAAGATGAAACCGGGTGAGTCAATTACACAGATGTTCACTCGTTTTCTTGATATTACTAATCCTCTACAATCTCTTGGTAAGGATTAAAGCAATCACGAGAAGATCAGAAAGGTATTGTAGGCTCGAACAAAGAATTGGAACCCAAAGGCCACCGCGATCATAGAAGGAAACGACCTCACTATGATGACATTGGAGACATTGATAGGAAAGCTCATGACCCATGAGCTGGGCCTACATGACTTTGAAGAGGCAACCTCCAAAGAAAAATCAATCGCCTTCAAAGCTCAAGCCATAAGAGTCTTATGCAATGATTCTGACGAAGAAGATTCTGATGTTGATGAACAGGCCATATTGGTCAAGAACTTCAAAAAAAAGTTTGAGCGATCAAACCAAAAGAAAAAGGACATCCACGAAAGCAACAAAGAAAAAACTATTTTCTTTGGGTGTCAGAAGTCAGGATATATAAAGAAGGATTGTCCACTAATAAAGAAAAACATTCCATACGACCGATCAAGATCGAGCAAAAAAGCTACAACTGGTCAGAAGTACGCTAACACCAGCATCTAGCACGAAAGTGAGGCCAGTGAGTCATAGGAGCAAGACAGGCCCAGTACAGTACAAATGTCTGTCTAATATTGGCATACGATAAGATATCTGAAAACCTTCTATGATGATTTTACATTCAATCAGTTAAAAAATACCTTTAGTGAACTACTTGAAGAGCACAGAAATGTGTTATACAAGTATAAACACTCTCGCAAGAAGATTAAGGCATACACAACCGAAGTAGCTAGATTGTCTAATCTTTTTGAAGATATTAAAAAGACATCTACTACCGGTAACACGAAAGAGATAGCCAAGATCAGATTGGACTATCATGAGGCTATCCTCACTATAGAACAAAAAGAAAGAGACTATGTCAAAGTGTAAGAACTTTATGACATAAACAAGAAGAGACACCTTGTCACTGAGCAAAGACTCACGGATATGACTGCAAAATTCGAAGAGTCTTGTGCCATCTCTAAAAAGTTAGAGATCAAATTAGGCAAACAGGTCACCCTTGTTACACAGCCTAAAGTTAGTCCTAACACCAGGTATATACCAAAAAGGACTAAACCAAAGAAAGCACAAAAGTAACACATCTCTCACAAATATGCTTTCACTTACAGGTTTCCAAGAAAAACACATAAGAAGCATGTCAACACAGAAAGCAATATTTTAAAAATCACATACACATACTGTGATGAACACGGGCATATATTACAGTACTATAGAGCTAGAAAGCTAGTTGACACAAATGTACTTGCTTGGATCCCTAAAACTATTCATGCGGGACCCTTTACCAAAGGTTACATCTACTCATTTTGTAGGTGGACCCTAAACTCTCTTATGCTAAAAGCAAGTGGATTCTCGAAAACGGATGTTCACGGCACATGACAGGTGATGCATCATTATTCTCTACGCTATCGGTGAAGAGAGAAGGGTATGTTTCCTTTGGCAATAATCTTCGAAGTAATATTATAGGAATCAGTACTGTTGGTATGTCTCCCTAACCTGAAATAAAAGACGTTTATCTAGGCACATAATTGAAACATAACCTGTTGAGCATTAGTCATTTGGCAGATAATGGTTATGGTATCAATTTTGTGAAAGACACATGTTCTATATATGAAATGTCTACCGGTAATCTCGTATATGAAGGGATCATGGAAGATAATATTTATGTTCCCTTTCTAGAACATACTAACAGTCCAAGAAAGTGCCTAGTAACCAATCAAGATGAAAGCTGGCTATGAAAAATGAGACTAGAACATGCAAACATGGACACAATCTCACGACTATCGACTAAAAAGCTGTTAAAATGACTCCTAGAAATTTGCTTCAAGAGAGATATGGTATGTTCAGACTATGAAAATAACAAGGCAACTAGGTCATCTTTTAAATCCATCAATGCTATAAGCACTTCTAGACCTTTGTAATTGATTCATATAGATTTATTTGGTCCTAATAGAGTGGCTAGTCTTGGAGGTAAGCTCTACGCTTTTGTAATAATTGTTGATTTATTTCGTTTTACTTGGGTTTACTTTTTACCAAATAAAAGTGACTCATTTTTTTAATTTTAAGTATTTTGCAAAAAGGTTTAAAATGAAAAAGGCTTCATGATTACTCGAATCCGAAGTGATCGTGGCGGTGAATTTGAAAATACTGATTATAAAAACTTTTGTGATGATAATAAATATTACCATAAGTTTTCTTGTCCTAGAACTCCTTAACAAAATTGTGTTGTGGAGCAGAAGAATCATACTCTAAACGATATGGCTAGAGTCATGCTTAATCAGCATAATCTTTCTAAATATTTTTGGGCATAAGCTATAAGTACAACCTGTCATGTTTTGAATATAGTGTTAATTCGACCTATATCGAAGAAAATATCTTATGAATTGTGGTTTGGAAAGATTCCAAACATTTCTTATTTTAAAGTTTTTGGTCGTCGCTGCTTTATCCTGAACACTAAGTATAACTTGGATAAATTCAACTCGAAGGCAGACCAAGGAATATTCTACGGGTATGCTGCCAAGATTAAGTGATATAGAATTTTCAATAAAAGATCTATGATTGTTGAAGACTCTATTAATTTTCTTTGATGAGCTCAACAGTAATAGATAACGACAGTGCTGACGAAGATGTACAAAACAAATCTAAGGTACCTGAAGATACTGCTACCGTTTGCAAAAATAAAAGTTTAAATACAAACTAAGAAAAAGAAAGTACAAGAGTACAATTTGATTCTGGAAAAGTACAAGTATAGGAATCTGTTCAGAAGATGATCATTTTATCTCTTGGACGATGTGATGTCGAAGAAGAAAGCCATTGGAGAGTACTTGAGCAACTTGCTTAGGAGATTATGATCATTAATGATGCTTGAGAAGTGATTTGGAACTCTATTTATAGAGTTTAGAAATAACTATCAAACAGTTATCCTGATTGGCACACACTTGCAATTGGCGCGCCATCATCCATTGGCGCGAGCGGTTAGTTTAACTGCTTGAGACACATGGCATTCTGTGAGCGAGATGCGTTTGGTCGCGGGTAGTGTCACTTACACGTTCTTCGAGATTAATGGCATGCGCGCCACATCATCTTTTTGCTTCTGGATAATTTGATCAATTGGCGCCAACTCATAAATGGCGCCTGGCACATTTGATGATTAGCGCCCTCTGCTTAATATATTAAATCTGTAGCAGTTGACTGCCTCGCGCCAAACGATAAATAGTGATCGATAGCTGACAGTCATTATGATAAAATCTAACACAATCTTCTCGAGCGCCACGCGCTCGGAATTCGAAAAAAATTTCCTCGACTGACGCATTTGTCAATTATTATGACAACTATTTCAGCTTCTCGAAGAACCTTACCACGTGGTATCCAGCGCCATTCTTCTGAGCGCCATTTATTCCTGTGCATTATTTGATTATGAGCACTATTTAACTTCTGGGAGCCATTTATCCAAAGCAATATATTCTTTGTAGAAATTTTTAGCTTCTACAAGACCCCCTTCAAACTTGTCAATTTTAAAAAATTTTAAAATTTGAAATACTTTGAATAAACAGCAACTTTCACGTGTTTGGCACACTACATGAGCATAATACACTTTGATTTTCATCATAAATATCCGAGAAGGGATAGAGATAAAAACTTTTTACTCGAGACTTCTTCTTCCCGAGCTCTTCGTTTTCCTCTCCTTCACTTTTAAAAAGTTTTCGATCATTATCGACCATGGCCCCAAAGAAGTCGACCGCTGACAAGGGCAAGGGAGTCGCCGGAGCTCCGTCGTGCACTACGCGCCACCGTCGGCGAGAGCTGAGGAGGCAAACCCAGCGCTCGAAGGTGATCATCGGAGAAGATGATGAACAGTAGACTTAGCGCCATTCGATGGCCGCGCCAAAAGCCAGCGTCGACCATCTCTTTCAGAGTCCTGCTTGGCGTTATGCAATTCCACAAACAGTGCCACCTCTTTCAGAGTGCTGGCCAAAGCATATCGCGTACTCTTTGTCTATACAAAGTGTGCTGCGCGCTAAAATCTTACGCGTGCAATAACTGTCATATGCGCTAATTTTGAACCATATATGCGCAACTTGAAGAACTGTCATGCACAAATAACAAATAAATTTGTCATAAGACACTAAACTTAGGACACAGTCATGCGCCATTCAGAGATTGTTTTTGCATTGTATGCACAATTACACTGTGTTGCAAAATTAGGGATTGCACTGTTATGCGCAATTTGAGTTTTGTCATATTTATGAAGACTAAGCACTTTTGCCTTCATGATTTTAATCTTATCTTCTTTTCTTGTAGTTGACCTGAGAGAGTTCCTCATGTAGAGATATTGGCCTATGCTTTCCGAGTATCAGAGTATCAAGAAGATCTATCGCATGTCTCCTCCCCTCAATATGACATTCCCAGTACTATGAGAGCTTTACTAGAGTCCCAAGACAATAAGACTCTATTATGTCTGATGAATGGTGATCCCCTCATAAGTTTGGATCAGATTCCCTACAGCCTTCTTGTTTGGCAAGCCTTTGAAAAGGACTGTCAGCCTAAATTAAAGAAGGAGAAACGGGTTTATCAGAGTAGAAATAGATTGATGTATCTCACTAATATGACGAGGCATTTGTCTCTATTCCGTTATGCTCATGCCAGCTATCCTCGAAATATGGCATGGGACCTAACTCTTTTTCAACAGGCTAGAGTTGAAAGTAATGCCGAGTAGGGCCTTAGAGGAAGGACATATTCTTCAGTTCATCAGAGAAGTTTAGCACTCACTTGAGAGGCCTAAGACCGAGTTGTGTGCCGACTAAAAATTTATCTCTGATGATTCCAGTCAGAATACCCTTTTTTGCGAACCTGTTTGCTAAACCTGAAGGAAAGTATCCAGAGAAGAATACACGGCTGACAGGTTTGATGAATCCAGATATCAAACGCTGGAACCGACTTTCGATCTGGGCTTTGAATAACTTTAGAGACGAGCTGCTTGATTTGGAGCTTTATGAACCTGTTTGGACCACTTATTGCGACATCTGCACCAACTTCAACTTATTTTTGGCCTTAGTGGAGAGGTATAACAACAGGACAGGCACTTTTTAACCCCTCGGGAAGAGATAGGCTTCTCCCTTCACGAAATGCAATACATCTCTTATCTGCCTATGGGTGAAAACCCATGTGAAGAATACGTGCCAACAAATGAGGTGCTGGACGCTTTAGCCAAGAAAAACTCGAGAATGGTGAGTCTTTGAAGAATTGTTATGCCACTTCATGATCTGCACTCTTCTATGTAAGATTCATGCAAAGGGGACGTGTTATATGTCCAAATGGCTGGTGTATCTAATCTTAGGCCACGTCCAGGAAGTTAAGGTGCAAGAACACCTAGATTGTGAGCTTCATTTTTTTGAACCACTTGACCGTAGTACTATCTAGATATTGATAGAAGAGTCAAGACATGTCAATAATGAGCTGATGGAAGATTGGCGTGAGTTTACCGCAGGTACTCCTATCGTGACTTATATTAGACAAGGTGGTAGAAAGATGTCTCGATAAGCTACCCTGGCAGGCTCTCTCTCCATGTGGCAGCGACGGTTCGTGGTTTCCGGAGGAAGTGTCGTTGACCGAATTCACCGCGGTGTACTATTCACCACTGTACGTTTAGTGTTTGGGCACAAAGTGGACATTCTTTCTGCGATGACTTGCCGGCTAAATGCGGGTCTTCGTTCATTCACAAATGCTATGATGGTGAATCCCAGCACTCGAGACGAGTTTCCTAGGACTGAGATGCCATATACTCATTTGTTCGGCTGGTTACTGCTGTATCATCCCATTCTAATGGATCCGGCTCTAGGTGTTGTAGGAAGGGATTTCATCAGACGTTATGCCATGTCTCGATGGAAAGTGACACCCATACTGATTGCAAAAATGCATTGAATATAGGTTCTGAGTGGAGATTCTATTGAGTTCCTCCTCCTCCTTCCGGATGTGAGAATCTTCCTCCCGTGCTCATGTACTTAGAGCCCATAGCTATTCGTCCACCTCCGGCTGCTTTCATGTGGTTGAAGATGATTAGACCCTCTCACTAGTATATCGGTTCGAAGGTGAGTGCTTTCTGGAGCCATATCTGCCTAGTCGATTTGCTCGCCAATTTGGCTACGATTAAATGCCATGTTGGAGAGGCTGCCAACTGCCTAAAAGCTTCTGGCTATTTGATCGATGGTGCCAGAGGATGGAGGTATTATAGTGCCACGGGCACTAAGGCTGCATTCGCAATACCCTCTGCTACTATTGAAGCGGGTCCGCGTATGTTATACACATACACGAATTTCTATACTTCGTCTAATACCTTTTTTGAAGGCTTCTCTTTGGCTGATAGTTTTGTTAGTGTAAAACGGTTCGGACAAGGGCCAAGACTAATCTATAATTCAGAGAAGCAGATGAGAATGTTCCTGCTAACGAAACCGTAGAAGCACTTGTCGGCTTTCCTGATGAAGTAAATGACCTGCTGCATATCTCCCTTAAGAAGCGAAAAGAGAAATCTCCTGCAAAAGGGGCTAGCAAAAAAAATAGTCGGGGAATCATCTACTCAATTTGCCCCAGCTGAACCTCCTTCCCCCTAAGGCTCGGGAGAGGAAAAAGAAAGAAGCAGTTATCATTATTGAACAGTCCGCAGCAAGGACAAGATCTCAAACGCGACAGATGGAAGCAGGACTTTCTTCTGGGGGAGCATGAGCCACCCTTTCTTTAAACCCGAAAGAAAGTAGAATTCCTACTGAAGAGACTAGTAGAGGGCCGGATGTGCAGAATGAGCCTTGTGAAACTGAGAGGTCGCCTCCAATACCACTTAAGCACATGGTGAGGAGAAAATTAGTGACATCCAAAATTGTGCAGCAGGAAACTGTATCCTCGTCTACTCCATCAATGTCGGGGCAGTCTCCTGAACCACCAAAGCCATCACTGCCGTCGTAGGATCAACTGTCTCCACAAGGTGAACTCTTACCCTTTCAATCCAACGAGAATTATCAGATGCTAACACATTGGCCATTTGTATTGAAATCTCTTCATCTCCAGAGCCTCCTCTAACTAGTGCTCCAGCTCCTGTTCCTGCAGTAGACACTCCTGCAGTTACTGTCTCAGAACCAGTAGTCATAGGGTTCATCATTCCTCTATCTACAACGACATTGGAGGCATTTACTTTAGCGGGTTTAATATCGCCACCATCCACGGATGATGCTCCAGGGGTCACGGTTCCTGAAGAAATGTTAACCTCAAAAGACATGGTTCCAAATGTCCCAGCTCATTCTACCGTTCAAACTTCTGCACTCTCTCGAGAAGATGAAGAGATGATAGAAGCACTGGATGGCTGTGATTTCGGTGATGAGCTGATTGAAGAAGATCCCGTTGACGCTACTTCTGAAGATCAAACATCAATCCAGGAGGATGAAAACATGACGGCCAAGGGTGGCCAAAATGCTGCTGAGGGTGAAGAACACCCTGTTGAAGATGAGGGCCACCAGAGCTCTAAAGATGACAATCAGAATCTCAATTAACCGCAAGGTGACGAGAATTCTGATATTAATATTGAGGACGACAAAAGCCCAGATGATGAAGATGATGATAAAGGCCTTGCTGAAAGTCTCGAAGACGTTGAGGGTGATGAGAACCCTGATGACGATAAAGAAGATGATAAAGACCTGGCTAAAGGTCTTGAAGATGCTAGAGATGATGAAAACCCTGATGTGAATGTGAAAGGGATTCAAATCCCAACTGAACATAATTTTGAAACGAAGGGGGCAGAAGTAGCAGCCCCAGGTGGCCAAACTGAGTCGAGGGCGGGAAGCAACCGCTTTATGTCAGGAGGCTCCGAGGCAGGAAGCAGCCAAGTGGCTGTGTCTGAGACCACCATGGGAAAGCTCGTTACAGTACGAAATACCATCCCTCGTGAATTTCCATATATGTCGCCGGGTCCAGGTAAATTTCTGACCCTGTCTTTCTTTGCTCTCCTATTTGATGTTGAATGATATTTTGATTTTGAATTATAGCTGAGAATGTGGGGACAATCACTAAAGCCCCGTTGACTTCTACAGCTTTCAGCCTTAGCTCTATTATGGCTCCTCTGGATACTGGAACTCACGCTATGTAGGGAAGCTCCTCGAGAATGCCTGTACCAAAATCTTCGAGCGTACAAGCTGTGATTCTTCCATATTCTGTAGAAGGAAGGACTCCCGTTGAAGTGGCGACACCTGGTACAAATGGCTATGGAGAAGCAACATCCTTACGATTTAGTAAGGAGAACTTTTTTTGCAATTGAAGCCATACGTGCTCTAGGCGACACTAAAAGAGTTAACTTCTTGGAGCACATCTTGGATGAGCTTGAAGAACCTATCAAATCTTATCAAGATCTGACAAGAGGCAATACACAGAATTTAGTGGATACAGAATGTGAAGCCATAGCTCGTGAATATGAAGAACGACAAGTATCCCTGAATGATTCTGTGGTTGCGTTCACAGTACGATCTAGAGAGCTAGAGTCAAGTATTATCGTGATTACGTCCTCCCTCGAGCTTTACAAGACAAAAGCGGCAGAAAGTGAAAAAGAAGCAACAGAGGGTCAGGCTCGTCTTAAAGAACTAGAGGCTGAAATGGCCAGACTTTGTTTGTCGATCACGACAGCTGTGAAGCGTCAGAAAGAAGCGCTTGAATTATCTCAAGTTACCTCGAGCTGTTTAGATGATCTGATCAGGCAACAAAACAAATTTGTCCAAGTTCAGGGTAAGAGATAGAATGTCAGGTCACATCACTGCAAACTTTGCAAGCAGGGTTCAGTAGAGACCTGGCCAGGACAAGAGTGATTTCTACCAGGGTGAAGCGAGCTGAGTCTTTTAAGAAGCTGATTACTGATCTTAGCACCCAGCCTTCAAAGTAAAATTATCTGAATGTAATAACTTTTTGTTTTGAACTCATTTTGAATGTAATAGAATTTTGTGTTTGCATGCTATCACATGGAATTAAAAAATTGATGATCTTTTGTGGCTCTATTACTTATTATGTATCTTCTCGAGACGAAAGTAAAAGATAAGAGTAAGAAATATATTCAAAGGTATTGGACGTGATATATCTCTTGAAAATAACAATACTCATTATATCTGTTCAGAGGTAGTATGGACATGACATAATATAATTTTGAAATATTGTCATTTTCGGGATGACATTATCAGAGGTAATGTGGACGTGACAAGTTGTTGATATAGATAGCAGAATTCAGAGGTAATCTGGACGTGAATTTGTATATATGTTGATTATCCTTGAGTCAACTGGGACTCAAGAATAGGATATCTCTTAAAACAGCTGGGTTTCAAAAGATTATGCACTACAAAAAAGTATCTTTTTGGGACGACATTATTTGGAACACTAGTCTAAAATATCATAAAAATATAGTTCTAGGGACGACTATATTTTTTGTAACAAAAACGTGGTATTTTTTGGGACAAATTATAAAAATGGATCTCTATTTGGGACTAATAAAACTTTCTATCCTAAATAATTCTTATAACCGTCCTAAATAGCTCGGCGGGAATGCCAAATATTTGGCAGCTAATTGCCAAATTTTTAGGGGAGAACTTTTTCCTCCACACGTCCCCATCCTGACCGTTTAATTGGATGACCTAAATCTAGACCGCTCATCACAAAAACATTCAGACTTTATTAGATCAAAACCATTAGGACCTTTGCTACTAGATGTTGCTGTCTCTTTTCGATCAAAAAAATGGTTGCTACTCTTTCTCTTCGATCTTTGCTACTCTCTCCTTTGGAAGACCTTTCTCAAACCCTAGCTCCTCCCTTTCCCCTCTCTTTGGTGCTTCCGCAAACCCTAGCTTCTCCTTCTCATCCGCAAACCCTAGCATCGGTGTTGTCATTTCCTTCTCCTCCGTCGCTCCGACCCATAGCTTTGGCTTCTGCTCCAATCCTTCCCTCTTCGACGGCGGCTTCGGATCCTCCGCTCCTACCGCTTCCACGCCCACCTTCGGCAGTGCTTTAGGAGCTTCCTCCTCCGCTTTTGCCACTTTCATCCCCACCTTTGGTAGCGCTTTCGGAGCTTCCTCCTCCGTTTCTGCCACTTCCTCTCCATGGTAACAAAAGGTTAATTTCTATTGAATTTTATTTATTAGCCAAATTTTGTTTTATATTGCTAGTGTTTGTCAAAATGCGTCTGTAGTTTAATCCAAACACTTATGCCTAATCTTATGGAGGAATTTTTTCCATAATTTTTCTCCTACTTGAGCTTTGTTTTTCTTCCATATAAAATAGGTGGTTGAGATTAAGATGTGGAAGTAACATCTCTTTAGGTGTTAAACTACTTGTTTGTGCATGCTGACTTGAAGAAGATGGTTTGTAGTATACCAGATTGCTTCAAAGTTCAATCGTTGTCGGCTCCCTCCAAAGATCAGGAGAGGAAAAGTTTATTTTAATCGGCACAATTTATGACAAATGTTAAGGAATAATATAACACCATTAGCTTTTCTTAATTTCAAATCAAATAATTGTGTGTATTACTTTAGGACAAAGAAAATGGATAAACTTATAGAGAATCCTTCCCAAGCATTATTCTCCTATTTTGCTTTTAGTTAAGCCCTACTCTTGTGGAGCATTGACTCAAGTGGTTAATATATTTCTGGCACAAAATCACTATCTATTAGCCACCTAATCGAATCTTCGTAGATGAAGGATATTTTTGGCAGAGTAAGCATCTTCATGTTGTTAAAGTCTATCTTCCATCTTAATATGTAAGCATGGTTGTTTGAAACCCTTCGGGTTGGTATCCTCGGGGAAGCTTACTAAGAATGGGTTCACGAGCCTACCGTAAGCAAGGAAGGCCCTCAATTTTTTGAAAATGACTTCATGGAGGTAATTTCCATGTTGCAAATGCCCAATGAATGAACCATAGCGATTGTCATTGCTTCTTTCTTACTCCCTTACTTTTCAGATTACCAGTTCTTAACACGGAATATTTGGTAGGATATTCCAACTATATAGCTGCTAGTTGTGTTTTATTTTGTGACAATGTCCATACGGATGGGCGACACGCTTCCTTAAGTGGCTGTCATGGTTATGACTAAGCACCAGATTGTGATGGTGCTTTTGTTATTGCACATGCTAATGGAAACGTATATGTATGTGAAAAAGTGGGTCCTTATGGCTTAAGCAACTTTTTTATACCATCTTACCATGATTGTTATTAAGTGTTCCAAGCAAAATTACTTCTTTCTCCAGAACAAGGATGGGACTGCTGACTGTTCTTTTCCTGTGATCAAGGATCAGACTCAGTTTGCTGTCTCACATGATCGGTCAAGCAAGGTGCCTACCCTATGTACTTAAACTTTTGGTATCTTGGAACCAAAATTAACATGTTTGTATTGTTCTACTAAGCTCTTAATCGTGCTCTAAAATTTTTAACATGAAGTAAACCCATGGAAGGTTCCTAGCTAGCCTTCTGTGATTATTTAATTTTTTTTAAATTCATGAGGTAATTTAGATTTCTATGCAACTAAACGTTGTATAGTTGCACAGTAAGCATATATGTATATTTCTCCGGCTAGATTTTTTGTAGTTTGTGAATGCCATTAATTTTCACTTTTGACTTAATGTGGCATAGAGATGAATGCAAGCTCCTATAGCAAATTGTATCATCGTATCTTTTTTTTCTAGACTCTTTATAATCTTGGGGAACTCAGAGGGTGTAAAACCCCTAAATTTTTACTATATTTTAGTACTAATTTTTTATTTTATTTATACGTCGCAAAGTCGTATTGTACGTCGTACGGGAACTTACGTTTTCATATTTACTCGTCGGGTGTGAATACGGGCGAGGTTCATATTTTTAGAAAATGGTTTTGATTTTATCAATCGGTGATGGTTTCAAAATAATATGTATAATAAATATTTTTATTAAAAAATTGTGAAAAGTACCTATCGAGATTGGCAAAATTATTATTTTTAATTATTTATAAAAATACTATCTTATTTTAATAGTGGTAATGTAGGAAAACTATTTTAAGCAAATATTCCTTGCATATGAGGTACATTAATTTGGATTTATATATAAACCCATTTTCGAAATTTATTAATATTAATATTTTATTATTCAAAAAGATATTTAGGAATATTTATTTATTTTCAAAATTATTTTTAATTAATTATAAAAAGGTATTTTAGTTTAATTATTAAACTTTAAATTGTGGTTTGATTTATTGGATTTGATTAAAATAGTTTAAATTAAAGATAGAAATTATATATTTAAATTGATTTTAGATTACCTAGATTTAAATTGGAATTAAATTTGGATTTAGATTGATTTCAATGATTTTAAAGTTAATAATTGAATTATCTATTTGGGTTTTAAATATTCCTAGTTCTTATCCAATTAGGAATTCCCACATCCTATAAATAGGCAGGTACTCCTCCAATATTTTCTCCATAATATTTCTCCAAAATTTTACCCACATCATTGCGTGCATCGTGTCCGTGTTCCCCGTCCATAATCTTATTCCAATTTTACATATACATTATTTCTCTCGTGCCGACAAATTTTGACACTAATAAATCCCTAGTTCCTAACCTAACCCTAACCCTGCCAATCACCACTACCATCCCCAACTCCGCTCCTCTCCCGGCCAACCCCACAGACCTCCGCCGATGTCATTTCCGACCACCAGATCCCGGACTCTAGGTATCACCACCGCCACAGTTATCATCACCTTCACACCGCCGCGGCAACACCAGACCAGTGCTGCCGCAGCCATAGAAAACCACACAACATCACTACCCCCGACAACTACGGCCAGACCACCGCCAACCTCGTCAACAATCTACACAACAGAAAAATATCATAGACACACCAGAAAACCAAAAATCCGTACCATGGCCATCACTGTGTCCGACCACCCGCCATGTCCTAAAATAATGACCACACCAGCCACAACTTACCTCCAGTCAACGTGCGCCCACGATCCGGCGACCCACGGTGAACCTTGACCCGCTGCCTCCCTGGTACAGAGCCGCCGCAAGCCGTCCAACTTTCCTCCTTCATGGCCGCGAGCTGCCAGGCCCCGATCCGAGCTGTCCCGCCGTCGCGGGGCCCCTCCTCGCCGTGTCATACATCTATCCACGAAGGACTTGGTTGAGTGCCTGGTGTAGCGCCCGACGCAGCCGCCGCGACGCTCGTGCCTACCCGCACCTAGCCGCCGCCCCTTTTCCTCCGCCGCCCTTTATTTTTCGTTGCCAGTCTCCGCGCCCCCGCAGCCATCCCAGCGCCTTATCGCGCTCTCTCCTCCGCGCGGCTCCCGTCATCAAGCCGCCGGCCGACCCTCTCCGGGTCCAACCTCCGTGAGCCCGCCCGTCGTCGAACCCCCTTTCACTCCGACTTCTCCCCTCCGGCCTCTCTCTCCGCCTACCACCCTCTCTTCCTTCTCGCCATCACCGCCTAGCCTCCGCGCCGAAGCCTCCGCCCCGACCGTCAGCACCGTTCCCCTTCTTCCCTCACTCGAAACCCATATCCCTCTCCCTCTGTCTCAACCGCTCTCTTCCTTTTTCGATTAACTCTTTTCTCTCTCACTCTCTCTCTCTCTTCCTTTGCAAGAAAAAAGAGCAGAACCTTTTTCCAATCGTTTTTTTATTGATTAATTATTATTACTTTGTTTTTATTGTTGTATGGTTGATCATCACCATTATTATTATTATTATAACTGTAATTATTAATTATTGTTTATATATCTATGTAAGTATTATATTATTATTATTATTATTATTATTATTATTATTATTATCATTATCATTATCATTATCATTATCATTATATTATATATATTACTACTGTTATTAGTATTCTTATTCTTATTATTATTATTATTATTATTAGATTGTTATTATTATTATTATTATTATTATTATTATTATTATTATTATTATTATTATTATTATTATTATTTTATGGTTATTATTATGTTGTTATTATTATTATTTATATTCTTCAATCTTGAGAAGAGGTGAATAGCAGTACATGTGCTGTTGTAATTATTATTATTATTATTCTTATTATTATTAGTATTATTTTTATTTTGAATATTGTTGTTGTTATTGTAAAAAACTATTTATTTGCTACTATTATTATTTTTAGAAATTGTATGCACGTATTATTTTCTAACCATTTTCGAAGATAGTTTTCACCAAAATTTTACTTCAACAAAATTAGGTTTTTGTCTTAAAACTAGTTTACTAGAATTGTAAATATTTATCAATAACCTTTTAGTTTAACAAGTAAAATATAGTTTTTTTTAAGGGTTATAAATAGTTTTCCAAAATTGTATATATATATATATATATATATATATATATATATATTTTTTTTTTTTTATATATATATATATATATATATTTTAATATATATATATATATATATATTAATGATTTAAAAAAAAAAAATATATATATATATATATATATATATATATATATATTAATGAAAAAAAAAAATATATATATATATATATTAATGATTTATTACTTCGATTATCCTTCTGCCCATGACTCCTATTCCTTCACCAATCTTAGACTTCCTTAAGTCGACCCTAACTAAGTTGACCGTTCTGGACTCAATGGAACTATCCATGCCACCATCAGAGGTCACCTTGTGTAGTTGTTACCGAAGTCGTACTTTGTGCCACATTGATCATCGCAGCACGCCAGGTGGCCTACCAGGCAAGTATACCTTGCTAATTAACTGTCAAATTATTTATTTACTGCATTATTTATTTTGTTTCATATTGTTAGTTTTCTTTGTTATAAACTGCGCGTCCAAGCCACACTTGGGTACAAGCGACTATATTAGTCGTTACTTTATTTTATGCATGTTAACTTAGTGTTAGCGGACTACCTTTTTGTTGGAGGATATTCTTATATCTCCTTAGCCATGACACACACACTACACGGTTGGAGACATGTTGCTAGGGGCACGACTTATTGACTAGCTATCTCTAAAGTCGTGTGACGGTAGATGATCGTAACTGCTATGACTAGGGTTTTAGAGACTCAAGCAGTTATAAAACTGGACGAGCCATGGACATGACTTGAACAGTGTAGGAAATATTGGAGGAGGACAGTCGCTAGTGCGTATGAGAATCCAAACAGGTAAACCACAGTCTCCAGATGGAACTGTAGCAATTAGTTTGCAGATACCCTCTGACGTTTTGGACGTTACGGCCGGATACAGATGACTGGATGCCAATTACGTACACATAGCCTAAAATCCCACCCATGCGCATGAAAGTTGTCCTCTAAATTGCACATTAGGCAGTTAGAATCTCCTTTGCATATTTGTGTCTAGGATAGTCTTATATATATTATTTTATTATTCTGATAGTTCATATTAGCATGTTCTTCCTGTATCTTGCTACGTCCGTCTGAGGACCTGGTTTTTCCCCAGGTGTGTGTTCATGTATTCCGTATGTATCCTAGCCAAGGCCGTGGTCTTCTTCATTCCTTCGAAGACGATTGCGCTTGGTTCGTCTAGCCATTTTATTGATCGATTCTTGTACATTTCTTTCATTGAGATAGTTGGCAGTGGACTTTGTCTCCGCCCAACAATTGTATCATAAATATTCAAGTTAATTTTTATATTATTATTATTTTCATTGTGGATGAGATTTAGTTTGTCTTGGATTACTGTATATTACAGCCTATGTATAAATACAAGGCCATGTACTTCGTATGTATACAGCTGGCATGTTTACGTACTTGGTCCTACGTATTTTGGGACTGGAGCGTTACATATTTTTGTGGTGGCCCATGCAGGTCAAGATAAATTGTTTGGTTACTTTACCGTACCAAACAAGCCTACGGATAGGATTAGAGTCTAGGATCTCATCCACATACTTGACCGCCTTCTCCTCGAGTTGCATCTTGCTTGATCCCTTCTATCGTGATTCGTGTCCTTCTTTCGTGCTTGATAGAGATTAATAGGGCAACCCATACTAGGTGGACATGACCCATTGTTCCATCACCCTACTAGTTTAGCTCTTGTAAGTTGGGTAGAATGCCTCATGACCTAGCATAAGACTTCGTCCATATGACTAACTATAGTAGATACTAAGTTGATTGCCTAGACTATAAATTTTTAAGAACCATACCTTATTGGTCGACCAAGCCGTAGATAAAGAGACAATAGGTCGACTATATAGGCACCAAACAAGACTTAAATTCTTAAATAGTTCGAACTAATTCTAGTCTCTTTCAATAATAATCTCACGTGTCTATATTTTACCATCTTGACTAAATGTTGCTACTATAGCCTAGTTTTGCAAGTTTAACCGTTATCAAACTTGTTCAAGACACATGCTATTGAGCGCGCGCTCACTAACATATTGTCTAGTCAGAACCGGTGCATGATGGTCTGATCAACCTAGTGCCCTTTGGTTTGCTTTTATCTATCGTTCTACGTGGATGGGGACATAGTTAAACTTGTCCTCTGGGGTCCCATCCGCGACAGCCTTGGCAATCCTTTTTGAATTAATCCCTCGCCTTTGAACCACATATTGATATTCGAAAACAACTTCTTTGGACTCATATTGGTTCTTATCTTTCACTTATTTAGACGAAGACTCGTACCTAATAGATAGACCCAAAGTATCACCTTAAGTTATCCTCCCAACTATTGCCAAAATAGTTAGCCACCGACCAACCGATAGGACTATATCCCCATCCCGAGTTACTCGTCCTTTTCCTTGACCCTAGATTCATTGTCATGACCATCATTCACTCCTAAATTAAATTTGTGATTTATTTTCATAGTTATCGAAGTCACGATTTTCTAATGCATGTTTTGAACGTCGTGATTTGATTGTTCCTCGTTGATATACCCTTGTACCCTCTCAACACCCCCTACTCATTTTTATTTCGATGACGAAATTCTTGTAAGTTGGGTAGGATGTAAAACTCCTAAATTTTTACTATATTTTAGTACTGATTTTTATTTTATTTATACGTCGCAAAGTCGTATTGTTCGTCGCACGGGAACTTACGTTTTCGTATTTACTCGTCGAGTGCGAATATGGGCGAGGTTCATATTTTTAGAAAATGGTTTTGATTTTATCAATCGGTGATGGTTTCAAAATACTATGTATAATAAATATTTTTATTAAAAAGTTGTGAAAAGTACCTATCGAGATTGGCAAAATTATTATTTTTAATTATTTAAAAAAATACTATCTTATTTCAATAGTGGTAATGTAGGAAAACTATTTTATGCAAATATTCCTTGCATATGAGGTACATTAATTTGGATTTATATATAAACCCATTTTTGAAATTTATTAATATTAATATTTCATTATTCAAAAATATATTTAGGAATATATATTTATTTTCGAAATTATTTTTAATTAATTATAAAAAGGTATTTTAGTTTAATTATTAAACTTTAAATTGTGGTTAGATTTATTGGATTTGATTAAAATAGTTTAAATTAAAGATAGAAATTATATATTTAAATTGAGTTTAAATTACCGAGATTTAAATTGGAATTAAATTTTGATTTAGATTGATTTCATTGATTTTAAAGTTAATAATTGAATTATCTATTTGGGTTTTAAATATTCCTAGTTCTTATCCAATTGGGAATTCCCACATCCTATAAATAGGCAGGTACTCCTCCAATATTTTCTCCACAATATTCCTCCAAAATTTTACCCACATCATTGCGTGCATCGAGTCCGTGTTCCCCGTCCATAATCTTATTCCAATTTTACATATATATTATTTCTCTCTTGCCGACAAATTTTGACACTAATAAATCCCTAGTTCCTAACCTAACCCTAACCCTGCCAATCACCACTACCATCCCCAACTCCGCTCCTCTCCCGGCCAACCCCACAGACCTCCGCCGATGTTATTTCCGACCACCAGATCCCGGACTCTAGGTATCACTACTTCCACAGTTATCATCACCATCACACCGCGCGGCAACACCAAACCAGCGCTGCCGCAGCCATAAACAACCACACAACATCACCACCCCCCGACACCTACGGCCAGACCACCGCCAACCTCGTCAACAATCTACACAACAAAAAAATATCATAGAAACACCAGAAAACCCAAAATTCGTACCATGGCCATTACTGTGTCCGACTACCCGCCGTGTCCCAAAAGAATGACCACACCAGCCACCACTTACCTCCAGTCAACGCGCGCCCACGATCCGGCGACCCACGGTGAACCTTGACCCGCTACCTCCCTGGTACAGAGCCGCCGCGAGCCGCCCAACTTTTCTCCTTCATGGCTGCGAGCTGCCAGGCCCCGATCCGAGCTGTCCTGCCGCCGCGGGGCCCCTCATAGCCGCGTCATACATCCATCGGCGACGGACTTGGTCGAGCGCCCGGTATAGCGCCCGTCGCAGCCGCCGCGACGCTCGTGCCTACCCGTACCTAGCCGTCGTCCCTTTTCTTCCGTCGTCCTTTATTTTTCGCCGCCAGTTTTCTCGCTCCCGCAGCCATCCCAGCGCCTCGTCGCGCTCTCTCCTCCGCGCCGCTTCCGTCATCAAGCCGCCGGCCGACCCTCTCCGGCACCAACCTCCGTGAGCCCGCCCGTCGTCGAACCCCCTTTCACTCCGACTTCTTCCCTCCGGCCTCTCTCTCCGCCTACCGCCCTCCCTTCCTTCTCGCATCACTGCCTAGCCTCCGCGCCGAAGCCTCCGCCCCGACCGTCAGCACCGCTCCCCTTCTTCCCTCACTCGAAACCCATCTCCCTCTCCCTCTGTCTCAACCGCTCTCTTCCTTTTTCGAGTAACTCTTTTCTCTCTCTCTCTCTCTTCCTTTCTAAGAAAAAGGATCATAACCTTTTTCCAATCATTTTTTTATTGATTAATTATTATTACTTTGTTTTTATTGTTGTATTGTTGATCATCACTATTATTATTATTATTATAACTGTAATTATTAATTATTGTTTATATATCTATGTTAGTATTATATTATTATTATTATTATTATTATTATTATTGTTATTATCATTATATTATATATATTATTACTGTTATTATTATTATAATTATTATAATTATTATAATTATTATTATTATTATTATTATTATTATTATTATTATTATTATTTTATGGTTATTATTATGTTATTATTATTATTTATATTCTTCAATCTTGAGAAGAGATGAACAGCAGAACATGTACGGTTGTAATTATTATTATTCTTATTCTTATTCTTATTAGTATTATTTTTATTTTAAATATTGTTGTTGTTATTGTAAAAACTATTTATTTGCTACTATTATTATTTTTAGAAATTGTATGCACGTATTATTTTCTAACCATTTTCGAAGATAGTTTTCACCAAAATTTTACTTCAACAAAATTAGGTTTTTGTCTTAAAACTAGTTTTCTAGAATTGTAAATATTTTTCAATAACCTTTTAGTTTTACTAGTAAAATATAGTTTTTTTTAAGGGTTATAAATAGTTTTCCAAAATTGTATATATATATATATATATATATATATATATATAAATATATATATATATATATATATATATATATATATTAATGATTTATTACTTCGATTATCCTTCTGCCCACGACTCCTATTCTTTCACCAATCTTAGACTTCCTTAAGTCGACCCTAACTAAGTTGACCGTTCTGGACTCAATGGAACTGTCCGTGCCACCATCAGAGGTCACATTGTGTAGTTGTTATCGAAGTCGCACTTTGTGCCACATTGATCATCGCAGCACGCCAGGCGGCCTACCCGGCAAGTATACCTTGCTAATTAACTGTCAAATTATTTATTTACTGTATTATTTATTTTGTTTCATATTGTTAGTTTCCTTTGTTATAAACTGCGCGTCCAAGCCACACGTGGGTGCAAGCGACTATATTAGTCGTTACTTTATTTTATGCATGTTAACTTAGTGTTAGTGGACTACCTTTTTGTTGGAGGATATTCTTATATCTCCTTACCCATGACACACACACTACACGGTTGGAGACATGTTGCTAGGGGCACGACTTATTGACTAGCTATCTCTAAAGTCGTGTGACGGTAGATGATCGTAACTGCTATGACTAAGGTTTTAGAGACTCAAGCAGTTACAAAACTGGACGAGCCATGGACATGACTTGAACAGTGTGAGAAATATTAGGGAAGGACAGTTGCTAGTGCGTATGGGAATCCAAATAGGTAAACCACAGTCTCCGGATGGAACTGTGACGATTTATTTGTAGATACCCTCTAACGTTTTGGACGTTACGGCCGGATACAGATGACTGGATGCCAATTACGTACACATAGCCTAAAATCCCACCCATGCGCATGAAAGTTGTCCTCTAAATTGGACATTAGGCGGTTATAATCTTCTTTGCATATTTGTGTCTAGGATAGTCTTATATATATTATTTTATTATTCTGACAGTTCACATTAGCATGTTCTTTCTGTATCTTGCTATGTCCGTCTGAGGACCTGGTTTTTCTCCAGGTGTGTGTTCATGTTTTCCGCAGGTATCCCAGCCAAGGCCGTGGTCTTCTCCATTCCTTCGAAGACGATTGCGCTTGGTTCGCCTAGCCATTTTATTGATCGATTCTCGTACATTTCTTTTATTGAGATAGTTGGTAGTAGACTTTATCTCCGCCCAACGATTGTATCATAAATATTCAAGTTGATTTTTATATTATTATTCTTTTCATTGTGGATGGGATTTAGTTTGTCTTGGATTACTGCATATTATAGCTTATGTATACATACAAGGCCATGTACTTCGTATGTATACAGCTGGCATGTTTACGTACTTAGTCCTACGTATTTTGGGACTGGGGCATTACAGAGGGTGCTTGTTGGTTTCATGAGCTTAAACGGCATAACCAAGAGGTAGGTCTATATTCCTACCAATTAGCCATCTAGGTTTTACGCCCTAGCCCTCTCCTGCTCATAGCTACCGTGGCAAAAAATTGACACCAACGAGAGTGTTGACAACATGTCTACAACTAGTCATAAAAACTTTGTCAATTTTTTTACGGAGCTTTCTTATGCCTTAGAGCCGACCCCACCCCCATTCTTATGAGAGAAGGCTTGGATGATGATGATGATATATTTTGTAGTTGGTTACTACCATGTTCTGAATCTTATTTCTGATTCCGAGTAAGCATCTTTAGGAATCTAAATAAGGTTAGAAAAATAAATTCCTATTTCACTACAATAAATTCCTATTACAAGCGTTTCTTTTCCATCAAACTTCTAAGTGTCATTTCTCCTCATAATATCCATGACATCAGATTCATTCAAGAAAAGTTAATGGGTTTTACCTTTCCACCAACAAGGATATGAATGAAAAATTAGTCTGAGGAATCTAAATAAGGTTATAAAATTCAGTTCTAGTTGTGGTTTTTAATTTACCTCACAAGAAATTTAGGTGTTATTTTTGCAATCATGAGTTTATTATTTTCTTGTGGAGATTAAAGAAGATTCAATATTTAAAATTTGTATAGATCATTACATGCTAGATGAGCATTGGAAACTTGGACATCAATTCATGCTTCATAAGACTAACATCATGAGGAGCGGATTTTGGCATATTAGTGGAGAAAGATTCTTGTAAGAAACAATTACTAGGTCTTGCAGTTATATCTCCTCTTTCCATTTCTTAAGGTGTCTGATATGGATGTCCTATAATTTCATATCTAGCTAATATATAATTCAATTTGTGAAAAAATCAATCGGATATGAAGCAATATATGATACTTACATTAATCTTGAGTGGGATATTCATTTATTTCATAGTGGGTCTAGCAATATTTGGTTTTATTGTGAGGAAGAAAAATCTTTTATCTTCACCGTTAGGTTAATCTGGCTTGTATAAGGATGTGATTCTGTTTGACCCTTTTGGGTTATGTTTTGCATTGAAGATGTGTGTGGTTCCCTATGGTAATGTTGGTCTAGATACTTTCCTAGTCAGACAGAAAATGGCCTATTGCTCCTTGGTTGTATGAGCTTGGTTTGCATAACCAGCATGGTAAGTCTATCAACCCGCCTACAGGAGTTCAAGGTTCATGGCATGACTCTCAGTGCTATTGTTTTATTGGACAAGAATTTGACACCAGCAGAGTAAAGATTACTGTTTGCTTTTCGAAAGGCCCTATCATTTGTCATTTCATTATTAGTGTTTCCTGACTACAAGTCATGCTCCATAGCTAACCCCATTTTAATAGAGCTCTTGTATTCTCAATTAAATTAATTTGAACGTTCATGTTCCTTTGTTTCATTTCTTGTGAAAGCCTGTATTGTTTATTACCTTGAGTCAGATATTCAAATATTTGATGGATATCTCATCTTTGCAACTCTTGATATATTTTTGGCACATGGAGATTTATATATCTATATTTTCCAGGTCCTCATAAAATCTTTTAAACCTAAGATTTCTGGAAATATTTGCAGAGTAACCCTGTAGCTAGATGGCGTATATATTTGCCAAGGTTCAGTCAGCAACATTTCATTCTCAACATATGGAACATATTTGGCCACTGTTGGTAGAGATGGTATCTGCCTTATGCAACATGCAAAGATGATTTATTATCATTTCCTGATATACCCCTAAATGTTATAATGTTTTCAAATTTGCTGTTGTGATGCCCTTCAGGTTATTTGAGAGTTTTTTACTACTCCAAAGAGCAGTTAATCTGTGGTGGAAAAAGCTATTATGCTGCTTTATTATGTTGCTCTTGGAGGTAATGTACAAATAGTCTCCCCCTGTATGAAATTTCCCTTTGTTCATTTGTAATCATCCTGTTAATGTGGGTGCTTTTATACATTTTGTATGTCTTAACTTGCTACTTCAACAAGCATATAACTTTATCACATGTTTGGGATCTCTTATGAAAATTTGACATAACTAAAGTGTTGTCTTCGAAATGATCAATAAGAATAAATTTCTTTCCTTAATCTTCAAGCAGACTTCCCTTCTTTCTCTGTGTTACATTTGCATTCACCTTTAGGCACCTACTCAATCATGAACATATGCATGCGTACTAACCATCATAGACAATACTTCTGGTTTACCTTCTATCTTTTCACACATCTAGCACCTTAATAGTCCTTCACAGTCTTCAAGCTTAATTTCCTACAATGCCTTAGTAACTGCTATTTATGTATCCATCTGTTTGTCTTGGCTTGTATGCTGGTACAATAACATGTGCGAGAGAGGTAGTTTTATGTTGTCTTTACTAGATGCAAATTATCAGTAATGCTCTCTATGGAGCTAGTGAATGTTGATGATTTGTGCAGTATATATTCTAGTGGGGCATTCGTTTTTTGAACGAAGTTTAGTTGAGAGATCAAAATATTGTACCTTCACCAAATGAATCTCACATTAGCAACTTCATTTTAACAAGCCTCTTTTATCTTCTTTTCCTGATATATTCATCTTGATACATAATCACATATAAAGAAGTCTTTTAACTTATAACTGAGGAAATTTGAAGAGAGTCCTTTTAACTTCATCACTTGATAACATACAACCATGGGAACCCTTCACGATATTGTTCATGGTAAGAATTGTAAAAGTTTGTTTGTAATTGTGATTTACCTTGATTGAGTTGCTCAAGTAAAAGTTTGTTTGTAATTTTAAGTCTTCATTAGTGTTTTAAGTACTACAATTTCTGTGACATACTGATCGTGCACGTTTCTAATGGGCAAAAAGATAGTGTTTAGCATGTACCAAATGACAATCATATTATGAAAGTTCAGAGCTAACGACATTGCCTTAAGGTGAAATTGGTTTCTTTTCGTCATTTTTTTTGTCATGATATCTATTAGCTTTGTTGGCCTGCCTAGAAATTGGATCGTCTTTTTGTCATGATACGTGTTAGCATTGTTAGCTTTGTTTCCCAGATTTATTATTTTATTGGTGTATATTTAAAGTATGCTAGCCGTCTTGCAATTGCAAAATGAATCTAACTAAAGCATACTAAAGGGACCATTTGGGTACATATTTTATTGTACAGTTAGCAGGTCCTTGCTAATGTATTGGAATGTCTTAATTTCATTTGCAGGTCCTTCAAAAGTATTCTGGATTTACTTAAAAGATGGACGACTTTTGTGATGGAAACTATTTTGGGTTAATTTTGTGAATGTTTAATAGATGATTCAAAAACATGGTGTAGTACTTAATGTTTTGGGTTCATAATTTTGTATGTAATGGTGGAGATGATGGGTTCATTTTGTAAGTGATAATGTGGGTGATGTATTGTGTTTTGGATTTATTTTGTAAATGATTGTAAAGGATGCTGAATGTTAAGCTTTTCTCTTGTTTACCAATTGAACATTATAGTTATGCATGAATTTTGTTGTCTTCTACTTAATGTAATATGTTTTTCTATCTTGTAAATGATAGTAAAGAATGCTTGATGTTGTTATGTAAGCCCCCAGAATTTCAGGGTTTATTTTTTATTTTTTTCTTAATGAATTATTTTCGATAAATGTTTTATTATTTAATTGTTTAGATCATTAATGTACCCTTCCATGACTTTGACACTGTTATGGATTGCTTGACCTAGTCCTAGGCCTTGTTACCTTATATTTGATAGACGACCGAAATAGCCAAACCATGTTAACTGATTCTGTAAGTATAACTATAAATGTATTGTGTGACTGTGAAAAATACTTTTCCTAGGGATTGGTTAGATTAAGCTTATGGGACAAGTATAGGTGACTGACTGTAGCAGACTTGGAAACCATTAAGAACGATTGCATTGATAGTATGACTTGATGATAGGGTATCTAAGATGGAGAAATGAGATAGTATATTATTGTGACTATGGATTGAGGATTAGAATCTTGTGCTTAGCAGTTTGAGGATTTAGCATTTGTAGAATTTTTGTTGGTTATCTCTAGCTAATTGCATGTGATTAGAGGGTAGATCGATATGTGGATTGATATAGAATAAGTTAGAATGAGTTATCGTATTGCGTACGAGACCGGAAAAAACATCAGTTAAAAAGACATGGAACAAGACAAAGACATATGTACATAGATAATTAATAAATCGGGAGTTTGAAATCGAGGATTTATATTCGGAGGACTTGTTGAGTAAAAAGAAGAAGGCTCTACGCCAAGGATAAGAATTGAACGTATGATTTCAAGGAGAAACTGTAGGAAAGGATTGACAATAAATGATGCTAAGGAACTGTGGATTGATAGAATATGGATACTTAGGATACGATAAGAAAATCCAGTATTTACAATTAAGGTTGAAAATATGGTTGATGATTAAGCATTTTAGGCTTATAGACAGGTCCAGAGAATGGCCTATATTTTAGGGTATACGTTAATGTTCCATGTTAGTATGAAAGATTTTAAAGGATGTATGACATAGTTTATGATAGAAGGACTTTGTTGAACCTGAACCAAAAAGATTGTAAGGAGAAACAGAAGAGATGATTTCAAGGGTAGCAGATTGAGTATCGTAGCCAGAGCAGCTACATGTTATAGTTTGACCGGTTGGATGATTTTTAATTTCGAGGACGAAATTATGGTAAGGTGGGTAGGATGTAAGCCCCCTGAATTTCAGGGTTTATTTTTTATTTTTTTCTTAATGAATTATTTTCGATAAATGTTTTATTATTTAATTATTTAGATCATTAATGTACCCTTCCATGACTTTGACTTCTGGAGCGTCAGGGATGCCAATCTCTGTAAACTCTCTTCACAAGTTTTGAAGTAGACAAGATTATCTTCGTTTTGATATATCGTGTCCCACTTGAACTCGTTCCCTTGTGCTCTTTTTGTATCGCACAACTTGGGGTCAACTTAGACCGATTAATCATTCAATAATTATTCCCACTTTTATTTTTGATCGTCGTTTACACGTTGCCGTGGCTTTTAATTTAGGAGCACCAGACCAGTCGTTTTCTCAGAACCAACTTCTCATAAATGATCTACTCGAGACGCTCTTCACCCATGACCTTCGTGTCCCACTTAGACACTCCATTTTGTGTTTTATTTTCTTCGCACCACTTTCGGTTCAATTTAGGCCAATTAATTATCTACCGTAAAACCTGATTTAATTTCCAATTTAATTTTGGGACCTGACATCGATCCAACCTAGTCGACCCAAAGTATGGACATGGCCCACATGAAGCCTACTACCCGCATGACGCTTGTGTCCCATTTATTGGAGTCCCCGTATATTATTTATTTACCCATGATTATAAAATCCCATTTTAATTCGATTATTTCACCCGGTCCGATTTTGACACGTCCCGGCTCGACCGAACCCGAACCCCAGCTCCACGTTGTCCTCTCATGACTGTCCAAGTACCCCACTTAATTTTCCTTTTTTTTCTTATTTTGAAAACTGTCTCTTCCTCTCTCTATTTTATAAATATCTCATTTATTATATATATATATATATATATATATATATATATATATATATATATATATATATATATATATTTTCTTTTTTTCTATATATATATATATATATATATATATATATACACACACACACACACACATATATATATATATATATATATATATATATATATATATATATATATATAACTCTCTCACTCTCTTCCCTATAACAAACAAAAACACACAACCCCAACCCCTCCACCTCACAGCACCGCCCTTGGCCGACCTACTTTTCCCCCTCTCCATATTTTCTCTCTCTCTCTCTCAAATAAATATCTATATCTATCTATCTCTCTCTCTCTCTTCAATATATTATATATACATACAAACATCTCTCTCTCTCTCTCTCTCTCCTACAACACCTACACAAACACACACCTCACCACCCCTCCTTTACAGTAGGAGCACCCCCCCAAACCGACTTCTCTCTCTCTCTCTCTATAATATCTATAATAATATTTCACTCTCTCTAGTCTCACTCACTCTCTCTTTCCATATATACACTCACACACACTTATATACACACAATTATATCACTCCTCCCCACCCCTCCTGTACACACGAACACTACCACCACGCCCTCCGTGCTCGGCCGGCCACCACCCTGCCGACCACCCTCTCCTCCTCCTACATCATCTTCATCACCATCATCATCTTCACTATCATCATCACCACATACTCCATCACCACCACCGACATTAACACCACCATGCACCACCACCTCCACCACCCGTACAGCCACCCGAACAACCGCCCCCGTACGACCTCCGCCACCGTGCCAGGCCGGCGACCACCCACGCACGGGGCAGCGCAGCCGCCAGCGGCAGCAGCCGCGGGCGTGCATGCACGCGCGCACGCTCGGATGCGTGCGATGGCCGTGCGCCACTTCGTGGCCGGCCCGCACCACCGCGGGCACCCCAAAACTCTGGCGAACCTCCGGCGAGCCACCCCGTGGCCAACGCCCGCTTCCCCGACGAGCCAAATAGGCGATTCGTGCATTTACGTCGAAATCCCGTCGACGCGCGCAGAGGAAAGTTTCAGAAATTGTGTTTCGGGACAGCGACTTCGCACGTGTTTTCTGGGAGATCCGACCGTTGGATCGATGAACTTTTTGCTCCGTCGCAATCTCGGTATATCCATCTTCACTCCTGTCTTTTTTCATCCGTTAATTATGTCGTTTGATACCTCAAAACTGGCCACCAAGTTGACGTTTTAAATTGAACTGTTTTTGGACAGTTTCGTGGAGCCGACTTCGTCAGCTCGTAACTTCGCCGTCGCAGCTCCGGTTGGCAAGCTACCAGTTCCTGTGCGCAGTTGGTATAACCCTCTTCCTGTCTCCTTTAAGTTTCGTTTCATTTTAAGCATGTTCGGTTGGTCGAATTCGACGCCAAAATTGGCCGTCCGAATTCTTTAATTTGCACTTGTTAAATTCCATTTTTGAACCCGGGACTTCGGATTCAATTTCTGACATCACCAGTAGACTCGTGGCATCGTTCTGGCATGTTTTCATATAAAATTTGCTTGATTTGGAGAACGTGGGCCCTGGCACGCATTTCGGTGCAAAACGGGTCCCACTTTTCGAGTCAACGGATCACTTTGAGATCGGCTCATCGGAATCCAATTCTGGATATACCGTTGAGTTCGTATCATCATTCTGGACTCGTTGACATATAATTTGCTGAGTTTTGAAGACATTTGCTCCGACATGCATTTCCGTGCAAACCGGATACCAAGTGTCGCGTCAACATATCATTTTGATATCGGCACATCGGAATCCTATTTCGGACATACCGTTGGGTTCGTATCATCATTCTGGATTCGTAGACATATAATTTGCCAGGTATTGTAGACTTTTATTTCGACACATTTTTCGGTGCAAAGTGTCCAACGGCGGACATCATTTTGACCCAAAATTACCGTTTTGCCCCTGTATCTAAATTGGACTTATGGATAGGCTATCCTAGCTAATTTGACCGTTCTGGACACGTTGGTGATATTTATTTTACCATCCGACAACATCTGTAGATTTTGATTATGTATTATCCTTAATTTATAATTAATTATTTTTTCATAAATTGTTACTTTTTGTTTTTGAATTTTTATATATATTTTAATTGCTGTAAAAATTTGAAAAAAATTGTATTTAAATATTATGTTAATTTAGCTAATTTATTATAATTTTTCTAGCATTTATTAAGTACTTTTGGTATTTTATAAAAATAGGAAAATAGAACTCATTTTCAGGATACATGTGTTTACTGATTTTTAATAAATATTTATGAAGGTTTATAAATCCCAAAAAAATTAGTATAAATTTCTATAATTAACAAGGATTATTTTGGTATTTTATCTTATATATAATTTAGCTTTTTGTCTATCTCAAAAATTATTGGAACTTAGTGTACAGTTTGATTTATTTATTAAATAATTACGACTTTCAATATTTTGTGTTGTTTTGAGTTATAGGCGTATTGGACCTCACCTCGCACTGGTGTAAAGACCCTAGAGAATTAGTTTGGATATAGTGGCACTCCACATTAGACTTTTATGCTAGGTCCCCACTTGGCTAGTATCCAGTTAGGAGTCGTGTCACACCACTAGTGATATCTTGATCATAGCTTAGAACTGAGTTTGTATATCACTATTGACAGGATACCGGACATCTATATCTTCGTACTAGTATTCTTGTTTTGCTCAAGGCAAGTACATCTACAAACTCATTTACTGTCTTTTAATGCTAGAACATGTATTAACCGAGGTAGCAAGTTAAATTTTCACATGTTACATTAATTTAGTCCCTACACTACTTAGGACAGTTATCATATCTTCACATGTTTCTTACTGGTTCCCCGTACATATTTCACTATGCTTATATCTGCCCGAGTATTTACATGTTTTACTGCTCTCAGTACTTTCACCTGTTTTACTGCTATTAGTACCTACCGTGCTTTATACCGATCCCAGTATCTCTCACATATTTTTACTGTTCTCGTATCTCTCACATGTTAGAATATGGGTTATGGGGAAACTGATAGTTGAGTACGTGATCATGCCCCCTCTATAGTACCGAGCAAGGTTTCATTTTATATGTTACTGCGCCGTAGGCCTTACTCTCAAAGCTGTATTTGTACGTATGTACATCTATCGCCTTTACACTTGTACGGAAGTACATTTTATTATGTGCCCCAGTACATTTTATTATGTGCCCCAGTACATTGTACATCTATTGCTTAGTTATTTTCTTGTGTTTTGAGACTTAGACTTTGTCTATACTTATATTTGGATACTGGACTTTATCTCCAGTTAGATACTTTGGCTATGTATTATTAAATCTGTACTTGTTTACCTTCGCTTATAGATGCTGTGTTGTGATGAACTTTAAATATGATTTTAGAACTGTTAGCTGCTTAGATCCTTTATTGTCTATTCTTAGAACAGCTTACTATGCTTTAACCAAGCGTAGGCTGGACATGGCTAATCCCGGCCCAACAATTTGGGTAACGGGTCGTGACATGTTATGCTTTTTTCGTATGGGAGCTCCGACTCCTGGAGATACGCCTGAGGACAAGCTCGACAACGGCCATGATCATATGAATTATGTTATATGTGTATTTAAATTGTATGTTTATAGCTGGAAAAATGCAAAAAATAATTCCATAAGTATTACTTTTGGGACGGCTATGTAATTGTCCTAGATGTAAATGACATTCTTTTGTGATGCTGGCAAATTTTTCTAGGACGGATGTTATTCGTCACACTCTTTTATTTTGGGACAGTTTAGTAAACCGTCATAAACATATGATAATTCAAACTCTTTTGGTACGCATAGATTTTTTGACCCTAAAACCAAATTAGGACGGTATTTTCCTTCCTAAAACTTTTTGCCACGCCACCCTAATAGCACTGTTACATTCCGTCCTAAAATTTGTCCCAAATTACGATTTAGGACTGATTTAGGCCTTTCTAAGATAGATTTTTAGCGTCCCAGAAGGATACTTTTTTGTAGTGATGCTTGTAATTGTAGCGCCCCGCTTTCGATAGGCGACGAACTTCATAATATGCTTGCGCCGAGTCAGATCGGCCGGGAACTTAGATGGCCATCTGACTCGATCGCTAGGCTTGGTAAACGATAACACCTTGCGGCATCGATCAAATCGATTTGGACGGACATTACGAGAATCGATCCAACTAATGGAATGACTTCTGTTGGAATAAGTTCTAGATGCAGCGGGCTGCGTCTCGGCGAGTGAGCTCTCTATAAGAGTCCCTTCGACGGGACCAGACCGCTGTATGGTTTTCTTGGAGCTTTTGCCGCTGGGTTTTGATGAAGTGCTTTTGCGTCGTTTTCATGGATGCAATTACAAATTTTGAAGCAAGGGGAAAAGAAGGAATTCTAACAAAATATTGGTGCCATTGTAGGAGCTCGCGTAACTAAAGCTTGACGTTGCGAAGCGCTTCGACGATCGGCACGAAGCAAAGTAATTAGTGGGTGATTCGGACCTTCCTTCTACTCTGTCCCGCAAACTAATTCTATGCCTCAAATTCATTCAAATCGAACGATGCCAGGTTAATTGCATGCCAATCCACTAAAGTCAAGAACTCGGGAATAACGTATCGATTTTGAGTAATCTACTCTGAAAAATATAAGTTTCTCACATAAACGGAAAAGTTTAAGGTTCTAGTAAAAGATAGACAATTTTACATGCTGCAAAATAATGTGAAACGTTGATCATGGGTTATGATGCCTCGGACAATTTGGTGCCCACGAGACGCAAAATCGGGAGTACGACTTTGGGAAAAATGAATCGTTGCATGAGTTACGAGAAATGATAATGTCGTTCGATATTGTCCGTGCTATACAAAACAGTTTGCATATATTAAACTGTTCACGCATAGGCATGGTCATGGACAGCTTGTGCACAAGTTCGTTTTTCTCGAAACGGTATCCGGGGCATCGGAACCGATTCGTCCTAGAGGGAATAAATTATCGTGCTTTGGCGCGAGGCATGCAGGACCTTCAGTAAGGCTTGCAACCTAGGCTGAAAGGGTAGCATTGCATGCCAATTTCGATTAAATCCCTAGTGGTGCGTAACACCAATGACCACATGTAAGATAGTAGCATGCTCATCTATTGTCTTATGCAGGTATAATTACTATCTCTGTTTTATGCAGGGACGAGCACGGCCGTGGTAAGAAACGAGATAAATTACTATGCTTTTCTGTATGCTTTATTTCTCGAAGATGGCTATCGATATGAACTGAATTCATTTAGTTCTAAATAGAAAGACAACTCTAAAGCATGCCTATCTTAACAATCAGAGTCGGTTTAGACGAGTTTGTTCATCTCGTCCACTTAGCAAGTGTGCTAATCCCCTCCCCCAATTTCCCCAGGTACGACGGGCGCTCCAAACTAAACTGAAGCTGAAGTGCGAAGAGGCGTTTTGAAGCTCTTCCTATGCTGAAATATTTTGAAGCCAATTCAATCGACGGCTTATGTATAAAGGGACGAATGTATGGAACAACAAGTGTTAGTTCAGGCAGCTTATCGAGTATGTTTTATTTCGTTTTTAATCAATGTAACCGCAACGGCATCCAATGTAATTACGACTTGCACTTCGTTGCAAGCTATAAATGAAAAGCAAATTTCTATCTTCCTATACTGCGTCTTATATTCTGATGTGATTTGTGAAGTCTCAACTTGGCGTATTAATATGCAAATCAACGTAACGTTCTTGCCTTGTACGAGTGCAATTCCAGAGTCGTACGACATCACGCCATAGCGAGGACGATCGAATCGGCAAAATAATATCGGGGACGAACGTTTGCCGACTCGGGGCGTGACAAATTGGTATCAGAGCACAGTTATGTTTCCTCGAATTTTTAAAAGATGTTTCATTGTTGGAATGTCCATTGCGATGACTCGATTGAATGCTTGTCGACATGCTGCGTGAAATAAAGTTTCATACAGGTAAACCCGTAGATATTTTGAAAAATACTAACATTTTTACTCTGTTTTGTAGGAATGACTAAGAAAAGAAACAATCCCGGCACAACAACCCAAACCGTAGATAGTACGTCGAGCACAAAAAGCACTGGCCCTAGCGAGACGACTATGGAAAAAAAGCTACAGTTGATGGAACTGCAGCAACAACAGCTTCAGATGCAATTCAAAGCCCAATTTGATGCGCAGCAGAAGCAGATAAAAGCCCTGACTCAGATAGTGAGCAAGATGGCGGACAATACCAAGGCAATGGACGAGGTACCCGAAGAGAGGCAAGATATTCAAGACAAACTCGAGGAAGAAGTCCAACCACAAATGATAGACTCTTCTTCCATGCTCAAAGTAAAGGAGTTCCGTAAGATAAACCCGCCGAAGTTCAATGACCGAACAGATCCCGATGTGATAGTGGGATGGCTCGCAGAAATAGAGGACTTGTTTGATCTTCTCTGCATCGAATGATCCCAGAGGGTGGCCTGTGCGGCGCTACAGCTGCAATTGAGAGTACACGACTGGTGGGCGGTGAAGAAACAGGAGATCTGTGAAACCGATTCCAACACAAAGATTTTCTGAAAAGTGTTCAAGGCAGCCTTCCTTGAGCAATACGTTCCTCGCGCCATCCGTCGACAGAAGGGGGATGAGTTCATGATGTTGAGGCAAGGGAACATGACTTTTGAAGATTATGATGCAAGCTTCTCTAAACTTGCAAAATTTATCGGCGCCTTCTTTCCCAACAAAGAAGAATGGTGCGAGCGTTCTCAACAGGGCCTCAACGACGAATTGCGTAGGGATGTCATGAACCAGCGATGCCAAACTTATCGTGAATCCTACGAAGCTGCACTTGATAGCGAGCGGATCTTTGGCCGTATGTCACAAAGGGCCGTGCCTGTCGTTCGCAACAATTTCAACAAACGCCCAATTGACGCTGGCGGATCGGGAGTACAAAAGCGTCCGAAGACGTTTGAGAATCGAGGCTCCTTATCCGCAGTAAATTGCCATAGATGCGGCAAGCGTGGGCACCGAGCACCCGACTGTAAATTGAGAACGTGCTTCAAGTGTGGCGAGTTAGGCCACTTCAGTCAATTCTGTCAGGCGGAAAAGCCAAATCAACACCCTCCGAGAATGTTCCAAATTCATATAAAGCGCCAACACTGCAAGGTACAAATGCGGTACCCGTCAACCCACAGAATCAACGCCATGGAGCTCAAGGCCGAGTTTATGCATTAACTCGGGACGAGGCATTCGCGTCCGATACCGTTGTAACAGGTATATTACTCTACAAAAGTATACCTGCTCGAGTACTATTCGATTCGGATGTGATGTATAGCTTTATATCTGCTTATTATGCGGAAGAAAATAAAATAACCATACAATTACTAGATGTAGGCATTTGCGTTAGCACTCCATCTGGAGTCCTACGAAATTTATTTATAGGGATGGCCACATTTGTATCGGAGGAAAAAATCTATCCTTGGATGTCATCGTACTAGACATCAAAGAGTACGACATAATCCTGGGCATGGATTGGTAGGGTGCTTGTCATGCAACGATCGAGTACGCGGAGAAGAGAGTGGTATTTCATCTTCCTGGCGAGACAGAGTTATCATATTCGTGCGGTACTGTCACGACCCGCACCCACTGTGAGGGTACGAGAACGTAACAACGCCCAGCCTACGCCGCAGTGTCGGCGGTAGAACGCTGTCCTAGGTCAACATACATGTAGCAATATAATAATAAGCAGTAAATGAACTCAATCACAACTAAGGAGGAAGAGAACACAATATGATATAGAACTCAAGGAAATACTGAATATAGAAAAGTCTAGGATAATATCCCAGCAAATATCCAGAGTACATATCTCAGCTTACAGAAGGAAGAAAATATACAACTCAACATCTCTGAACAGAAGTAAGGACTAGTTAAACAGACTCAAGACAACAGAAAATAAGATAAGGCCTAACTAGACTAGTCTAGGCAGTGGGGTGAAGTCCTCAGCTAGAGCTATCCGAAGAAGGTATCCTCCCAGGCCTCCTCTTCGTTCTCTGTAATATTTTCAACAGGTCCAGTCAGGGCAGAAGCGAGTACAGTACATCTCAACAGTTCATAGCAGGTAGAAAATATAGACATGCAGTAAAGTAAGATATAGATACTGAAGAAATGCAGTATGTAAACAGAGAGAGAACTGTAATAGAAATATCTACTATAAGTAGAGAGCTAATAGTGACTAGTGAGTCAGAGTAAAATATAAACATGTGAATGGCATAGGAGGTTCATGACTACAGCTAAGAGAGTGATTCATGACTACAGCTACTGGGATAATATTCACATGTCTATTTCCACTCCCCCATCCCCAATCGATACACAAAGATCTGTTCAAGTTATGTTAAGATTCGTAAAACTTCACATGGCTCATAAAATGAGTGATACGTGAAGGTGATTCATGGGGGCCCTGTGAACATGAGAGTACATGTGTCACAGGAGGTTCGTGAATCAGAGGAAGCATAGAGATACGTGATGATTTATGAAACGCACAAAACATGCTGTATCCGATGCTCCCGAGGGGGATAACATCTCATGAAAAGATCCATATAGTACCAATCCGTGTGACCAACGTGACAGTATCAATTAAAGTAATTTAAAGTAGGAAAATAATTCTAAACAGGATATGAAATGATCAGAGAATGTACTCGCCTCGTATCTGACTGTCGGAAGCAAATGTACTGTCCGAGGAGAGGTGTCTGGCTCCTAATCAGAACAGCACAAGTCACAACAAGTCTAAAATGATATAATGAAGTTCTACTATGAATTCTACATGATTCTAGGTCAATCTAGGCCAAAGTCAACTCTTGGTCAACTCTGGTCAACTACACTAGTCAAACTAGGTCAACTAGGTCAAGACTGACCCTAACAAGTCTAATAAGTCTCACTAGGCCTAACCAAGCCTAGTCTAGCAATCACACACCAATCACAAGGTTATACAAGCTATCAACCCTATATTTATATACCACATTATCCATGCATATATTGTATTACCTATTTTACATATCATACAAGCCTATATACTTATTTACATATAATATATACACATGCCCATATTAGTTTAGACCACTAGGCATATCACACATGGCATGGGTTCATACATTACATGGCATTTGAATTAGACACTAAATCATGGCATTCAAACATATCATATCCCATATTGAATCTACATGGCCTACATCTTAGTTTTAGACAAAACATACATAGCCCACATTGTATAGGCTAACATTGCATATATATATAATACATATATACTCACTACATGTAAGGCATACCTATATATATATAGGAAATTTATCCATGGCTAAACTCATCAATGTGTGTGTGTGTCAATGCAATTGTGTAAGTGTGTGTGTTAGGAATGTGAGGCAAGACATGTGTGTGTGCAAGCATATGTGTGTGTGATAGTGAAGGCATGAGAGTGTGAGAGGAAGACAGTGTTCACTGTAAAACCTGTGGGGGTGTGTGTGTGTTAGAAAACTGAGAAAACAGTGAGAGTAATAGGCTAACAGTGAAGCATTCAAGTGTGTGTGAGAGGCTTGTGTGGGGAATTTACACAGGGTGTGAGGGGCTAAACAAGGCTGTCTATGGGTTGTGTGAGTGTTAAGCAAAAGAGGACAGCAGTACAACCCAATCTCCCTGTCAAATCAAGCCAAGCCATAACTCCAATCTCAAACTAAAATTCTGAATTCAAAAATGTGTGACCAAGTGTAGTGTTTAGGTGAGAGGGTGATGTTATGGCTGTAGCCTCTCAGGAAGAAAAGAACAGTGATACATTGATATAAATTTTGTGAATAAAACTTGAAATCATGAGTAGGGAAATCTGAGAATAAAAGACTTAGCCTACATTTCAGTTTTCATGGATTTCTCAGTATTAACAGCCTATTCAATGCAACATCAACCTATAAAACAGCAACCCTACATACATTACTTTTCCAGTTTCTAAAACAACCATAAAACTCAGTTTCTAACTTGGATTCAGTTTAACAGTTTAAAAATTGATTTAGCTATTTAACCCAAGACTGAAATTGAACATGTGTATCAACATGAGTTCGAACCAAACTCAAACAAGACTTGAAATCATTGAAACTATATACATATATACATCATAGATTAACATTCAATTTAACATCTAAATCAAATAAAACCATTTAATCTCAGAAAGTTGGACTGTTAACAGCAAATCTCAGGAATCAAAAACGAAACCAAAAACCTATTGCATCAACACAATCGAATTTAACATGGACTACAACTTCTAACACATATAGGTGAACAAATTTACTACTTAACATTTTTAAAACAGTAGGAAATAACACTTAAACCTAGAATTAACATCCAGCCATGTGTTCTCAGGTTTCCATTAACTGATGCAATTCAGAGTTTGAAATATCCTAATAAACTTAACATCAAATCCACAAGTAACATGTACACTATCCCATAATATGTAGGTGAATCAAAATCTTACAATTTAAGCATCTAACTGTAAAAGAACAGATTGAAACCCAAAGAAAATCAGTTTCCAGTTTTGTATCAGTGACATTCATGAAATCGATTCAAAGCAAGCTCAGATTTCTGTCAAATGGCAAGAAAGGAAATCAATGTATAGTCTAACAATATAAACCAACAATCCCAGGTTTGAAAACTGAACACAACAAAAACCCACCCTCAAAGTCCAGTTAACAGTCTATACAACATTATCTCAGGTTTTAAGCCATTTTGAAATGAACTCAAAAGCCAAAATCTCTTACTCACTACCAAAAGCCTATAATTGAGTTTAGAAACTTAATTAATCATAATATGCAACATATAGGATCCTAAAATCAATTGGAAAACACATCACAAGAGAATTTAAAATGGTTAGGAAAACTGGGATTCAAAGTATCAGGACAGTATCAGAGATATCACTGTTCTTCCAATAATTCGAGCCAATACACAATCTAAAACCTAAACAATTATGTAACATGGTATAACAGGGTTTAAGCATCACATTTAGGATCCATACATACATTAAAACCTAATTTAAAATCATTTAAAATGATTTAATAACAGAAACACACACTGCACACGCACGCACACAGTACACGCATGGTGCACACGAAAATACGTGTCCGACACGACACGAGGACTCGTGAAACTTTGCGAGCCTCGTGTCAGTCAGTGCCCCAATACGTGTGTCAAAAATCAGATGTTGAAGTGGCGTGTGCACTGCACAGCAAGCCCCGAGTAGCAGGGCACGCACAGTGCGCGTGCGCGTGTCAGCGTGTTCACGTGTCTGTGGCAACTCGACACGACACGAAAACACACTCAGACACTAGAAACCCATAAGCGACATCAAAACCCTAATTCCTATTCAATAACAATTCCAAAATACTCACGAAATGCCCATTGGGGCATTTCATCAAACACCTAGCAGCACACACTGATACGTGTCCAGAATGGACACGAATCGACACAAAAATTTGGGAAACCCTATTCCTACTGTCAGGCTAGGGTTAGGGCAACCTAGAAATGATTTTTACCAGATTTTAGGAGCTATGGATAGGATTTTACCTATAGGTGTTCAATCTCCCAAAAAGCTCAAAGAGAAGAATCCTTCAACCCACCAAAGCTCTCCAAATTATTTGCTCCCTGTCAAAACTTATTTCCAACAGCAAGAACACAATATTTAGAGCCTATTGGAATTTGTTTGAAGGAAAAAGGACTTAATTTGGATTTAATATGAATTTATGAAGATGGACTAACTACCTTTCTAAAAACTTGATGAACCCTAAGAGAGAGGCTAGCCCTAATCCCTAGGAGAGTATTTATAGGGGGGGCTGTCATGTGGCTGGCCATAGGGCCCTAGGGCTAGGTTTTGGCTAGTTGGTTGAGTCCTAATTGGTTTAAGTCATGATTATGACTTGTGACTTCACAAGCCATTCTTAGACCAACTAATTCCTAATTCAAGTTCTAATAAATCACTAACCACTAACTTGAGTCACACTAGGTTAGACTAGGGTCCACTTGACCTAACCAAACCCAACTAACTATGGTTAGTTCCTAGGTTGGTCTACATGAGTCAAAACTAGTCAAAAATCAAACTAGTCCAAATAAATCCAAAATAAATCCTAAAAATTCCCATAAATTCTAATAAATTATAATAAATCCAAATAACCCTAAAAATGTCAAAAATACCCTAATCACATGGCTAGGCTCTAGGGTAGGTAGTGTCTACTAATCACTAGCACAACACCAAAATCACAAGTCATAAATTTAAATAGTTTAAAAAATTAAAAATCACTAAAAATTTAATACGAAATAAATATCATTAATTAATAATTATAATTACAAAATTTCAAAATTACCCTCATTTTAGAAACTGGGTGTTACAATCCTACCCACCTTATAAAAATTTCGTCCTCGAAATTAAGATGGTAGCAGGCCTTCTAGGTTAAACCCCCAGCAATCATAGTCTCAGAATCTACCTTAAACATACAGTTGAAAAGTGTAACCTATGGGGTCATGGCATGCAATATCAGTCTGTGGTCTCTTCTAGTTATACCAACCATGCTACAGTACTAGGCAATCACAAGGTACCAAAACATACAAGCAAGGGATGCATCAAAATTCTTAAAAAGGAATACTAAAGTTAGGTCAAACTCACCTCCAGCTAGGTCTGAGAACCAGAACTCCCTCCTGGAAGCAGGGCCCTGGTTGGGGCAGGTATAGCAGGGCAGTGCTGCATCCAGTGTGCAGCTGAACCACAGATTAGGCACAATCCTAGTCTCTTCCTACAGTTGTTTCGCTTGTGTCCAGACTTCTTGCAGTAGGCACAGATAGGCTCCGGCTCAGCTGGCCTCTGCTGGACAGGAGACTGGGCTGGGTATGATGATATAGGCTGGATAAATGGGTACTCCTCAGACTCTGGATAGGACTGGTACTGCTCCTCGCCCTCTTGGAGCTAGGCTCTCCTCCTAGAAGCACAGAGTCCCGCAGACGTAGCAACCTCTGGATTTGCTCTCTCATGGCCTCCTCATGAACTCTCTGTGACTCCATCATCCTTTCTTGGAAAAATGCAAACACCTGGGCTGCATCAAGTAACAAACCTCCGGGTGGTACAGTAGGGAGTACAGAGGGTAGGAAGGGCTCTCGGTCTCAGGCAAATCTGCAGCTCTCTCCTGAACGACAGGAGATGAAGGAAGACTCTCTGGCGAGGCTACCACCATCTCCTCAATGGCAGGAGGTGCCACCACCCCATGATCAGATAGAGGGATAACTACCTCCTGAACAGTAGAGGTGGAGGCACACTCTCAGTAGCTGCAGCTGCTCTCAGGCGACGGGCTCGGGTCATGGGTGCCATACTGAAGGAAAGAGAAAGGAATAAAATATAAATCAATCATCAAGGCTGAAAACTAGTAAATATCAACAAAGGAGAACTAGCTACAAGAATTACTATTTAAAGCCAGGCTATACTATCATTCCTAAGACAAGGGCCTAATCACAAGTCATCAAGTTATCACACTAAGAAAGAACTACATATACATAAGCTCTATAAAGCTAAGAAGATCTCTACTCCTAGATTATTTAATGATGGAAACAATTTATAATAACTGGAATGAAGATAGAGACGATATATTTAAGAACCTTTCCAAGATACAATGATAATCATATGCGTCTGTCCAAAAATATGATACTCAGAGTCCTCGCCACGCTAGTAAGCAAGGCTGATAAACAGTAGAGTACATAACAGGGGCATGCACCTCTATAATCATGTCGTCTGGAATTCTCGCTATGCCGACTAGTATAGCTGCGAGGAATTCCAAATCTCATAACCAAGATACGTACATCCGAAGTCAGGTCTCTATGTTTCCGCCACGCCAGCTAATATAGCTGCGATAAACTCTAGGTTCCATAACCAAGTAGACTTTTACCATCCCTGTTTCCCGTCGTCATATGTTATCAGAAAAATATCGTAACTCGGGCCATAAAAATTTATCTCGATAGGAAAATCAAATCAACAACGATCCAACAAAATCAAATTCAATAATTAAGGAGTGAGAGCAACAAGCAAGGGTAATGATTTAAATCGAAGTTTAACAAGATTCTCTAGGGTCGTCCTAGGAATCTTTCAAGGAATCCTAACAGTGATTGAGTACCTTCAAAATATGTATCCTAATCCTACTGCAGGCTGTAGTGATACTCTAGTTCGAGTACCACTACATAAACTAGACCTGCATGGGCCACCACTAAAAACGTGTCACGACCCGCACCCACTGTGAGGGTACGAGAACGTAACACGCCCAGCCTACGCCGCAGTGTCGGCGGTAGAACGTGTCCTAGGTCAACATACATCTAGCAATATAATAATAAGCAGTAAATGAACTCAATCACAACTAAGGAGGAAGAGAACACAATATATAGAACTCAAGGAAATACTGAATATAGAAAAGTCTAGGATAATATCCCAGCAAATATCCAGAGTATATATCTCAGCTTACAGAAGGAAGAAAATATACAACTCAACATCTCTGAACAGAAGTAAGACTAGTTAAACAGACTCAAGACAACAGAAAATAAGATAAGGCCTAACTAGACTAGTCTAGGCAGTGGGGTGAAGTCCTCAGCTAGAGCTATCCGAAGAAGGTATCCTCCCAGGCCTCCTCCTCGTTCTCTGTAATATTTTCAACAGGTCCAGTCAGGACAGAGCGAGACAGTACTTCAACAGTTCATAGCAGGTTAGAAAATATAGACATGCAGTAAAGTAAGATATAGATACTGAAGAAATGACAGTATGTAACCAGAGAGAGAACTGTAATGGAAATATCTATATAGTAGAGAGCTAATAGTGACTAGTGAGTCAGAGTAAAATATAACATGTGAATGGCATAGGAGGTTCATGACTACAACTAAGAGGTGATTCATGACTACAGCTACTGGGATAATATTCACATGTCTATTTCCACTCCCCATCCCCAATCGATACACAAAGATCTGTTCAAGTTATGTTAAGATTCGTGAAACTTCACATGGCTTATAAAATGAGTGATACGTGAAGGTGATTCATGGGGGCTCTGTAAACATGAGAGTACATGTGTCACAGGCGGTTCGTGAATCAGAGGAAGCATAGAGAAACGTGATGATTTATGAAACGCACAAAACATGCTGTATCCGATGCTCCCCGGGGATAACATCTCATGAAAAGATCCATATAGTACCAATGTGTGACCAACGTGACAGTATCAATTAAAGTAATTTAAAGCAGAAAATAATTCTAAACAGGATATGAAATGATCAGAGAATGTACTCGCCTCGTATCTGAATGTCTGAAGCAAATGTACTGTCCGAGGAGAGGTATCTGGCTCTAATCAGAACAGCACAAGTCACAACAAGTCTAAAATGATATAAAGTCCTACTATGAATTCTATGATTCTAGGTCAATCTAGGCCAAAGTCAACTCTTGGTCAACTCTGGTCAACTACACTAGTCAAACTAGGTCAACTAGGTCAAGACTGACCCTAACAAGTCTAATAAGTCTCACTAGGCCTAACCAAGCCTAGTCTAGCAATCACACACCAATCACAAGGCTATACAAGCTATCAACCCTATAATTTACATACATTATCCATGCATATATTGTATTACCTATTTTACATATCATACAAGCCTATATACTTATTTACATATACTCATATATACACATGCCCATATTAGTTTAGACCACTAGGCATCACACATGGCATGGGTTCATACATTACATGGCATTTGAATTAGACACTAAATCATGGCATTCAAACATATCATATCCCATATTGTATCTACATGGCCTACATCTTAGTTTTAGACAAAATACATAGCCCACATTGTATAGGCTAACATTGCATATATATATAATACATATATACTCACTACATGTAAGGCATACCTATATATATATAGGAAATTTATCCATGGCTAAACTCATCAATGTGTGTGTGTGTCAATGCAATTGTGTAAGTGTGTGTGTTAGGAATGTGAGGGGAAATGTGAGGCAAGACATGTGTGTGTGCAAGCATATGTGTGTGTGTGATAGTGAAGGCATGAGAGTGTGAGAGGAAGACAGTGTTCACTGTAAAACCTGTGGGGGTGTGTGTGTGTTAGAAAACTGAGAAAACAGTGAGAGTAATAGGCTAACAGTAAAGCATTCAAGTGTGTGTGAGAGGCTTGTGTGGGGAATTTACACAGGGGTGTGAGGGGCTAAACAAGGCTGTCTATGGGTTGTGTGAGTGTTAAGCAAAAGAGGACAGCAGTACAACCCAATCTCCCTGTCAAATCAAGCCAAGCCATAACTCCAATCTCAAACTAAAATTCTGAATTCAAAAATGTGTGACCAAGTGTAGTGTTTAGGTGAGAGGGTGATGTTATGGCTGTAGCCTCTCAGGAAGAAAAGAACAGTGATACATTGATATAAATTTTGTGAATAAAACTTGAAATCAATGAGTAGGGAAATCTGAGAATAAAAGACTTAGCCTACATTTCAGTTTTCATGGATTTCTCAGTATTAACAGCCTATTCAATGCAACATCAACCTATAAAACAGCAACCCTACATACATTACTTTTCCAGTTTCTAAAACAACCATAAAACTCAGTTTCTAACTTGGATTCAGTTTAACAGTTTAAAAATTGATTTAGCTATTTAACCCAAGACTGAAATTGAACATGTGTATCAACATGAGTTCGAACCAAACTCAAACAAGACTTGAAATCATTGAAACTATATATACATATATATACATCATAGATTAACATTCAATTTAACATCTAAATCAAATAAAACCATTTAATCTCAGAAAGTTGGACTGTTAACAGCAAATCTCAGGAATCAAAAACGAAACCAAAAACCTATTGCATCAACACAATCGAATTTAACATGGACTACAACTTCTAACACATATAGGTGAACAAATTTACTACTTAACATTTTTAAACAGTAGGAAATAACACTTAAACCTAGAATTAACATCCAGCCATGTGTTCTCAGGTTTCCATTAACTGATGCAATTCAGAGTTTGAAATATCCTAATAAACTTAACATCAAATCCACAAGTAACATGTACACTATCCCATAATATGTAGGTGAATCAAAATCTTACAACTTAAGCATCTAACTGTAAAAGAACAGATTGAAACCCAAAGAAAATCAGTTTCCAGTTTTGTATCAGTGACATTCATGAAATCGATTCAAAGCAAGCTCAGATTTCTGTCAAATGGGCAAGAAAGGAAATCAATGTATAGTCTAACAATATAAACCAACAATCCCAGGTTTGAAAACTGACACAACAAAAACCCACCCTCAAAGTCCAGTTAACAGTCTATACAACATTATCTCAGGTTTTAAGCCATTTTGAAATGAACTCAAAAGCCAAAATCTCTTACTCACTACCAAAAGCCTATAATTGAGTTTAGAAACTTAATTAATCATAATATGCAACATATAGGATCCTAAAATCAATTGGAAAACACATCACAAGAGAATTTAAAATGGTTCGGAAAACTGGGATTCAAAGTATCAGGACAGTATCAGAGATATCACTGTTCTTCCAATAATTCGAGCCAATACACAATCTAAAACCTAAACAATTATGTAACATGGTATAACAGGGTTTAAGCATCACATTTAGGATCCATACATACATTAAAACCTAATTTAAAATCATTTAAAATGATTTAATAACAGAAGCACACATGCACACGCACGCACACAGTACACGCATGGTGCACACGAAAATACGTGTCCGACACGACACGAGGACTCGTGAAACTTTGCGAGCCTCGTGTCAGTCAGTGCCCCAATACGTGTGTCAAAAATCAGATGTTGAAGTGGCGTGTGCACTGCACAGCAAGCCCCGAGTAGCAGGGCACGCACAGTGTGTGCGTGCGCGCGTGTCAGCGTGTTCACGTGTCTGTGGCAACTCGACACGACACGAAAACCACACTCAGACACTAGAAACCCATAAGCGACATCAAAACCCTAATTCCTATTCAATAACAATTCCAAAATACTCACGAAATGCCCATTGGGGCATTTCATCAAACACCTAGCAGCACACACTGATACGTGTCCAGAATGGACACGAATCGACACAAAAATTTGGGAAACCCTATTCCTACTGTCAGGCTAGGGTTAGGGCAACCTAGAAATGATTTTTACCAGATTTTAGGAGCTATGGATAGGATTTTACCTATAGGTGTTCAATCTCCCAAAAAGCTCCAAAGAGAAGAATCCTTCAACCCACCAAAGCTCTCCAAATTGTTTGCTCCCTGTCAAAACTTATTTCCAACAGCAAGAACACAATATTTAGAGCCTATTGGAATTTTTTGAAGGAAAAAGGACTTAATTTGGATTTAATATGAATTTATGAAGATGGAACTTACCTCTTTCTAAAAACTTGATGAACCCTAAGAGAGAGGCTAGCCCTAATCCCTAGGAGAGTATTTATAGAGGGGGGGGGCTGTCATGTGGCTGGCCATAGGGCCCTAGGGCTAGGTTTTGGCTAGTTGGTTGAGTCCTAATTGGTTTAAGTCATGATTATGACTTGTGACTTCACAAGCCATTCTTAGACCAACTAATTCCTAATTCAAGTTCTAATAAATCACTAACCACTAACTTGAGTCACACTAGGTTAGACTAGGGTCCACTTGACCTAACCAAACCCAACTAACTATGGTTAGTTCCTAGGTTGGTCTACATGAGTCAAAACTAGTCAAAAATCAAACTAGTCCAAATAAATCCAAAATAAATCCTAAAAATTCCCATAAATTCTAATAAATTATAATAAATCCAAATAACCCTAAAAATGTCAAAAATACCCTAATCACATGGCTAGGCTCTAGGGTAGGCAGTGTCTACTAATCACTAGCACAACACCAAAATCACAAGTCATAAATTTAAATAGTTTAAAATTAATTAAAATCACTAAAAAATTTAATACGAAATAAATATCATTAATTAATAATTATAATTACAAAATTTCAAAATTACCCTCATTTTAGAAACTGGGTGTTACAGGTATGGTCTCGAAGACGGCAATGATGGTATCGACAATCTCGGCGAGCGTATACTGCGTTCCGGCTGTGCGGGATACTTGGCATCAGTTCGAGACACGCGAAAGGATAATACAAACACAATACAGACTGATGTTGTGGAAGATTTTCTCGATGTTTTTTCTGACGAGATACCCGGGATGCCGCCGGATGAGAAATAGAATTCAGCATCGACACCTTTCCGGATACATGACCGATATCAAAGGCGCCTTACCGAATGGCTCCAGCAGAACTGAAGGAGCTGAAGGTGCAATTACAAGAGTTGCTAGACCGCAAATTTATTGCCCTACGTCTCTCCATGGGAGCTCCCGTATTGTTCGTGAAGAAGAATGATGGATCGATGCGGCTATGCATCGACTATTGGGAACTCAACAAGGCGACCATGTGGAACAAGTATCCTTTGCCACAACTCGATGACTTGTTTGACCAACTACAAGGTGCGTCAGTATTTTCAAAAATCGATCTTCGTTCAGGCTATCATCAATTGAAGATCAAGTCCGATGATGTATCGAAGTCTGCCTTCCACTCGATATGGTCATTACAAATTCCTAGTCATGCCGTTCGGTTTGACGAATTCCCCAACCGCATTCATGGATCTGATGAACCGAGTCTTCGACCGCAAATCGATAATTTGTAGTCGTGTTCATCGATGATATCCATATCTACTCAAAAATCGAAACAAGCATGCAGAACATTTGTAGACGGTATTGCAGACTCTGCGTAAAAACAAGCTATATGCCAAGCAGAGTAAGTGCGAGTTCTGGATAAGTAGCGTGACATTCCTTGGACATGTGATCTCTGCCGAAGGTGTCGCGGTGGATCAAAGAAGATTAAAGCGGTAGTAGATTGGAAATGACCTACCTCGGCTAGCGATATTCGGAGTTTCCTGGGCTTAGCGCGCTACTACCGAAGATTTGTGCGAAACTTTTCAAAACTAGCGTCGCCTCTGACTCGTCTCACCCAGAAGGGAGTAGTATTTGAATGGAGTGACGATTGTGAATCCGGCTTTCAAGAGTTGAAGCAACGGCTCGTCTCAGCTCCAATCCTTGCACTTCCAGACGGTCCAGAAGGCTTTCAGATATTCAGTGACGCATCAGGAACTGGCCTCGGGTGCGTACTCATGCAGAGAGATAAAGTCATCTCCTATGCTTCGGTAGTTGAAGCAGCACGAGAAAAACTATCCGACGTACGACCTAGAATTGGCGGCGATCGTGTTTGCGTTGAAACTCTGGCGGCCCTATCTCTATGGTGTGGCTTACAGAATCTACACAGATCATAAAAGCCTGAAATACTTGTTTACCGCAACGAGAGCTCAACCTACGACAGCGACGTTGGCTCGAACTCATAAAGATTACGAGCTAACGATCGAGTATACGCCGGCAAGGGAAACATTGTAACCGACGCGCTTAGCAGAATGTTTTGGGAACACTAGCCATAAACAAAGAGATACGACGAGACCTTGAAACGATGGGTATCGAACTTAGAATTGAGTATCGACACCTGCACCTAGCTCAGCTGAAGTTAGGATCGAGCCTGCTTAGCAAGATAAAGACCGCACAGAAGGACGACTCATTCCTGAAGAAGATGCGAGAGCTGATTCCAATAAGAAGGACGACTGACTTTGCGGAAGACGAAGATGAGACGATGCGACTAAAGGGAAGGCTCTGCATTCCTGAAACTGCCGAACTCAGGAAAGAAATTCTGACGGAGGCACATTATACGAAGTACTCGTTACATCCTAGAAGCACCAAGATGTACAAGGACTTGCGCACAAACTTCTGGTGGCACGGCATGAAGAAAGACGTGGCTACTTTCGTATCGCAGTGCATGGCGTGTCAGCAAGTGAAGGCGGAACACCAAAGGCCAGGCGGAGAGCTGCAGAACATCGCCATTCTCGAGTGGAAGTGGGACAACATCTCGATGGATTTTATTGTAGGATTTCCAAAGACGTCGGGAGAATGATGCGATTTGGGTCATTGTTGATAGATTGACCAAGTCGGCTCACTTCATGCAATAAAAGTAGGATGGAGCATCGATCGGTTAGCACAAATCTACGTCAACGAGATTGTTCGATTGCACGGGTACCGGCCTCAATAATTTTAGACAGAGACGGGCGATTCCTATCGTATTTTTGGACGAACCTACAAGCGGTGATGGGACCAAACTAAATTTTAGTTCGGTATACCACCCCAAAACAGACGGTCCGACGGAGGGAGTAAATCAAATCTTAGAAGATATACTTCGTCTGTGTGCGATCGATTTAAAGACTAGTTGGGATACGCATTTGTCGCTTGCGGAGTTTACGTAAAAACAGCTACCAGTCGAGCATTCAGATGGCTCCATACGAAGCGCTCTACAGGAAGAACTATCGTTCGCCAATGCTAGAATGAAGTTAGAGAGCGACAAGTGCTTGGGCATGAACTAGTGGAACAGGCCGTCGAGAAAGTCTGCTTAATCCGAGATAGACTCCGCATCGCGCAAAGTCGATAAAAGATCTACGCAGTCTTCGTCGACGACCGCTAGAGTTCTTGGTCGGGGACCATGTGTTTCTGAAAGTAACGCCCAGAGCGCGGTATGATACGGTTCGGCGTTAAAGGCAAGTTGAGCCCGAGATTTGTAGGCCCCTTCGAGATCATCGAGCGAGTTACAACGGTTGCTTATCGGTCGCACTACCTCCTGCCTTGGCTGATGTGCACAATGTCTTCCACGTTTCACAACTTCGAAAATACGTGCACGATCCAAGTCATGTGGTCAGCATCGATCAGTTGGAGCTACGTACTGACTTGTCTTACTCGGATGAGCCTATACAAATTTTGGACCATAAGGAGAAGGTGCTACGAAATCGGTCGATGTCTTTGGTCGCGTGCTTTGGCGGAACCATTCAGTCAAAGAGTCGACGTGGGAAATGGAGGCGGAGATGATGGAGAAATATGCGTTGTTTGTCTAAGGTAGACCCTTGTTCTTAAGTTTCGGGACAAACTTTTTCTTAGTGGATATTATGTAGCACCCCGCTTTCGATAGGCGACGGACTTCATAATATGCTTGCGCTGAGTCAGATCGGCCGGGAGCTTAGATGGCCATCTGACTCGATCGCTAGGCTTGGTAAACGATAACACCTTGCGGCATCGATCAAATCGATTTGGACGGATGTTACGAGAATCGATCCAACTAATGGAACGAATTCTGTTGGAATAAGTCCTAGATGCAGCGAGCTGCGTCTCGGCGAGTGAGCTCTCTATAAGAGTGTCACGACCCGCACCCACTGTGAGGGTACGAGTACGTAGCGTCCAGCCTACGCCGCAGTGTCGGCGGTGGAACGCTGTTCTAAGTCTCTAACTACATCAACTCATGCAGTATATAATGTACTCATCATGATCATCTCCGAACGGAGGACAAGTATAAGATATGGTGTAACTCAATCGCAGTCTAAGCACGATAAGATAACCGAAATATAACTAAGAATTTGAAGACAACAAAACTACTAATAAAAATAACAATCTCAAACAATCTCAAATACATCTCAAGTCTCAAATCTCTATATACAACTCCAGATCTAAATAGGAAACTAAAACAAGACAGACTAACTAAACTCTCGATCACTCCTGAGTGTCGGGGCCGTAGGTAGCTAAGCCATCTCCTGGTCTGTAACAGGGCATGTGTCCTCATGGCAGTCATCTGTAAAATTTTCAACAGGTCCAGTCAGGACAGGAACGAGCACATCTCATCTAGAAAATCCAAGTAAATGACAAAGAACTATACAGCAGTTATAGATAGTTATATTGATGAAAATGGCAGTTTATATTCAGGTGATGGTAAGAAGAGAGATAAAGTACAAGGAAAGTAAATACTAAATTAGAGAATTATAGCAATAAAGACTGTAAAAATAGAACTAGCTGAACCAGGTAATATGATATAAAGTCCAGACAGAAAATGTAACCAGTGTGTAACCTATATAAATCCAGTACGGGATGAATCTAATACAAGATGAATCCAGTAAGGACGATTCCAGTTATAGTGATCAATGATTCCAGGGTGAGTCCAGCCTATACTCTAGCAGTGTGTTTTAAAATACTGAGTTCGATATATAACGGCTGTAGGTAATACGACACATCACACACCTGGCCGGGTGTGAGATGGCTATCATTCTAGTAGATTCCATTGAGATTCCAGATTGGGGTATGTCTACATGTCTTACTCTAGTATTTTCCCCCCCAGCAAGTGAATCCAATTCCGACAAATGATTCAAGATGAGTCCAGCCAAAATATAATGATACCAGTAAATGATTCCAGTAAATGATTCCAGTTAAATGATTCCAGTAGGTGATTCCAGTAATAGAGATGATACCAGTAATAGAGGCCAGAAAATAAAAGTGTGTCGTATACATGAATCCAGAATATCCACACGTATTGTAACAGAGAATCGCATACAACTAACTAGAACTGAAGTACAGTAATTGACAAGTAAATGAGAGAACTATCAGAGAATGTACTCGCCTGCTACTCTGAAAAGAGTATATAATATCGATGTCTGCACCGGAGTCACAATGTCCTAAATAGAGCAGTATGGGTTATAATGTGTTTAAAATAAGACAATGATGTTTATGATACAATCTACATGATTTCTAGGCCAATCTAGGTTAAAGTCAAACTTGGTCAACTCTACAGTCAAACTAAGTCAAATCAAGTCATATTAGGTCACAAGAAGTTAAACTAAGTCACTTAGGCCTATAGAGTCAATATCTAGGTCTCTATAGGCTATCTACTAACTTAGACTAGGATACCCATCTATCACAAGATACTAAAATAGACTATCTATCAAATACCCGTATCTAAGTCATATGTATATACTAGTAATATACCTTCTAGGCTAATTCTAGGTCAAGCTTGTCACATCCAAAAATCTAATCAACACTAACTAGTATCTCCACGTGCTTAGCCTATAATGTATATAGGCTCAGGCATATCGATTCCATTACTCTACATCCTATGTACCCTTCACTTATATACTCATAAAGTGACCTGATACCCCATGTTTCCATAAGCCGAGACAAGCACATAGGAAATCTCATAGCTAGTATCCTACTTCCTTTACATGTATCATATGATAATACCCTATCCTTGTCTATTATCTACCTTTATAGGCCCTTCTTGACTCTTTACAATCATAGGAAATCTCAATAACTATTCTATAACCCTCCCTATCTAATATTGCCCACACTCTCATTTCTCCCTCACTCATACCCTTATACACTAACTCTCTATCCTATACTACCAACTCCATATCCTGCTGCTACCATCTACTGTCATGCAGGCAATGCAATACACCTCAGTTCATTGCCCATCCCTACTCACTGCACTCAAATGCAGCTGCTGCAATTGCTGCTAAAATGTAGGCCAAGGCAGGGCAGCATTCCCTGCTGCTGCTATGCAATGCTAAACCACTGCCATTGCTACATGCTCTGCTATTGCGATTGCCATTGCAATGCTACTGCTATGCCTACTGCTACCAATGCTGATCACTCTCACCCAGGTACTCACCCACTCCACTCTCACAACCTCTGAATCACCCATATAGGTATAGGTACTGAACTAACCAAAGAACTGAGTTTAAAACAAATGGACTCAACATCTAGTGCCTACACATGACTGATACTAAACCCAAACATAATCTGTATCATTCAGTCATGTTAGTGCAATAATGTTTGAACATGTGTGCTTCAAATTCATATTCCAGTTTCAAAGGCAATAGGGTATATGTGTGTGTTAGACAGAAAAAAAACAGTGTCTTGTGTGTGTCTAGAATACATGACTGTGGGGTTGTGTACATATGCAGTTAGATGACAGTGACTTAGTGCTCTTGTGTCTCAGACATTGGACTTTATTGACAGGAAAAAATGTTCACAAGATTGTATTTGTAATAGTGTGAGTGTCATGACAGGGTTTACATGGGACATGGCAATGAGTCAATGTATGTGTGTGTTGTGTCAATGGTGATGATAAGATTTGCTATCAGTAATAGGACAATGACAATGGTAGTTTAATCCAAACCAATTTTTGAAATCCCTTTCCCCTATATCAACACAACCTATCATTCATATAATACAATTACACAGAAATGTGAACTCAACATGACAGTTTAAATATAACAATTAATGCACCAAACCCATTTCCCTACTCAACCTATCTCAGGTTAATTCCTAATCAACAAATTCTAACTAACATTCAACCAAACCAACCCAGGTTGGATGTGTCTGTATAGATTCTCAGAAAACAGCAAATGAATGTGGCAGTGGGTGAAAATGTGTCAAGTGGTAGTGATGTGTAGATTTCTCATATTTTGCATTTCAAGTGAACTATTATTATTAGAACAGTGTAAATCATGCAACCTCATTTAATGAAATCTCAGTTTACAACATTCAGAATTAACATAATCCTATATCTCAGGAATTTACAATAGTAACCAAGTATCAATCCATGCCATGCCATATCGAAATCCCATTATTAATCTCAGGAATCATTTCAGTTTTGTTCCACATTCAATCCAACTCAGGTTTAACCCATTTAATCAGTGAATCTCAGATTTTAAACAGGTGTATATCATGTTAACAGCAGTCACACATATACATTTACAACCTAAATTCTAAACTAAAATTAGCATTTAATTTCAGGAAATGGTTTCATATATTAGCTGACAGTTTATATAAACTCAACTGTAAATGAAATTTTCATGATTCATTTCGAAACCCAATTTCTCAATCACGAACTATAAACTAACATTCCAGCAATCTAATACTCATATATAGAAATCAACATGGCAATTCAAAACATGGAAAAATGGTTGGAAACACATTTGAACTCAGAAGTTGCAAATAGGAATAGTGTATCAGTAAATGGAGGAAAAATTGAAATCGACAGTTAAAATAATGCTAATATCCAAATTAACTGGTTGGTAATTAGTCATGCACATTCATACGTGTCCTATAAGTTTTGTGTCCACAACCAGACACGAAGTGTCCAGACACGAAAAACACAGGAGAGGACAAGTGAACACAGTGTGGTGCGCGTGTGTCCGTGTCTCGTGAGCACGACACGAAGTTCGACACGCCTCGTGGTCATACCCACATGTAGCCCAACTAGGGCTACTCACTGGACATGACACGAAGTCCACGGGTCGCGTGTCCTGAGCACGAGACACGTATCAGTGGCTCGAAATTGTATACTCAGCACAGTACGAAATCAGTGCGGGCCAAATTCCTTCGTGCACACACATCGAAAACCCGTGAAATTTTACAAGTCGTGTCAGTCATTAGGACAACGTGCGTGTCAAGTTTTGTGGCCTGAGTCGCCGTGTCGTGTCCGCTAGGACGCCCGAGCAGCAGGACACTGCACGACAGTGTCGTGCAGCGTGTTCGTGTCCATTTTGGACACGGACACGACTCGAAAATGTGCTCAATCTTCACAAAAGTTATCATACATAATTAGATCTACAAATTCATATAATTACATTTACAGAAATTGAAAATAAATTCCTAAGAGGCATTTCATCGAACACCTAACATACACTATGACACGTGTCCGACAAGGACACCAAACGGACACGAAATCCACCCAAATTTCAGGGACACCTAAGGGACTCCTAAATCTAGCCCTACATGCAAAGAAAACTGAAATTTAAATCAATTTAAAGGATTTTAAAGGATTTTACCTATAGGTGCAAATTGCATGGAAAAGCTCCAAATGGGGGTGTTCCTCTTGATGGCCAAATGCTCCAAATGAGCCCAAGGCTGAGATTAACCTCCAGAATTATAAAATATACAGGAATTAGAACCTATAGCAAAAGACTAGGATTAAAAAATTAAAATAGATTTGGGGATTTTTGGAAGGGGGATAATACCTTTTCTTTTCTCCAAGTGTTGGAATGATAAAAAGGAGGCAACCCTAATGAATAAGTGTTTAAATAGGATGGGGATCCCTATGTGCTGCTCATACGTTCAATAATTAGGGTTAGGGTTCACTAAATGGCCCATGGGCTTAAGTCATGATCAATTAAATAATTAAGCCATAAGTCATTTCATGAAACCAAAAGCCATGACTTAAATTCACTAAACCACATCCCCTCATTCTAAAACTATTCACTAATGACTAAAATAGGTTAACTCGAGTTAGGCTAGGGTCACCATGGTTAGGGTTAGCTTCTAGGCTAGTCCGCTAGGTCTCAAAATCAAAGTCAAACTAGAATTTACCAATTCAACAAATCACCAAATAATTCAAATAAGTCAAAAGACCAAATTACCCCTAGGCTAAAAATGATAATCAATCATCCTAATGACATGGTTAGGCTCTAGGTCATGCGGTCTCTCAGGTTTCACTAGCAGCACATCAAAATCACAAGTCATGACTTAAACCAGTTTTTAAATAGATTAGAAAATATTAAAAATCACCAAAAATCATAATGAAATAATATCAATAATATAATTATAATTACAAAATTCCAAAATACCCTCATCTGGAAAACTGGGTGTTACAATCCTACCCACCTTATAAAAATTTCGTCCTCGAAATTAAGATGATCGCACCTCCACTAGGTCAAACCCCCATCAAATCAAAGTCGAAGCAACACAATCCTACTGGTCGTGATTTTACGGTCTCGAACAGGGTAGCTACGCTATCTAGGCAATCACGAGCAATATCCTGCTGGTACTAATGGAATCACACAACAGATGGAAAGAAGAACAGAGACAGACCTGCTAACCCATCACCCGTAGCGTCGTCCACTCGACTGTTAGCACAGAAGCCCTACCCCTCTGGGTGTATCCTCTGTTGGTGCGGGCACGGTGCCGCGCTACAGATGGCCTAGCTCCCTTTATCTAATCCATGACACTCAAGTAATCCACCCTGATATTCCACTCCAATTCTCTAGGGCACCATCTATATGGTATCTATCCTGCAATCTAATAATCATACCCGTCTATCCAGAACTATGTCACCAGAATTCTTCTCACACCAGTAAGTATGGCTGCGATAATCCATAGAGCCCACAACTAATGTACATACATCTAGAATCATAGTATTTAAAAATTTTGTATTGCCGCTAGCTTGGCTGCGAAAATCTTAAATTCCTACACCCGAGAAATATCCAAAATAGACTCTATCTCATCGCCCAACCAGCTGATATGGCTGTAGAAGACTTTAGATTCCATGACTGAGGCAACCTAGCCCATAATGTTATCTTGGTAGAAAATCAAGTCAATAATGATACCAAGATCAAATTCAACGATGAACAAGGAAATAGACATACTGTCAGAATCAAATTTTGAGATAGCTTATAATGAGATTCTCAAGGGTCATCCCAGGAATCTTCTCAAGTAGTCCTAACTGTGATTGAGTGCCTCTCCGGTAAAGCCTATCTCTCAATCCTATCGCAGGCTCGCAGTAGTACAACTAAGTCGCCGTACTATCACGATATCGACTAATGCGACTCTTAACCTGCATGGGCCACCATAAAAATGTGTCACGACCCGCACCCACTGTGAGGGTACGAGTACGTAACAGCGCCCAGCATACGCCACATTGTCGGCGGTAGAACGTTGTTCTAAGTCTCTAACTAATCATCAACTCATGCAGTATATAATGTACTCATCATGATCATCTCCGAACGGAGGACAAGTATAAGATATGGTGTAACTCAATCACAGTCTAAGAACGATAAGATAACACCGAAATATAACTAAGAATTTGAAGACAACAAAACTACTAATAAAAATACAACTCCAACAATCTCAAATACATCTCAAGTCTCAAATCTCTATATACAACTCCAGATCTAAACAGGAAAACTAAAACAAGACAGACTAACTAAACTCCCGATCACTCCTGAGTGTCGGAGCCATAGGTAGCTAAGCCATCTCCTGGTCTGTAATATGTAGGACATGTGTCCTCAGGCAGTCATCTGTAAAATTTTCAACAGTCCAGTCAGGACAGGAAAGCACATCTCATCTAGAAAAACCCAAGTAATGACAGAGAACTATACAACAGTTATAGACAGTTATATTGATGAAAAATGGCAGTTTATATTCAGGTGATGAAGAAAGAGAGATAAAGTGCAAGAAAAGTAATTCTAACACGAGAGAATCATAGCAATGAAGACTGTAAAAATAGAACTAGTTGAACCAGG